>CM060677.1:126612929-127177929 GCA_030686995.1 Artemisia argyi
GATCCGACCACTATAATGTATCTTTATTTGTTTCCGGTGGTGGCTGAGATGTAGGTTTGATAACGTGGGTGTGGGTTTGTGTTTTATGTGTTTTTGTAGTGGTGGCGAAGGTATGGTGATCCGGGATTTTTTTAGTTTGAATCTAAAAGATTTTTGTTTCAAAATTCGTGGGTTTTTTTAAGGTTGTGATTATGGAGTTATTTTAGGGTGGGTAGGGAAGAAGGAAAGTACGGTGAGGGTTTCATGGTGGTGGTAATGGTTTTGTGGTGGTGGCAGTAGGGAGAGGGGTTGGTGGCGATGGTGAGGGTTTCATGGTGGTAGCAGTAGGGAGATTGATTGGTGGTGGGTTTTGATGTTGAAGGTGGGTGTTTGAAAAGCAAGAATACGGCGTGCAGCAGCAGATTCCGGCGTGCAGTAGCAGATTCCGGCAACCACCAACAGCCCCACCATCACAAATGAGTGTAGAAAATGAAACAAATGAGTGTAACAACTTTTTTGTAAGGTTTTATATTAATTGATTGATTAATGTATTTGTAATTTAGAAATTAGGATATATGTAACTCTTTTTGTTCTTGAAATCAGGATATATGTAATTCTTTTTGTAAGGTTTTATATATTTTTTAGATTATTTTTTTATTAATTTTTTTTTTCAAAATTTTTAAATTTTTTTTATTATTAAATTTTTTTTTAGAAATTCTTTTACAATTATTTTTTTAGATTATTTTTTTTTATTATTAAACTTATTAGAGTAAATGTCATTTTTCGTCCCTGTGGTTTGCAACCCATAAGGGCGTTTTTGTCATTTTGCCTCATCAAACAAGAATTTTAACGGTCAACTGACGGAATTAACAGTCAAGGGACCAAACCCGTATGGGTTGTAAACCATGGGGACCAAACCCGACGAATTTTAACGGCAGGGACTAAACGTGATTGACCCGGCAAACCACAGGGACGAAAAATGACATTTACTCTAAGTTAAAACAATAAAACCTTTAAGTTGCATAAACATACAAACGAGTACATAGATAAATAGCTAGTGTACTACGTAGATAGATAGCACATAGAAACATGTATATACTGATCTATTAAAGAAACAGTATGTGTGACGTTAAAATAAAATAAATAAACAAAACGAATGCAATAAATAATTACAAAATTAATAACAATAAAAATTAGTGATCTATATAAATCAAATTGGAAACTTGAGGTTCCAATATTCTTTTTCAACATAACACAAGGTTATGATTTTGATCTTTATAAAGACCATATTAGAACTTGAGGTTCTATTTTTTTTCTTTTACTCATAACTTGAGGTTATGATATATTTTTTTTTTCAGTCATAACATGAGGTTATGATTTTTTATTTATTTATTTATTTATTTTTCATATTGATTCTTGAAAGAACAATATTAGAACCTCTTGAAAGAACCATATTAGAACTTTGAGGTTCTATAAAAAAAATTTTCAACATAACAAGATGTTGCATTATTTTTATTTTCTCTTTGTAGTCACAAAAGAACATTGATTTTTCTTCATAACTATAAAAGAGTATTAATAACAATACAAAAAATAAATAAATAAATAAAACCTTACTTAATGAATAAAAATACCGAGTAAAACAAAAAAAACAAGTCATACGAAGACATATAAATTAATGAATAACAATACACCTTTACTGTAATGGAAACATATAGAGATACTTATATTATATGTTTGTTCTATTGTGAGACTATTAAGAATATGTAACAAAAGTACGTAGTACCGAATGAAAAGCAAAAGAAATATATTATATATATATTTTTTTCTTTTTACCTCTTTTTGCTTAGAGCAAAGATCGTGCTGATAACGTGTTGTAAAAGTAATAAACAAGAGTAAAGAAAAGAGAGAATTATTACTGAATGAATACATGAGGTTACAATCAGGATGTATATATAAGGCTAATAGTCTAAACCCTAACTTGTTCCTAAAGAATAGGATGAATAGACATAACCCATAGGCCCATATATAATTTATAATAAAAGTGTAATTGTTGATGATTATGCTGTTTGTCCATATACAAAGTAACTATTTAAATCGTTTCATCATCTGGAACGGTTTCAATTATTGAATTTATATTAACACATTTGTGATAAACTCATGTTTTATTACTAATTCAGCATGCAAACCACAAAGTTAAATATTATATTTTTTTTATGCTGTTGCTCATTCCTATGGTGAACTCTCTAAATGATGTACATTATTGTTAAACTATAACATACGTCATTTTGAGGATTCAACATCAACATATTGTTAAAATTATATTTTTTTTAATGGGCTTGAATAATTCGTAGTTCATTCTTTTTGTCATTGTTTATTATCATTATATGAGTTTAGGAATCTTCTGTATATAGAATATGTGACTTTTGATATCTTTGGAATATGGTTTTATTTTAATTTATTTGTGTTGTTTCGAATTTTCTATGAAGTGCTTGAAAAAATAATTTGTTTAAATTGATCATTCTTATGCTCATAGTGATTGTCTAGATGTGTTTATTATTTTTTATAACACAATAATGTTTGTGTTTACATATATTTTTTTCTCCATACGTCTTTCCAGCTTCGTTTTCGAGCTATTGGGATTGTGGTGTTGCAGACCGTAGATGTGAACATTGTCAAGCAGTTTTTTGGTACGAAGAACGGACCATAAAATCTTACAATCCTGTAAATCCCAAATTTTCAGTATGTTGTAGTGATGAGAAAGTAAGGCTTGATTATATTAAAGATTCACCTGATATTTTGAACGAATTGTATTCCTACAATGGTGGAAGACGAGCAAAAATATTCAGGAAACATATAAAGCTTATAAATTCAATGTTTGCATTTACATCTACTGGTGGTCGTATTAATAGAGACATTAATGATGGTCATGGACCTTATACTTTTCGTCTTAATGGTCATAAGCATCATCGTATTGGAAGTTTGCTGCCTACTCATGCTGATGGTCGTCCAAGATTTGCTCAGCTTTATATATACGATACTTTTAATGAAGTAGAGAATTGTTTTTTTGCATTGAACCATCGCCTTTCTAATAGTTCTGAAGATGTAATTCTTCGTTCGTTAGTTCAGGAGTTGACATCTATGCTTGATTGTCACAATCCTTTAGTCAAGGCTTTTCGTATGGCAAGAGAACGTTTTTCATAATCATCTCGACAGCCTGTGACTCTCCGTTTAATAGGTACTAGAAGGCAAGAACAGCGACAGACGACAGTACAATTTGCCAACTGTTTCTGAAGTTGCCGCTCTTATACCTGGTGATGGTAATCCAACTGATTGTCGGGATGTTCTGGTAGAAGATAGACTTACCAATGATGTCAAGCATATTTATGAGTTACATCCAAGTTTTATGGCTTTACAATATCCGTTGCTTTTTCCATATGGTGAAGATGGATTCCACTTGGATATACCACTTCATGTTCCTCCATCATGGAAGAGTTCGAGAAAAAATGTTAGCTTGCGAGAATATTATTGTTTTCGGTTGCATCAGCGAGATATTGAAAATCCGATATTACACAAGGGTCATGGCCGGATTTGAGCATGTGCAGGGTGTGCAACCGCTCAGGGCCTCCATTTTCACAAGGGCCCCAAAATTTTAACCATCATAATACGGTTTTAGCTTCGAATTGATGATAATATGTTATAAAAAATAAGATACTTCATACCTTTCAAATGAAAGTTCATTTTAAACAATATAACGTGATTTAGAAGAATAAGTGTGCTTGTGTAAATAGGGGAAACAACGTTTAGAAACAGAGTAACAACCGAAGAAGATGGTGACTTTTTGTTTTGTTTACTTTGACCCCTAACGTTTAAAGATTTTACATGTTTGTCCTAATTAATTATTTCAATTGGCATATGGTGTAAAAAACATTTAGAGTTGACATTTTCCACCCTTAATTTAAAAGTTTATATTAATGATGTAAAAATACACGCTTGGAATTTTAGAATACTTGCACATTGTGTTTAAAAGTTTCAAAATGTTGGTGTGAAAAAGAGATTAACACTTCTTTTATTAAGTACAAATTTGTTTCTTGTATTTGAAAAAAAATCATTCGTATCGAGGAATCTTAATTGTATAATAGCATAATCGCATCAAAGTCCAAGAAACTTGACGAAAAATGTCGACTTTGTTATTATGGCACAGGGCCCCCAAAATCCACGGGACGGCCCTGACAAGGGTGGTCGTTTGTTTCACACGTATATAGTTGATGCTTACACAGCTATTCTGGATCATGATTTAGAGTGGTATAAGAAAAACCAGTCTACTATTCGTTCAGAACTATATAATGGATTGCAAGATCGGATTACAAATGGTGAGACAAATTTGGAGCATGTAGGTCGGCGAGTTGTTTTACCTTCATCTTTTACAGGCGGTCCTCGTCATATGATTCAACAGTATCACGATGCAATGGCAATTTGTCGTTGGGCTGGACCACCTGATTTGTTTGTAACAATGACATGCAACCCGCATTGGATTGAGATTGAGCGTCATGTTGAATCTCATATTCCTGGCCAGCATCCTAATGACAGACCAGATGTTATTACAAAGGTGTTTAAGATTAAGTTGGATGAACTTATTAAAGACATTAAGAAGAAGCACTTTTTCGGTCGTAGTTAAGTAAAATTAAAGGATAAGCGTGTTGTGTTTATTTATATTCCCAACATAAAAATTAAGTTCTTATCAGTCTTGATAAGCGTGTTGAATTTACACGCTGAAGATGTATATATTAGAACAATCTTATTTCAGCATCTGAAGCCATTAAATATGACTATCCATATACGCTGAACATCTAACACAATGGCAAAATTTAATTCAGCATGTAACATATATAGTCCAATAGATGATCACACGTGTTTGTCACGTGTTTCTTTAATCTAATATGCACGTGCAACCTCTAAACTCAAACACTTTCTCGTCATGCTGAATGTATGTGGCTGACATATTAGTATCTTTCTAATCTTATTTCAGATTATAACATAAACATGTAAATCACACGTGCTTGGTTCGTGTTTATATTATCTACTCAGCACGTATAATCTACAAACTGAAACCATGAAATATCAATATACGCTGAATATATTGTACCAATATATAAATTAACAAAAAAAAAAAAAAAAAAAAAAAAAAAAAAAAAAAAAGGTAAATAAAAAGTGCACAAATTGCTTGATACTGAAAAATCTAAACCATTAATTCCGTTAATAATTAGTTGATTGATAGTAAAATACATTTCTGATAAAAAAAAAAAAAAAAAAAAAAAAAAAAAAAGAGTGTAAAATACAATAAATTTCTTCTTCAATCCTAATACTTCAGTTTGCATAAAGCTTCCCAACAAAATACAATATTGTTGAAATGCTGTTCACATTTCTACAATTTGTTTGAGAAATCCCATCTTCATATCAATAATTGCCCTTATTTTGCTAATTATGTATTCGAGTTTGCTCATCATTTCAATGTCTTTTTCATTCAGCATCAGATTGTATATAAAACCTTGGTCATGTAGTTTTGACTTGGGTAGTTTGTTTATTTCCTCCATATTATCTTTTCTTGCATCTCCATCAGCAAGCATCGTCCTCATGAAGGATGTTATACGGTTTATTGTCTTCACATCAGCATCAATATCTAGGAATATTTGATCAATGATATGTTGTTTTGGATCCATTGAGGTTTTGTTAAGAATGGAGTAGTTATGTTAGAGTTTGTTTATAAGTTTATGTAATTTTGATTCAGTGTGTGGGAGTTATATAATGTGTGTAAAATGGAAGTTGGATGGTTGTGGTAGTTATATGTTTAAAGTTGTGTATAGGTTAAATGAATTTAAAGTTTTCATGTAAATTTATGACAGACTGTTAATTTAATTTTTGTATAAGCATGTTTAGTTTTTTTATATTCCCAAATAAAATCATTTAATTTGTTATCATTCTTGACACGCTCATTTAGCATTTTGAATATCACGCTGAACATTTATGGATTACAACTATCTTATTTCAGATTATACTATAAACTCCAATGGCTAAACTGAAACCAGTATGTGTAATCCACAAACTGAACCCATCATATTAAACCATGTGTTGGTTTGTTTGATATTTTCTATTCAGCATGTGTAATCTACAAACTGAAACCAGCATCTGAAACCATAAAAACTTTATTGTTATTGACTACTTTAAGTAAGTGAACAAATTTATATCAGATTACAACATAAACATCTAAATAACATGTGTATACATCATATCATCATATGATGATGAATGTGAACCATTCTGAACAATAATAATTTAATGTATAACATAACTCAGACAACTTAATATTATATTAATAAAATTCATATTGAGTTACATACCAAAATAAAATTACATTCATAATTCTTTACATAGTCTTAATATTTTCAATAAACTTAACATTCAGATTCATATTTTCTGATGTGCCGTTTTCAATATCCCTAAGTTTGTTAAGCACTTCCATTTCTTTAGTACGAACTTTGATGAGGAAGTTTTATGTCTTCTTATACAGATCTGAACCTCCTAATTTCGGAAGAACTTGAATGAGATCCTGTCTTCCTTTTGCTGTTTTTATTATTTGTTCCAGAATCGTGTTTAGAGACTTTGCTTTCTCCAATTGTCGGTCTGTTTCTTGAATTGCTTGAATGCTCATCTTCAGTTTGAAAGTGTTGTTTTCTGCCATTTAGCTGTTGCAAAAGAAACCCCCTTTGTTGTTGTTTTTTTATGCTTTTTTATTTATAGATATTGTGTGTGTTGGTAATTTGTGTATGTTGATTTATATAGGAAAAAAAATCAGTTTTGTTAGGTCTAGAAGTTTAAAGGTTACTCATGCCTTTTTATGGATAATGGCATTATGGGCTTATGTCCAGGCCCAAACCTAATAAAATTAGAAAAATACGTGTTTAACTGTCGATATATGTTAAGATATACGTTTTTTTCAGTTTATTTGTATTATTGGCGGTAGTAGTTATTTTGTGATTTAAATGTATTATTGGCGGTAGTAGTTATTTTGAGTTTATTTGTAAGTATACCTCAACCGCTATATATTATTTTAGACTTCATATATATATTTTATATTTGCATCGTAAAACATCAATATGCTTTATTTGTATTCAACATGTCATATAATCCGGTTTCAATTATATTTCCTCGAACGGTGTATCGTTCTATCAGTTTTTATATATTTTCCTATAGTTCCCACTCATCTCGTGTCCGACGCATTGATATTGTGAGTTATGAAAATAAAAAATTTGTGCTATTTTCTAATATGTAGGGTTGTTTGACTTAATTTATGTTATATCCCATTTTTGTTTAACCTCAGGATGGTTACATGTCTACTGAAGAAACCGTCGAATCTAAAATTATTGATGTTGAGTTGTATAATACGGATTTTCCTGAGGTGAATGATAATGTTCGTAAGTTATTATTATAAGATATCTGTCGGTTTATGTTTTTATTATGTGTGATATTAACAGTTGAACTTTTTTAACTATTTTTTATAGGATTGTCTCCCAAGTGTTGATCCTCTCGCTTATGATAATGCTGATGCTACATTTGATTTTCATGAAGATGATTATGTTTCTGATAATTTTACGCATCTTGAAAATCTTGAAAGACATTTTAGCAGTCCTCCGTTTGTCAACGAAAGTAATCGTGTTGGTGGAAAGTCTAAATCTGTTGGCAATGTTAATGTTTGAATGATGTTTTACAGTTTTCGACAATGAACTTTTTTGTTTATGCATGTGTTATGTAAATGATAAATGTTTTATAATTGATTTTGAATTTGTCAAAAAATATAATATACGTTTTTTTTAATATGAAAGTGATATTGTTTTATTTTTTTGGTTTTGTTTAATAATGGTGTTTGAATTTGTCAAAAGAAAAGGAAGTTTGTTGCGGTTATTATGGACTATCAGATTGAGTCGTCCTATAATTGTGGTTCTTTTTTCTTTTTTTTTTTTTTTTTTTTTTTTTTTTTTTTTTTTGTATATATATAACGAATAAATCGTATATTCGTATGGATAAATGTTAATCATGTTGAACAAGTATATGAAATACAGAACATTAAAACAGTCAATATAAGAGGTGTATTTGGTATCCGCTATCAACTTATTTTTTGTTTAAAGCATTAACTGGTAAACCATAATCTTTAGTATAGTTTACCCGTTGATTCTTTTAACACAAATAAGTTGCTAATATTGGTTCACACGAATATCTGCATCGACTATTTATATCCAAGTGTGTTATGATATTTGGTTAGACCACTGAATATGTTATTCATATCTCCTATAAGAATGTATACCATATATATTGAGTGGTCTAACCAGCTTCTCAAAACTCTCTAACTAGGATGGTTTGCATCTTTCTATGAGATTTGTTCAGAATGAGCGAAATCTAAATTTAGGTAAGGGTCATATTTGTTCGGTTTTTAATATGAACGATTTGCTTGGTTTGATAAAATTCTTCTTTGTATTGAAGTGTATGTAGCATTATATATCAAGTATAAGTGTCAATGTATTTATACTTTGTATGTTAAAATTGTTGTGCTTAACCGATCGTATGCCGTTAAAACCATTACTCTTTTATTCTAAAGAATATTGTTGGAAGATATGTTTTGTGGTTTTTTCAAAAATTAAATTTTCGTCATTGTTAAAATGCTTCAAATTCATCATGTTTCATTTATATGTGTTGGTTAGTGTTTCAAAGTATGTTTTAAAGGCGGTTATAAAAAAGTATTTCACTTTAAACATGTTTGTATTGGTAATTATCCGTGTGTATCGTTATGTAAGGTTTTTAGTTTATTCGTGTGTTATGTAAATGATAAATTATTTGATATAAAACTGCCCCGATACAACGTACGGGTATTATGCTAGTAACTATTATTAGTGCATGCGAGTTTTATATTTTTCCTTTCTTTCTTTTTTCTTTCTTTTTTTTTGGTTATTTTTTTAATTAAAACAAACACATTTTAAACTAAATTTTAAATCTAGTATATTAAAAATACAATACTACTACGTATTACAGTATTACAAAAGTTCAATATGAAACAATACTTATCTAAAGATCAAATCAAGAGATCTCAACCATCCATCTATTTTAAATCTAAAGGTGTAGATTAATCCTCATTTTAATATAATTAATTATTGGATGACACTTTTGTAATATCTGTAAAAAAAATAAACACATGGTCAGGTACACCTTGATTCTCCTAATTTACTCATTTCATTTTCATTTTACACACACACCATCAACAATCCTCACCTATCCTCCTAGAAAGCCAAACGCCTCTGCCACGTCACCAAACCACCACAACCGTCTGATTAGATTATTAACCGATCAACGATGGATAATGACGAAGTTGATGATGAAGTGTTGTTGAGTGATTTTTTGGATCGGAACGAGGCGATGATTGAGACGGTGTATGATCGGATAGTCAGGAGATGTGATACGGATTATGTTGGAATGAATTGATACACGCGCTTTGAAACTAGGCGCGTGTTTGCTTGAAGCTGGTAATCGATCTGCAAGGAGACTCATTAAGTTGTAGTTAGGGGAAAAGAAAATGAGCTAACACACCATCCCTCGTCATACCGCCGAGTCGACTCAGTATCATTCATTCCAATATCAGGTTTGACAAAAATAGTAATCGTTTAAATCACCGGCGAATCTCATTTTTAAATCTCCGGTGAAAAGAGAGATCACAGATGATGAACACGATCATCATCATCCCAAAAAACAATCTAAGGTCCTCTGATGCCAATCTGTAACAGCCCCAAATTTATGTTTGTAGCAGCGGAAAAGTAATTTGGGTGTTACGGGGAGGATCGAAGTTATAATCTCATAAAACGTCTTAAAAGAAGCGTTTTGAAAGTTATTTGTCATTCAAATAATATTTTTGATAAAAGATGAACCATTTGATTTAGAATCTTATTAAAAGATATAAAGGCTTGAAAGAATGACATATTTGATTTTTACACCATTTTAATTTATCAGAGTAATAAATGCCCGCTCCGTGTCTTGTCCTGCTCCGTTAAATTACCTGAGATACACATGCTTAAAAGTGTCAACACAAAGGTTGGTGAGTTATAGAGTTTTATGGAAAACCATTTATTTCAATAGATTTCAAGAATCTTTAGTAATAATTGTAATAAATACAAACAGTGATAGAACAAGTATTGAGTGATGTTGATTTTAATCACAGATAATTCATATAGATATTCAATCAAATTCAAATAAGGGGTCAATAATCATAAAACGAGATGGAAACTCATGATGCTAATTTAATTAGATATATAATTCAAGTCTGGTCAAATACCTATACAGCTGTATCTAAATATATGTTGAAAACATACATTTTCTTATGGATATTGCCCCAAGCCTCATGACACGCAAAACATTAACAAAAGAGGTGATTAACAAGTCAATGATAATATTGCCCTCTTATAATAGGTGATTTTCCAATTCCTATTTTTATTCAAATATAGTGTATCACGACTAATACGACTAACCATATGCATAATGGCATTCCGTCAAGTATTAGTGGGATAGGAGGTCAATCCTTAACAGGTTTCGAGGCTGTTAACTATATTCTCGCTTACATACAAGTGATTAATGGCTCATGATTGAGGGACTTTATGGCGATGAAGGTAACTTAGGCAATATCAAGGTAATAATGTAACTAGAGTATTTGTGCTCTTCCTAGCAATTATTTCTGTTGAACATAGAAATATCATATAGAGATAATGGAATCATTCAGGATGTTATAGTATAGTCAAGTATCATGCCACAATAATCACTTTGGAAACATTATCATCTGAGTATCAGTATTTCAGTTAAGTAATTCGCCCGTAACATATATTTATCACATCTTAAGTCATAAACTTCATCAGGTAACTATTAATAAGGAAATTGATTTGAATCATGTAATTTATTCATATACTTATAATGTTATCAAAGTATATGGAAGCATGTATCTCCCCCAATGAGTTAAAAACAAGTATTGGAAAAGGAGCTATGACTCACCTTGATTGATACGTGAATGATGAAAAGTAAAGTCGGATGAGATTATGAGAATGATTATGAAAACGTCTTTAATACGAAACAAGAATTCTAGAAGATACTATGGTACGTTTGGAATGGACAGAATGAAAAGGATTCGCCAAGAGTTCAACCCGTTCACAAAATCCAAATACTCTTCGACTTTAAAAATATATTGCGATTCGAATGGACAGCTTCTGGCCTTGAGGTCTTGGGAAAGGAGACTTTGAACATGGAGAATGATGCGTGTATGATTGAGAGTGAATGATGTTTATTTTATGTGTGGTGAATGAGAGAAACGAAAGAATGAGGGTGAAGTACATATAGTAAAGTTTTTAATATACGTAGGGTATAATGTGTTTTTCAAGGAAACAAGTTTCCCTATTTCATGTCATTGAGTAAGGAGTTCTAGATTGAATTTATTTACATCTTAGGACTTTAGAAAGAATGTGAGAGCATGAAATATGGAAGTTTGTCCTTGTGATAGATATGCATGTCGACAACCATTTATATTCATACACGATTTGAGAAATCGTGTATCACTTGGTTATATCTGATCATACTTGTCATCTAAACATGAATTTACACTAGACGTATTATTAGGATTTCATAGAAACGAACGGGAATAAAAACGGTCAAGTTTTGATTTGTATATATATGTCGAATGGTTTGATTTTGGTCAAACACTTTGCCCTCTAAAAACGTATCAATACTCGACTTATGGAGCTGAGATTCGACACACAAATAGTTGGCTAGGTGAGAAACGAGATGATGCAAAAATATACATGTGTCGTATTTAAGAATTGAGAGAACGAGAGTCATTTTGGAGGATAGTTTCTAGTCGAATAAATCAAATGAAATGGATTTTGGGCTTGAAACATGGGCCGGATGAATAGTAACGAGAAGGAAATGTTTGGGCTGAAAAATATTAGGGCCCGTTTGGATGGTATTATTGTTAAGTAGGATTAGTGATTTGTTTAGTTTTCGTTAAACGTGTCGAGAGCTTGTTTCGTCATTTGGTGAATTTTGCAATATCGTAATGATGACCATTTAATATAATAAAAAAATTTCAAATTTCCCCGTAAAAATAGTGATTAAAATATTGACAGAGATTAATATATAATTAACCATTGTTAACTATATGGATTTTTGCAAGGTTTTACAGTACTCACTCCTCATTCTGAATTCCGTCCCGGAATTCAAGTTTAAAGTGATTACTAGGGTAAGGGATTATAGACAAAGGATTGTCAAAGAAATTTTCATTCAGAAATTGAGAAAACGAAATTTTGTTAGATTTATCCATTCTAGCGAAAGTAAACTTAAATGTTGCTACTAATGAATCCAAGGGTTGTAAATATAGAAAGTAACGGTCAGGAATAGTGGAAAATTAGTTGCTAGTGAATGGTGAATACTAACGGTCATGAATAGTAATATAACGGCCATATTTTTAGCCTATAAATACCTCATTTAATTTTCTATTTTTCCATCAACCATTTTTCTCTTATTAAATACTTCCGAAAATGACAAGCCTAATTACTATTATTGCGATGGTATATGTCGTTGTTGTCGTTACCTATTTGACTTTTGTCCCGGATGAAGATTATGTAGTTTTGGTCGGGCTCTTGGTTTTCCTAATACCACTTACGGTTTTATCATATGTTGTGGATAAGATATGGAGGCACTAGTCTTGAGCTAGGGTTGTTTAAAATGAGTTCTTGTTATGTTCTATGTAATCCTCAATAAATATGAAATAAGACTTATTTGTCGTTATGTTTAAGAACTAGTCTTGCTATTGTTTCACATGGTTTACTTATACTTATCTTTTAGAATAATCAGTGTGATTCATCCTGTGGTGGTTCTTGCTATGGTGCTGTTGATGGGAATCCTTATTATTATGCCGGGTCAGCCTATTAGAGATTCTATGCTTTTTATTATAATCATTGTAATAATAGCACTTCCTATGCTAATTATATGCCTATGTATTAATTTCCGTGGTCTCTAATAAAATTTTTGCTATTGATGTTTTCCATAAGTCTTTGTGAACTCTTAGGTTTCTAATGTTTTTACTTTTCTCGACTTACTATAATAAAAGTGATGGGTATTAAGTGTAAATATCTATTGGAGTTTGTAAAAAATGAGGTTTATGAATAGTTTATTTAATCTCAAGATTTTGATTTTGAATGAAGATTGTTATTAGAAAATCTGAAAAGATAACTGTTCCATTTATGATATGATTCTTCCTAAATTATACATAGGTAGTTAGGCTATGTATAATTGAGGACCAAATGATGTGATGATTGGCTCAGTAACAATGATATTTATTTTTTCTTTAAATTTTTTTAGGTGGTTCAGTCTTAATGGTTTAGGTACAACGTTGAATGCTATCTAATCATTTTCAAAAGAATTTAGTAAATTTTTGTTTATAATATGGTGATGAGTCAGGAATTTCTAAGGAGATACTAGGGTATCCTTGGTATAAATTTAAAGTTCATGAGATAATTCTTACAGGGTGGTAATAATCTATCGTTCAGTCGGAAATGATGTTAACTAGATTTCTAAGGTGATATCAGTGTATTGTTACTTAACGATTACGAACAAGGAAAATGGAATAGAACTTGAAAATAGACGTAGATTATGATTATTACGAAAATATTACAAGGTAGAGTTTTCATACGGTAGAAGGGTAGTTGTTACACTTAGGTTACATCCATCGTACCTAAGGTAAATTAAAAAAGGGAATACAACTATAGAGGGTTTGAACTATGGTTTATTCTATTACCACAAGAATTTCTCTTCTGTTTAAACATTAATGTCATCTTTTGACGTTGTTAAGGTTCTAAAGAGTTTCCATTCTCTTCCTCTGGTATTTTTGTCCTAAGTGGTATTCTGGGTTGGGCACTGATTCTTGAAGTGTCCCATTTAACTTTTTGATCTAGAACTCCTTTGATATTGGTGATGGTAGGTTCAGTCACTCTTATTGTTCTCTTAAGGTGAGTTGGCCTACATTCTATAAAACTTTCATGGTTAGGCTTACAAGGTATGGCCGTCTTATTTTCTTTTCTTGCTCTATCGTTGCTAATCGGAGGAACTATGGTTACTTCAAGTATTGCTGCAATGATACTGATTACTAATTTCTGGATATTCTTAGTACTTTGTTAGTCCCTTTAGTGAAAGAATATGGAGTTAATTATTTCATTGATGATAGACTGAATTGAAT
Source organism: Artemisia argyi (assembly GCA_030686995.1). Lineage (NCBI taxonomy): Eukaryota > Viridiplantae > Streptophyta > Magnoliopsida > Asterales > Asteraceae > Artemisia > Artemisia argyi. The sequence continues at coordinate 126,627,217 of CM060677.1, forward strand.
CCCTACTGTAATCTAATTTCAAGATATGTCTGGGTAGTATCATAGATAAATGATCAACTCTTGGTATAGGATTGCTAAGGAACAAACGGATTTATCTACTAAAGCTAAAGTTCAATAACCTTCTCTCTATTCTTCAAGTTCTCTTCCAAAAATTTGTCTTATAAAATTCTATGGTTATAGCCTAGTCATGGTAGGTATAAGGAATCATAATAATCATAGGTATTATCAAGGTAAGTTTGAATATAATCACTATAATCAACATTATATTAATAACTTGATTGATTATTTTTGCAAAACAAACGATACAAGATCTTTTATTAATACTCCATTGATCTGCGTGGAGTCATTTGTTTACCAAAATGAGTAACAAATGGTGAAATTTTTTATGAAGGTATGAGGAATCATTACATGCATGCATAGCATCATGATGGAAAGAATTTATTAACAACAGAGGGTTATAACAAAAGGAGATTGTTATTGATTAAAGGTCGATTTCAAGTTATGAGAGTTTCAGAATTACTAGAAAATACGTCATCACTAATCAAAAACTTTTTGGTTTAGTAGATACAAATTTCTGTTCAGGGGAATTGGGTGAAGATACATCGTTTGAGATGTATTGTATCGAGAAATCTGGAGCGTCAGGAAATAGAGAATTTGGAAATATCTGGTATTGAGGAATCTGAAGTATAAGGTAACGGAGAATTTGGCTTAACATTCTTCCACGGCATCTCTTGGCGTGATCTTTGTCCAACTTCGAATGCTGCTTGACCACCAATCAAATCTTCATATGATTCGGTAGCTTTCCTGAGTTTTTGAAGTAAAGGTGAACAAATAGGTGACGATGGAAGTGATCTCTGAGTGAGTTCTATATCAGGCTGGGGTTGTAATATTTGTACGTAAGGGCCTTAATTATTCGGAGAATTTTGATTGATAGGGGATGTATTAGTATTACGGAGAGTAGTTTTGACATTCGCGGGAGTTTCAGGAGACATGTTACTGTAGTAACCGAAAATAATATTTTATGAGGATTTTGTATGTTAAAGATGTAACAGTACAGATGAAATAAAAATTCTATAAGAGTAACTATTAAGCATGTAAAATAATCTTAATAGATAATGTATTGAGCGTGGCAGTCTGTAGACACGGAGGGCATAAAATGGTATGGTGTAAAATCATTCATTTTGAAAGTGTAGTTATAGTTTAATGTTTGAAAACATTTAATTCTCTATAACTCTAGCTCTTATGCCAATCTGTAACACCCCCAAATTTATGTTTGTAGCAACGGAAAAGTAATTTGGGTGTTAAGGGGAGGATCGAAGTTATAATATCATAAAACGGCTTAAAAGAAGCGTTTTGAAAGTTATTTGTCATTCAAATAATATTTTTGATAAAAGATGAACCATTTGATTTAGAATCTTATTAAAAGATATAAAGGCTTGAAAGAATGACATATTTGATTTTTACACCATTTTACTTTATCAGAGTAATAAATGCCCGCTCCGTGTCTTGTCCTGCTCCGTTAAATTACCTGAGATACACATGCTTAAAAGTGTCAACACAAAGGTTGGTGAGTTCATAGAGTTTTATGGAAAACCATTTATTTCAATAGATTTCAAGAATCTTTAGTAATAATTGTAATAAATACAAACAGTGATAGAACAAGTATTGAGTGATGTTGATTTTAATCACAGATAATTCATATAGATATTCAATCAAATTCAAATAAGGGATCAATAATTCTAACACGAGATGGAAACTCATGATGCTAATTTAATGAGATATATAATTCAAGTCTGGTCAAATACCTATACAGCTGTATCTAAATATATGTTGAACACATATATTTTCTTATGAATATTGCCCCAAGCCTCATGACATGCAAAACGTTAACAAAAGAGGTGATTATCAAGTCAATGATAATATTGCCCTCTTATAATAGGTGATTTGCCAATTCCTATTTTTATTCAAATATAGTGTATCACGACTAATACGACTAACCATATGCATAATGGCATTCCGTCAAGTATTAGTGGGATAAGAGGTCAATCCTTAACAGGTTTCGAAGCTGTTCACTATATTCGCGCTCACATACAAGTGATTAATGGCTCATGATTGAAGGACTTTATGGCGATGAAGGTAACTTAGGCAATATCAAGGTAATAATGTAACTAGAGTATTTGTGCTCTTCCTAGCAATTATTTCTGTTGAACATAGAAATATCATATAGAGATAATGGAATCATTCAGGATGTTATAGTATAGTCAAGTATCATGCCACAATAATCACTTTGGAAACATTATCATCTGAGTATCAGTATTTCAGTTAAATAATTCGCCAGTAACATATATTTATCACATCTTAAGTCATAAACTTCATCAGGTAACTATTAATAAGGAAATTGATTTGAATCATGTAATTTATTCATATACTTATAAAGTTATCAAAGTATATGTGAGCATGTATCTCCCCCAATAAGTTAAAAACAAGTATTGGAAAAGGGGATATGACTCACCTTGATTGATACGGGAATGATGAAAAGTAAAGTCGGATGAGATTATGAGAATGATTATGAAAACGTCTTTAATACGGAACAAGAATTCTAGAAGAGACTATGGTACGTTTGGAATGGACAGAATGAAAAGGATTCGCCAAGAGTTCAACCCGTTCAAAAAATCCAAATATTCTTCGACTTTAAAAATATATTGCGATTCGAATGGACAGCTTCTGGCCTTGAGGTCTCAGCAAAGGAGACTTTGAACAAGGAGAATGATGCGTGTATGATTGAGAGTGAATGATGTTTATTTTATGTGTGGTGAATGAGAGAAACGAAAGAATGAGGGTGAAGCACATATAGTAAAGTTTTTAATATACGTAGGGTATAATGTCTTTTTCAAGGAAACATGTTTCCCTATTTCATGTCAGTGAGTAAGGAGTTCTAGATTGAATTTACTTACATCTTAGGACTTTAGAAAGAATGTGAGAGCATGGAATATGGAAGTTTGTCCTTGTGATAGATATGCATGTCGACAACCATTTATATTCATACACGATTTGAGAAATCATGTATCACTTGATTATATTTGATCATACTTGTCATCTAAACATGAATTTACACTAGAAATGTTATTAGGATTTCATAGAAACGAACGGGAATAAAAACGGTCAAGTTTTGATTTGTATATATATGTCGAATGGTTTGATTTTGGTCAAACACTTTGCCCTCTAAAAACGTATCAATACTCGATTTATGGAGCTGAGATTCGACACACAAATAGTTGGCTAGGTGAGAAACGAGATGATGCAAAAATATACATGTGTCGTGTTTAAGAATTGAGAGAACGAGAGTCGTTTTGGAGGATAGTTTCTAGTCGAATAAATCAAATGAAATGGATTTTGGGCTTGAAACATGGGCCGGATGAATAGTAACGAGAAGGAAATGTTTGGGCTGAAAAATATTAGGGCCCGTTTGGATGGTATTATTGTTAAGTAGGATAAGTGATTTGTTTAGTTTTCGTTAAACGTGTCGAGAGTTTGTTTCGTCATTTGGTGAATTTTGCAATATCGTAATCATGACCATTTAATATAATAAGAAAAATTTCAAATTTCCCCGTAAAAATGGTAATTAAAATAATGACAGAGATTAATATATAATTAACCGTTGTTAACTATATGGATTTTTGCGAGGTTTTACATGCCCTTTTTTATAATTATTATTATTAGTTTCTTTTTTTTTTTTTTTTTTTCATTTGATGTAAAGTTGTAGTAGCAATTATTTACGATCATCATGGGAAAACGAAATTCTATATGAATCCCAATTGATCAGAGAGAATCTCTAGCAGGCTCGGGCCCGGCTCGGCTCGTTTTCACCCCTAGCTGTGACATAAAAGTATAAAACAATGATTTACTCATTTTTACAAATCACTTGTGATTTTTTTAAAAATAACAAATGATAAGTGATTTTTTTACGAATCCTGAGAGATTGTTCTTGACGGAAATTTTGAAAAAAAAAATCTCTTTTTACGAATTCTGTGGGATTTTCTGGACGAAAATTTTGAACAAAAAAGTTCGTCTTTTTACGAATCATGTGGGATTTTTTTACGAATCCCGTGGGATTTTTCAAGATGAAAATTTTGAACAAAATTTCATCTTTTTACGAATCCCATGGGATTTTTTTACCAATCCCGTGAGATTTTTTTACGAATCCCGTGGGATTTTTTACGAATCACGTGGGATTGTTCTGGACGGAAATTTTGAAAAAAAAAAGTTCATCTTTTTGCGAATCCCCTGGGATTTTCTGGACGGAAATTTTGAACAAAAAAGTTCGTCTTTTTGCGAATCCCGTGGGATTTTTCTGGAGGGAAATTTTGAAAAAAAAATCGTCTTTTTACGAATCCAATGGGATTTTTTTACAAATCTCGTGGGATTTTTTTACGAATCTTGTGGGATTGTTCTGGACGGAAATTTTGAAAAAAAAGTTCGTCATTTTACGAATCCCATTGGATTTTGTGGACGAAAATTTTGAACAAAAAAGTTCGTCTTTTTACGAATCCCGTGGGATTTTTCTAGACGAATATTTTGAAAAAAAAATCGTCTTTTTACGAATCCCATGGGATTTTTTACGAATCCCGTGGGATTTTTCACGAATCCCGTGGGATTTTTCACGAATCCCGTTGGATTTTTTTACGAATCCCGTGGGATTGTTTTACGATTCCTATAGGATTGTTCTGGACGGAAATTTTGAAAGTTCGTCTTTCTACGAATCATGTGGGATTTTCTGGACGGAAATTTTGAACAAAAAAGTTCCGTCTTTTTATGAATCCCGTTGGATTTTTTTGGACGGAAATTTTGAAAAAAAAATTTCGTCTTTTTACGAATCTCATGGGATTTTTATCAATCCCGTGGGATTTTTCTGGACGAAAATTTTGAAAAAAAAAATTCGTCGAAAGTATATAAAAGTGCATATATATAGAAAGTTGATTTAATTCTCGTCACGACGGTGTATTTTTCGTAGCTCGAAGATTTACCGTTTGCAAGATTTTTTTATTTTTTTATTATTATTTTTTTTTATAATGTGGAAAATGTGTTTTTATATTAAATAAGCTGAAATGCCAATTTTACCCTCCCTTTATTATCTTTTGATTTGATCTATACCAATGGATGAAATCAAAATAGAAGGCTAAGATGTGATTATTTGTTCTTTAGATTTTTTATTTTATTTAATTTTTTTATTATTTTTTTTTTGTCATGGATCTCACCTCATCAAAGTATATTTTTGTTTCTTGATTTATTTTTAATTTTAGTTCAATAACCTCTAAATTGTGCATTGTGACTATTTGTCCTTTAGACCATAGTTGTTAAGATCCCGATCCTGATCTTAGGATCTTACATTTTACGATTTTACAAAGCAAAAATGATCTGGATCCTACGTAGGATCTTAACAAGCTTAAGATTTTACAGGATCCCGATCTTGACGATAGGATCTTAAGATCTACTCCAATCTGATCTTAGTTTTCTCGAACCGTAAACTAAAACCATAACACTAATTCGATCAAAATATTACAATACGGAATTTTTAAAAAATGCGACAAAAAAAAGTACGAAAAAAAAAAAAAAAAACATAACAAAATTATTCATTGTTTCGGTTTGTGAATGTTGTGATGGTTGTGTGAATTATAGATTTTGGAAATTTGAATTTAAGGTGTTTTGTTGGTTTCGTTCCAATATTAGAATGCTTGATGTTATGCGAAAACTTCTTGACTAGACATACCGAATTCGTTTGGGTTATTCCAATTCGGATTTGACGATGAACCCACGTTTGGGTTATTTCAATTCGTATTTGACGATGAACCCGCGTATGGGTTATTCCACCCACCGAGAAGATTCGTGAACGATTCGTTGTTGTTGTTGCCTCCCGACATTTTTTTTTAATAGAAGTGTTTTGTAAAGTAATTTAGTAGTTAAAATGTGAAAAAAATAGTTTGTTAAATGGGTATTTATAGTTGTGAGAAAATGGTTTTGAAAAGGTTTTTTTTATTTTTATTTTTTATTTTTTTTAACGGTTAAATAGTATATGGGGTTAAAATGATTTTTTTTTAATGTAACGGATATATATACGTTGGGAGGGGTAAAATTGCAATTTTTTTTAATTCCATTTGCAGCTTAACGTTGTGTTAATCGTACGTTAACGTGCATTTAACGCAGACATCCTTTAAAGCATCGCGTTAAGCTATAACGCACCCTTTTATGTTACCTTACCTTCTGCTCTTAATTTTTTTTACTAACTTCTTTTTTACCCATCAAATATTTATCTTTTTCTACTAAATTTGTTTTGATTGGTGAAGTTAAAATATAAAAATATAAAAATGTACTTATAAATCGGATGGACAAAAGCATTACTATATATATTAAAGATGGACGATTCGGTGACGTTTCATTGGTTCCCACTATCTTACCATTTACCAGGCTTTTTAGGGTTGATTTTAGCCCAAAATATATTAAAGATGGACGATTCGGTTGAAATGGGAAATTTACGGATTTCGGTTGTTATGCTATTGTTTATTTGTCTGATGCGTAGGGATTGCACCAGGCTTTACCTCTCGAGGGATCTCGAGAAGCTTACAACCCCCACCAGGCAGTGTACCTGATCGTTGTAGTATAGTATAGTGACAAGTACCGGGGGATTGATCGTTCAGCTAGGAATAGTGTCGCTAGGATTAGAAAACCTAAATACTAGTTCTAAAGATGAGGGATGATTATTTTTGTATTTTTATATTTTTATGAAAGCAAGTAAAAATCTCGGGTTTGAAGGATTTGGGCGGAATTAGTTGCTAGTCAACTAACCCAATACTAAAGATGCAATCAAAATAAAATACTAGAAATGAAAATAAAACTATATTAAACTAAGGTTGTGAGCAATAAGTGGAGAAATTGTGTTTACTTAGATTTCACTACTCCCTAGATATCTTTTACACGTTAATTACTTGTTATAGTTGCGTGGATGACGGATTGTATTCCTTAATACCATTCATGGGGTGGCGTACTTAACTCCCCAATCCTATGAGTGCCTACTTCACTCCTATGTCGAGCGGCTAAGAAGCTCCTAACATGGGATCATTAGAATTTACTCATGCATTAAATACAACCAATAAAACCTAGTACACATCGGTTCATGTTTCCTAAGACATTCAAGCATGTTACCATTTGGAGATCTGCCAGTTTTCTTAAGCCTAACATTGAAATCATTCATCCAATACAACCATAAACAAGTAATCAACACATAATCAACATATAGGTTTTATTAGATCTAAGCAAACACAAGATAAATCTAGCATAGCATGGTGGAATTAAGACAAGCACAAGATATAGACAACCAACACATAGACATATTGATTGAATTAAAAGAACACTTATCTCAATAGCACATGCAAGCATTCGAGGGCTGAAAACCCTTGAAAAACCTGTAAAATTCGTATATGGTTCGGCCTTAGGGTTTCTCCAAACTTGTCTCTTGTTTTTTGAATGAAAATTAGAAAACTATATATAGAAAATTGAGTCTGACGGCGTCAAGAACAACATTGTAAAGCCGTCATCTCGCCGCCAAAAGAATCCTCGGAATGCCTTGATCTACATCTGACGCCGTCATGTATTAAGTTTTTCCAGGCCGTCACGTATTTAACTCTTGACGCTCTTCCTTGTGACGCCTTCATTTTTGTACTGGGCCGTCATGATATTTACTCTTGACGCCGTCAACTTGTTTCCTTGACGCCGTCACACACTGTTCCCAGCTTGGAAAATTAAGTCTTTGGCGTTTTCTTCACTTTTATGCTCCAAACACATCCGAATTGCTTCCTTTTCCATATTTCACTCCCAAAGTACCTAAAATCACAAAAGGAACGATTTAGGGCAATATTTGATCAAATAAATTCAATTCCGGGCTTAAATGACCCCTTAAAAGTGGTTCATTTTTCGCCTCATCATATACCCTTACACTTGAGATTTGCTTGTCCTCAAGCAAATGCGCTTTTATTCTACTCAAAATACAAGTTAGGGGTCATTTAACACTAATATAAAAGTAATTACAACAAATAATCGTTCCACTAAAGACCAAAGACAAGCACGGAGGTCATACGCTAGCACCTCACAAATAGTGTTTAGATACTCATATCTCTCGGGTGTAATAAAGTATAAATTACAATATGGAAACGGAAGATATCTCTCACTACCTGTTATAGCAAAATAGATTACCATAGGCTTGGGAAAGGATCAAACCTCCACCACATGGCGTAAGCACCTAGGATAAACTATCAAAGAGGTCTTTCAAAGGGTTGTAACGTTAGGTGTAGGGATATGAAATACACGGTTTTGAGGGATATATGCAGTCTTTACTGGTGGCGAATTAACAATCTTGGTTAATTACATGTACAATATGGCGTTGCTAAGTCAAGACTAGACTCGACTTAAGCTAATAAATGAAAAATAACAAAAACATAAAATGAACATAGAATAAAAAGGGATGGTAGTCCGTATGTTTTTTCTTTTATTCTTTTTCTATTTTTTTTTTCTTTTCTTTTTCTTTATTTTTTCGATTTTTTTTTTTTTTTTTTTTTTTTTTTTTTGCATACACTCTTACCCTACCATCCAAAATAATACATCATAGGGAATGGAAATTCCCCTTACACTTGAATTTTTACATACTTTACGATAAACTAATCTAATTACTCGAATTAAGAAAATCAAAACACTTGGAGTACTTTTAAGATTAACGCACATATGGGGGTAATATTATGATGTTCTTCCCCATTACTCCATAAAATAAGTACTTTACCCATGAGTCCCAATCGTCCCAAAACAATATGTACAAGGATATGACTCGACTTAGCAACCATGTAATCAATTAGATAGCTAACTTAGGGTTTAACAAATAACAATAATGCACTAAAAATGAGCGCATACACGGAAGGTAAGGCGATTTGGGTGTACATTTAAGTGGGGTGTAACAAATTCTTCCTTTAAGTAAAATGCTTAAAGTTAGAAACGAAAAGATAGGCTCGGAGGGGTGTACTAGGGGTTTCGTGTACTAAAAATGAGTACAACGCTATGGGTGTGGGAAAAAATTAGTTGACTTAACTAGCCAAGTAATATGACTTAAATGGTCAAGTAATTATGATACGGGTTTAAAACAAGGGTGATCCTAATGCCTCTTATCATGTAGTAAATCCTACTACACGAATGTAGTCTCACTAGCGGTCTCGGGATGCATCACTAACGCAAGTTCTAGAATCTAAATGCTACCGGTACACTCATAAGCACTAATAGTAAATGCTTTTCCTATCAAATCTAAAGGCGAACCTCACATATTTGGGTGGAAAATTTTTCTGAATGATACGGTTATGTGCTAGTCATACAATCTCCTATCCATGAGACGCTTGCTATGGCTAAAGTTTCACTCCTAAATGTTGTAAAAAATTTTAAATTTGACGCTAAAATTGCACTAACAAGTATTCCTCATAGTTTTATTACACATCTACTATCGAACAAACAAACTCAAGCGAAAGCGTATCTGCAAGGTATCATCATTTTACCCTCCCCTTACACTTAAGATGAACATTGTCCCCAATGTTCAAGTAAAGAATGTAAAAGTGAAATAAAGAATGAAATCAAATACTCCCCTGATTCGCTCGGTATGGATAATAAGGTGGCCAGGTTAGATCTTCCTCCAAGAAAATGAACAATCAAAGCTTCCCATTCCAGAAAAATAAATCATCTTCTTGTCATACATAACCTGTAAAACCTGAGAAAACAGACAAGGCAACCTAGAAAACCTAGAAAACAAAATGAGATATAATGCTTGTGGAATGATGTTTGCAGATTTCCTGGAGATTATAAAACTAATGATTCAACAAAAACCTTAAGACTCCGTAAGAAAAACAAAACTGGTAAAATTTCCAGATTTTTACACATGACGCCGTCAGAATTGACCTGCAGAAATTCTTATGTTAAGTTTCCGGAAAATTTCTGGAAAAACTTCGTCCTACTTCCTGGAAAATCCTGCAAAACATCATTATGACTCGATACAAGCATTTGACTCTAACAAATACGAATATACATGTTCACTTAATATTGTGGAGAATCATGATCGGTTTTGTTTCTTAAAAACATATTTGGGGTTTCCCCTTACACTTATCTTTTGCGAAATACCTTTGGATGAAGTTAAGACTAGGCCAAACAATAAAGTAAAGTATTTTCACTAATTTAGTTTTGAAACATGATCTACCAACAATAAAAATAAAGCATGCATACGGAAACAAATAAAGTCAAAACAAACAAACAAACAAATAAATAAAGCTTGGGTTGCCTCCCAATAAGCGCTTGTTTTTGTTCGAGTCACGAGCCTGACTCTACCCTTATTTAACGGAAATAGGGGAGGTTTTCCCTGCACTTTGAATTAAGTGCGGGTGGAAGTAGCGATACACACCCTTAGGGTGGAAATATGCCTCGTGAGGAAAGAGTGGTGGATGAATTATTTGCTCAAAGGGGTGTGCTATCATCATAACCTTACCAAATTCAATCGGGTTAATGGGTGGATTAAGATTTTCTCCTAAAAATGGATCATTTTCTATCAACTTCAAGAGACTACTAGTTGGAGATCCATCTTTACTAATAAACCCGGTTTAAACCCATAATGTTTCTTGTGATCAATTATAAATGGGTGATGTAAGCATGTAAGGTCATTTTTCACTCCTATATTGGCTTCCTCTCTACAAGACTTAGAGTCCACTACCTTTATCCCAAGACTACCCGGACTACATGGTTTGATGGGTGGATCGGGACCTATTTCAATTCCTAAATTTTCATCCAAGGATGAAAGATTAGGTAACGGTTTTGGTTGAGGCTCTGGTTCATCAAAACTAGGAACTTCCCTAGAACTAAGAGTAAGGTTATCATTATAAGTATTCAATCCTATATCCTCTAGTTGTGTTTGGTTCAAAGATTCTACCTCAATTGGGATTCCTAAAGTCTCTTCTACTTCATCCGAATAAGTCACGGGCGGTGTGTATGCCTCAAATGATGGTAGGACTTGTGGGGTACTTGGTGGGCTTAGATTTTCAACTCTATCCTCCATCTTATCAAGATTACCAATGTGCTCAGCTTGTATTGTGGTGAAATCAAACCACTCTGTATGCCCAGTTATCTCATCTATAGTTTTATCCCCAAATAAACTTCTTGCTTGTTCCCTCAAACTTGCGATTAATTCATCTATAACAACGTTTGTTGGGTTGTCCATTTTTTTGAAAAGTATGGCATAATTCTCTATGGTTTCCCATGTTTCATCAGCACTTAATCCCCAAAAGTCCCCATCTGCGGCATGGTCAATGTCCATTTTGGTATAGTGGTCGACACGATGGTAAAATATTTCAATTTGGGACCACAGATTGAAATTATGATGAGGGACTTTTCAGAGTAAATATTTAAAACGAGCCCATGCATCATAGAAAGGTTCATCTACATGTTGTTTAAACATTAAGATGTCATTAGGAGTGGGTGAATTTTGTGGTTGGTAGTATGGTGGATTCGCGTTCTCCATAATGGCTAACAGAATAGTCAATGGAAAGGTTTTTTACAAACAAAGACAAAAAGAAAAGATAGACTAAAGAAGACCTATAAAAATAAAAATAAACATAAAAATCTTACTAGAAAGGAATCTAGCAAGTAGACCTAATAAAAAGAGATTCTAACCTAGACAATAACTATTCCCCGGGCTGCGGCGCAAAAAACTTGATGCGTAGGGATTGCACCAGGCTTTACCTCTCGAGGGATCTCGAGAAGCTTACAGCCCCCACCAGGCAGTGTACCTGATCGTTGTAGTATAGTATAGTGACAAGTACCGGGGGATTGATCGTTCAGCTAGGAATAGTGTCGCTAGGATTAGAAAACCTAAATACTAGTTCTAAAGATGAGGGATGATTATTTTTGTATTTTTATGAAAGCAAGTAAAAATCTCGGGTTTGAAGGATTTGGGCGGAATTAGTTGCTAGTCAACTAACCCAATACTAAAGATGCAATCAAAATAAAATACTAGAAATGAAAATAAAATTATATTAAACTAAGGTTGTGAGCAATAAGTGGAGAAATTGTGTTTACTTAGATTTCACTACTCCCTAGATATCTTTTACACGTTAATTACTTGTTATAGTTGCGTGGATGACGGATTGTATTCCTTAATACCATTCATGGGGTGGCGTACTTAACTCCCCAATCCTATGAGTGCCTACTTCACTCCTATGTCGAGCCGGCTAAGAAGCTCCTAACATGAGATCATTAGAATTTACTCATGCATTAAATACAACCAATAAAACCTAGTACACATCGGTTCATGTTTCCTAAGACGTTCAAGCATGTTACCATTTGGAGATCTGCCAGTTTTCTTAAGCCTAACATTGAAATCATTCATCCAATACAACCATAAACAAGTAATCAACACATAATCAACATCTAGGTTTCATTAGATCTAAGCAAGCACAAGATAAATCTAGTCTAGCATGGTGGAATTAAGACAAGCACAAGATATAGACAACCAACACATAGACATATTGATTGAATTAAAAGAACACTTATCTCAATAGCACATGCAAGTATTCAAGGGCTGAAAACCCTTGAAAAACCTGTAAAATTCGTATATGGTTCGGCCTTAGGGTTTCTCCAAACTTGTCTCTTTTTTTTGAATGAAAATTAGAAAACTATATATAGAAAATTGAGTCTGACGGCGTCAAGAACAACATTGTGACGCCGTCATCTCGCCGCCAAAAGAATCCTCGGACTGCCTTGATCTACATCTGACGCCGTCATGTATTAAGTTTTTCCAGGCCGTCATGTATTTAACTCTTGACGCTCTTCCTTGTGACGCCTTCATTTCTGTACTGGGCCGTCATGATATTTACTCTTGACGCCGTCAACTTGTTACCCTTGACGCCGTCACACACTGTTCCCAGCTTGAAAAATTAAGTCTTTGGCGTTTTCTTCACTTTTATGCTCCAAAAACGTCCGAATTGTTTCCTTTTCCAGATTTCACTCCCAAAAGTACCTAAAATCACAAAAGAAACGATTTAGGGAAATATTTGATCAAATAAATTTAAATCCGGGCTTAAATGACCCCCTAAAAGTGGTTCATTTTTCGCCTCATCATTGTCACATTTCATACCTTTCCATTATGATCTACTACATTTTATTATTGTAGACCTTCGTTCGCGCTGACCATTCGCTGCCTACTTTGGCCTATTGGTGAACCTCTAAAAGCCGCCCTTCTAAGTTAGCTCATCTATCAAAACCTCTAACGACTCTTTACTATGAAGCTCCTTCTCAGTACAATCGTGTCAGTCGATTCGCTCATGTCATGTAACTCATCTAAAACTTAGAAAACAGAAAAAGGAGACACATCATGTCATCTCGCTGAACCTACTTCGCTATTAGCAGCTAATCGCACTACGAAGAAGATGCGGAGGAATCACCGAAGTTTAAGCTTTAAGCCGCTAAAGCGAATAGGACAAATGAAGGCGAGCAAGAAGCCCCAATGCGTTACAAAATTTCGATTTAGCCAGTGATCCAATCAGAGACATAATTGGAACAAGAGTATCAAACTTCTTAATAGCATTATCGATTAGAAATGCATTTTCTAGCATTTGACTGCGTACCGTTGAAGGATTTAGCCGCACACTTGAACGATAACCCAGAAAGTCAAGGGAATGACCAACTCCAGGTCCAATAGAAGCAAGCCCTACAGCCAATCCAGCAGCAATAACGGAAGCTGCAGAAATTAGTGGATTCATGATGAGTTCCTCGTACCAAAAAAAAAAATAAAAAATAAAAAATAAAAATAAATAAATAAATAGATAAATAAAAATTCTACCAATTGGGGCCCTTCCTTCACCACCCCCATATGGATGATCTACAGTGTTTATAACTACTCCTCTTACTACAAGGCGCTATCTTACCATTTACCAGGCCTTTTAGGGTTGATTTTAGCCCAAAATTTCTGAGCCGGCCTGCGTTTGAATTTTTTATATTTTGACGTATTTTTTTTTTTTGTACTTTGCCTATATACATAGTTTTGTTGGTAACATTTATCTAGCAAAATCTAAAAAGGTCGGTAACGAAGTAAATTGCTACACACCGATCATCCATCCATGTTGTGCTAAATTGAAACGATTTTAAGGTTAGTTGAAAGCCTATCACCAATTATATATAACAAAAAATAATAATAACATAGGAAAACCAAATCGACGTCCTGCCGTAACTCAGCGGACCGACGCCCATCTTGTTAACATTAAAAAAAGGCCCGTTTTATACCTAGATGGGCTGGGTCGACTATCAACTCGCTTCTTGTTCATCATCTCATATCCTAAAACCCTAAAATCCTAAAACCTCTGTTACCTCTGTTCTTCAGTTTCCTCACAACCCCTTTTTGCCCCAAATCAAGAAAATGCCTCGTAGCTTGAAAAACCCCAAAAAAGCTAAACGAAAGAACAAGGTACTAATTCACAGTTAATTGAAAGTGGGTTTAAGTTCCTCAATCTTAATTGACAGTTTTGAGTTGTTAAATGATTAAAGTGTTTTGTTTTATTGTTGTTTTATGCTATTTGGGGTTGTGTGCTGATATGGGTATTTGATGTTTGGTTAAAAAGATGCTTTATTTGTGTGTTTTGTGTATTTTTGATGAGGTGATTGGTTGGTTATGTAATTAGGGTGGTGCCAAGAAAGGCGAAGGATCGTCTTCTTCGTCGAATGGGATACCGTCGATACCGGCCAAAGTGTGGCAGCCAGGTGTTGATGCCTTAGAGGAAGGTGAAGAGCTTCAGTGTGATCCTTCTGCTTATAACTCGCTTCATGCGTTTCATATTGGTTGGCCTTGCTTAAGGTTTGTTGCTTGCAACTTTTACTCTGGTTGTGTTTAGCCTCATTTGGATTATGGCTATTCTTTAAAGAGGCGTAGCCGTTGACAATGTGCTAGTGTGCTACTAATAACTTTCTTTATGTTTATTAGTTGATTAAAGATATTAGGTTAGTTTGCTCATTTGGGATTAGAGTTATATATAAGCTCATGGTTGAAATAAGCCAACGCTCACTGCCCAAAGCGTATGTTTCTTATATATTGAGATGCTGGACTTTAGTTACAAGTTTTTCATGTATGTTAAGTTTAGGCTAAAATATCCAATTTTACCAATTCTTCATCGTCGTCAATCTGTGGCATATATTAAACTGTGTGACCTTTAAGGCATTTCAATATTTTTTAGAGCGTGGATATTTGCTTTGGTGTAACTACGCAGACAAATTCATGTTTCTCAGGTCACGTACACACACTTTTATGTGTCATGGGCATGTTTGACTACTTTTAACTGCGATTGCTGAAGTAATTGCATCAGGCAGACAAACTTTTATTTGGAAATTTAGGCAATTCTGATCTGTTCCATTTTGCTAGTTAAGAATGCCTCTGCGCCCACTTATAAGAACTTTTTATGTTACTAATTTTTCATTTTGTTAAATGTGTTGTAGTTTTGACATCGTGCGTGATTCACTTGGATTAGTTCGGACAGAATTTCCGCACACTACTTATTGTGTCACTGGAACTCAGGTAAAATCAATCGTGATCACTTGACCTATATTTTATCTCACAAATAGTAGTCAGTTTAGGTATTGGTTTCTTTAGTTTCTTACCCCTTTTTGATATGTTATCTTCATTCTCATAGGCAAATAGTGCTGCTGCCAATTCGATTGGAATATTTAAAATATCAAACATTTCCGGGAAACGACGGGAATTAGTACCAACAAAAACATCAAATGCTGATACAGATATGGACAGTGAAAGCAGTGATAGTGATGACGATGAAGAAGCGGTTAATGATGGACCAAAGGCTCCAGTTTTCCAGGTAACACACTCCTACCATTAATGCTTACATCTCTTATCGTTATTTTGTTTATTTATTTAACTTTTTCATGATTTTCAATCTTCAGGTGCGCAAAGTGTTTCACGAAGGTTGTGTCAATAGAATTCGAGCTATGACACAAAGACCACATATATGTGCAACTTGGGGAGATACTGGTCATGTGCAGGTATAATCAACCTCTATGAAATGTTTGTGATATTATTGAAGCATAATTTTGTTTGATTTTTGTCAATGATTTCATGCAGATATGGGATTTTAGCTCTCATTTAAATGCTTTGGCAGAATCTGAGACTAATATTAGCAAGGATGCCACAACAGTTTCTAACCAAACTCCTTTAGTTAAATTTACTGGTCACAAAGACGAAGGCTATGCAATTGACTGGAGTCCACTTGTTCCTGGCAGGCTTGTGTCTGGTATGAATTATGACAAATATATGATACATATAATTTGGTCGATTTGGGTTATATTTTATTTCTAACTGTAAATGCAATCCAAATAAATAGTTTAGCTAAAAGGAGAGCGAGTCAAATGTTGAATAGGACAAACATGTCGAAATTTGCCTAAAGTCTATTATAGCGCATACAAACTCGGCCTATTACAACCCATACCCAAACCATCTTGCCACCTGGTTCAAATGTTACTGTGCAAAGATTTAATGATCTTCCGGATCAGTGAATCTGCACTAGATTCATAGGATCTTTAATTTATCAGTTTGATTTTCTTTAATATAGGGGACTGTACGAATGCCATTCACTTATGGGAGCCAGCATCTGACTCAACATGGAATGTCGATAATAAACCATTTGTTGGACATACCAAAAGTGTTGAAGATTTGCAGGTACCTGTTGTAGCAATTTTTATTTTACTTTGACTTCCATGGTTAAAGTTGATTAATCTCAACTCAAAGTTCAAAGGTCAAAGTGACTAATGTTGTAATCTTTTTTAATGCAGTGGAGTCCTACAGAACAATCTGTATTTGCATCCAGCTCTGTGGATAAAACTATAGCAATATGGGATACTCGTTTAGGGAAATCACCAGCAGCTTCAATCAAGGCACACGATGCAGATGTCAATGTTATTTCATGGAACAGGTTTGTGCTTTAGGTTCTTGTTTGATTAAACTTTTTGAACCCATACTAATGTGATTAATGCTCTTTCTGTTTCAATTAGGTTGGCGAGTCCTATGTTGGCATCTGGTAGCGATGATGGGACATTTTCTATTCGTGATCTTAGAATGTTAAAGGTATATCTTCATAAAAATTCTCTATAGTAAAAATAAATAAATAAAATAAAACTTTAATATGGTTTTATGATTGTTGAGGGTCAAATTTATTAGATATGGGGATTAATGTAAATTTACTTAATTAACCTTGATTGCTAGTAAAAAGTTTTTCTAAAGAAGAAATATGATTTAATCAACTGATTATCTGGTTCAAGTGTATACAAGATACATCTTATCACATCCTAAATAAATATGTTTCAGTTTTGAATTGTACTTGTCCGGTTGTGCCCTGTTTTTAAACTTCTCTATATTATTTGCTATTTTAATTTTAATTTTCTGTAGCAAGGGGATGCTGTGGTGGCACATTTCACGTACCACAAACGTGCTATAACATCCATTGAATGGAGTCCGCATGAAGCTTCTACTTTGGCTGTATCATCTGATGATCATCAACTCACGTAAGAATTCTTTTAATGGGTATTGTAAACCATCTGAATGACTTTTATAAAGTTATCCCTATAAGTATGACATTTTATTTGGTTGAATTTCAGTATATGGGATCTTTCTTTAGAACGCGATGAGGAAGAGGAAGCCGAGTTCAAGGCCAAAACACAAGAGGAAGTACATGCGCCCACTGATCTCCCTCCACAACTTCTTTTTGTTCATCAGGTTACCTACTTTTTTGTATCTTGATAGTAACCAAATAGAACCTCTTTGACTTTTGCTGACCTTTTTGTTGGTACAATGAAAACAGGGTCAGAAAGACTTGAAAGAACTTCATTGGCATACACAGATTCCTGGAATGCTTATTTCTACAGCTGCGGATGGTTTCAACATCTTGATGCCTTCAAATATCGAAAGTAATCTTCCTGCAAATACTGCTGCTGCTTAAACGCCATTGTATAACCTACTTAAAAATGAGCGTTTCAGTTGGTATGCATTGAAGATCTTGGAAAGATGACATAGCATGATGGGCAAAGTTTTGCGTACTTTCTGTTGGTGGCAAATTTGATAAGAGCATCGTGTGAGACATATTGTTGTTTGTAATTTTAAGATGTGGAACGGAGGTGGAATGGTAATTTATATGTTGCAACTACCTTTTACATGACCTTGATTACATTTTCTATGCTTTTCATCGGTCGTGTCAAATGTCATTTGGGCGTCAAGTTTTGTATTTGAAATTTGTTTATGGCTCCATTTTTAACTCTTCATCACATTTGTTTGGCTTGGGTGGTGATTATTTCTAGTTGTGAATCTATATAGTAGTACGGAGAAAACACATCATTTTAAAACTTTAAAACTTGGGGCCCATTTGGTTTGAGGGTTAGGATTGGGTTTCGAAATAATGATCGAAGTAGAGTACTCACTTATAAAATCTTTGCTAGTGTATTGGGTTTTGATTGGTTTTTGGTTATTGGGACTCACATTTTTTACTTGTCTCTCACACTCTATACTACTTATAATGATGGAAGGACACTCTTTCCAAAAAAAATTCAGATATACAAAAAATGATGCATGGTTTACAATACTTTAAAGCAAACAATTTTCATAATTACAACAACCAAAACACTGTGTACAACAAAAACTAGCATGAATCGAAATTCAGAACACTTTCTTTAGAATTCTACAGTAATAACATTAAAAACACCCCTACACCCAATATTACAATCATTTAAACACAATGTACAACCCTCATTCTACATTAATAGCATTAAAAACACTCCTACACTCAATATTACAATCATTTAAACACAATGTACAACCCTCATTCCACATTAATAGCATTAAAAACACCCATATACCCAATATTACAGTCATTTAAACACAATGTACAACCCTCCTTCTACATTAATAACATTAAAAACATCCATATACCCAATATTACAATCATTTAAACATAATATACAACCACCGTTCTACACTAATAGCATTAAAAACACCCCTACACCCAATATTACAATCATTTAAACACTATGTACAACCCTCCATCTTAACCTAGACACGAACCTGTGACCAAGACTCGACTCAATAAAATTCGACTCGATACACAAGGCTGTGAGCTCAAGCTCACGGCATCCCTTGTTTTCGCGACTCAATAACAACGATAATAACAAAAAGAAAGAAAATGATACCAAACAATTATTGAAAATTCATGTACTTATCCTCCACCGTCGCTAGAACGACAAAAAGGGTGGTGGGTTTTCCTACCTTTGACCGCCGGTATCAACAAAATGAGAGAGAGATGGTTTTAGTGATGAACTCGAGCTGTTGTGGTGTTAACCGTGGTGTTAGGACGTGTTTCTTGGCGCGTGATGGATGTCGAAATGATGGGGAGGTTGTAAGGAGTGTGGTGGTGATGGTGGTGAGTTTAAGTGGCCGGCGGTGGTGTTTGTTTGGCCGGAAAAACGACTGGAGAAGAAGAAGAAATAGGGTGCGGCTGATTTGAGAGAGAAAGGGTGTCAAACCCTAAGTGAGGGTATAATGAGGTTTATATATGAAAGTGTTTTGGACCTTGTGTGAACCCTATTGCACCCTTAGGGACTAAGATTGTAAATATATGCTAGGGTGGGAAGTGTAGTTTACCAAATCTTTTAGTATTTCGTTCTCGAGGCAAATTTAGGTGTCGGAATGACTTCTCGTGACATTTTTATTTATTCCATCGAAAATTTTTATTTCAGGGTACCCGCTGCTGCAACACGCGGGTACCCTGCTAGTTATATAAAAATATATAATGTACAAATTTAATTTATTTTTCTTTCTCTTCATTTTTTTTAAACCTACACTAAATTTTAATCCATATCTCAATCCAAATTAAAATTCTAATCTTAATCCTAAACTCATTTACGAACCAAACAGCCCCTTAAAAAATGACTAATGTTGCTATACTAAAATAGCTCTACTTATAAAATGCAATGTAATATCTTAAATATTTAAATACTTCATTACAATTTAAACTATTTATTTTATTCACTCTCACTTACTCTACGGTCTACACCCAATATGAAATTTTAAACAAATTACCAAAATGGACCTATCTCATACTCCATTTACTAAATGATTTTTTTTTTTCAGTTTTTTACCAAAATGGAAAAGCACTTTCATACAAAAATGCACCTCAATATGAAAATGCGCCTCCTTTATTTTTCAGTTTATCGGGATATATAATAAATGGGTAAATGTAAGTTTAAAAAAAAAAAGAAAAAAAAAAGGATAAATGTAGTTATCTAATTACTCCCTCAATCTTATATTAAGTGTCCACAATAGAATCTTGTGAAGTCCCAAATTAAGTGTCCATATTATATTTCAACCAATGAGATGAGACTTTAGTGGGTAAAAATGATATTTGATTGGTGGAAAGTATAGTTAGTGGAATTTTCTAAAACTTTGTGAATTTTGAAAGTGAACACTTAATATGGGACGGAGGTAGTACCTCATAGGTGAGGGGCACTATAGATGGGGCACTTGGTTAAGATATGTGCGCTTAGGTTTCTATATTCTCTTCTTTTTTGGGTTGTAACACATAGGTGAGGCGCACAAAGGTGAGGGACACTGTACGTGCATTTGGTTTCTAGGTGCTCTTGGTTTTTGTCTTTAGGTGAGGTGCACCAAAAAGTAAGGGGCACTTGGTCACTCTAGGTGCGCTTGGGTTACTATATGCTCATGTGTTTTGTCTTTTAGTTACATATTTTATCTTTTACTTAGGCGCACAAGAGATGCATAAGATTTTAGAGTGCACCTGAATATTTTATATTGAAAAAGGAAGCGCATTTGCTCAAAATCTATAAATGCGCTCAGCTCAATGAGCTTTGATCTGTCAAATGTCTTACATCCAATGAATAGTTGAGAAAAAGTTCATTTTCGTAAAACAAATGTGCGTTGACCTATTTTGTGTGTGTGTGTGTGTGTGTATATATATATATATATATATATATATATATATATATATATATTAGACAAATACCCTCGCAAAGCAATGATGTATTTAGGCAAATAATTATACTTGCGAACTTGTGATTCAGAAGTGACCTTATATATATATATATATATATATATATATATATATATATATATATATATATATATATATATATATATATATATATATATATTAGACAAATACCCTCGCAAAGCAACGATGTATTTGGGCAAATAATTATACTTGCGAACTTGTGATTCAGAGGTGACCTTTGATGCAACATTTACAGCTTCAATTTGTAGTCATTGTGAGAGAAAAAGAAGACTAAGGGTTATATAGTTACCACGAGGATTTAAGCCCGCGCGTTGCCGCGGGATGTTTGTATACCTAACATATATTTTTCTAAATGTTGATTACAAAATACAAACTTGATACATTAAAGGTGAACAAACCGGCAGAGATAATAAGTCAAAAAGATGTTGCAATGCTGTGATCTTGCCAATTGTAACATAAAATGTAAAGCATCTGAATCAACGATTTTTATGTTGGTCATATATTTGACACATCTTTAGTCGTGGTTCCAGCCACATTCCACCACACTTCTCAGTGGTTGTCAACCTCATGCCTGCAACCTGTGGCATACAAAGGCATGTGTTAGCTCAGGAGGTGAGAAAGGGGAGGGTGATGCAGATTCATAATGGGTCAAGATAGGATAGGGAGGAAGTTGTATGGCAAATGCATGTGTCATAAGTTTGTTAATACAATACTACATCATAAATTTATAAGAGCATATTTATTTCCTTATACTTGTCTAGTCTCTTTTACGACAGTTGACTGCAAGTCTTATTAATTTTCTACAACATCAAATAATTGGCACGGAAAACTCATAGTATGCATAAGTTCTTATAAAATCCTAAACCAACAACATGTAGGTCAGATATGGTCATCTAAACTGGTGAGGCTTGAATGATCAAGCTAGAGTTTGTATGGGCCATCAACAATAAGTTACAGAATAAATAAACCTAAGGCGCTTAATCTATTATGATATTTGGAAACATTTTTATAAAGATAGTAAGAAAGTATACCTAAAGAACATGATGTTTTCGTCCATCTCCACTTCCTATTAGTTTCTCTAGTATTAGTGACCTATATGATCTTAGTAATCTCATAACAAATTATCCATTGAGCACCACCCGTGCTTCCTGTGTCACTATTGACACTTGCTGAACCGGCTTCTCTGGTGCACATTGCGTGTCCTGAAGCAGCTGATGATCACGATCGACTCCCCATTGGAGATCAATTTGCAGGCGACACAACACAGCTGACTACAATCCCCCAGATGCATATATTCTTTTGGGGGCTCTGTATGATCACCCAAGAAAAAAAAGCAGTGTCTTAAGGAAAATTGAAGAAATCCCAGGATCAAGAAAAAGTAGATTTAAAATACAGCTTTGAAAGTATGTGACAACAAATAATTCCAACCACCTCCGGTTGTTGAACATTTATGTCGATTGTTGTCGTGTAAACTACTGCAATCATCTCCTATTGCTGCATTCGTATATGTAAAAATAACAACCTTCGGCATATCAGTATTTGTTGAAACACAATGCCAAGGCAAATGAAAATTAATGTTACTTCTTTAGGAGTAATTCCTGGACTTGCGCATTTCAGTAATCAGCCCTTCAAGATAGTATACAATAAATTTGCGAATTTTCATGGTCTAAGTTTTGAAGAAGGGATGCGATGTACCAGGTTTTGACATGGCTTAGGTGAATCACAATAGAGTTGGTCGATTATGATGGGGCAACCTATGTTGTCCATTTTTTAATTCTAGTTTGTCGCAAGTAAAGCAATTTTGCAGATTAAACAATCTAAAGAGAAAGCATACAAATCTGAGTGATAATTTAGATTGGTATACTTCATCTGTGTTGGCAAGGTATTTTTACTCTGTGTGTTATACTGCTGCCACTTTGTAGATTTTTGTTTTCTTAACTTGCTCTTGATTTTAATCGAACATTTATATTATTCTAGACGCACTGGATTCCATGCCCAGTCCCACAAATATCTAACTTGCAAATGTCCTCTGACAGTGCGAAGTACGAGAGTCTTTTGTTATGACCCACAGTTTCTTAAAGAAGCAATACAGGGAATGTTCGTACCGTTAATATGCAGCAACACATTCTATGTTAGTGAGAACTATGCTTACGTAGGCTTACACTTTGTAGGTGGAAGATGTGGTCCTCTGCTAGTGGATGAGCAGCAATAGGAATCCTATCAGGGAGCTTAGTTTTTGCAGCACCGTTGGTTTCTATGGTAGCTGACTTCTCTGGAACTTCGAGATGCTGATCCACCTTTTATACTGCAAAGGTATTCGCAAGTTAAGAGCGATGCCTATATGACAACATAGTATTATAATAAGCCTGTTCAAGTTATACCTGACAACATAGTAATATAATAAGTCTGTTCAAGGTATACCTGCAAATCTGCAACAAACTTATTTTGACTCAACCACCTGATAAGCCCCATAAAGCTAAAACAAACACTCCCCTAGACCTCTATATCTAACATAAAGCCTTCAAATATACGCAAATGAGCTAGCCCATTGGCTGTAGCGAGTTTATTAAAAAAATTAGTGGAAATTTGTGTGGAAAAGAACTTCTGACGATTAATAATACAAAGCGCTGATAGAAAAGAATTTGGTATACCTTGGTTTATACCACAACTGGAAGACTGGCCATATGCAGCAGATGATGTTTGGGTATTTTTTCTGTGAAGCGTATGTATCAACACGTCGTCGCACATTAGGTCTGGCTACTGATGAGTGCTCAAACACTCATCATTTTTATCGTATTTAAACTGCCAAAACATCCGAAAACACTCAGAAATGCATCAAAATACTAAAAATATCCCAGGGATTGTGTTTTATACGTTTCAGATGCAAAATGAGTAAAAACAATGAAAAACGAACAAAGTTTACACAATTGGCAGTTTCAGTCCCCCAACTTTTAGAAATTTACAAAACTAGTCCCTGAGCATGTGTTTTGAAAGAAAAGTCAACCTAAGGCATTTAAAAGTCAAATATCATCAAATATTGTCCTTAGGTAAAAACTTTGGAAAATTTACAAAATTGGTCCCTGCAGTTTAGACTTTGACAGAAACAGTCCCTGGGTTTTCAAAATTTGAAAATAACTTTTACAACCCTTGTACTATTCATCTTTGGCAACATTCAACCTTTGGATAACTTTGGAGAATTACCTAAACCTACCCTTTAATTTTCAGCAAAGTACAATTATGGTCCTTGTGTTTTATCCTAAATAACAAACGGACCCTTTGTATTATCCAAAACCAAATTACCCAATCCAAACATAAACCCCAGCCCACCATTCCCTTTGGCCCAAATACCACCCAAGCCCATCCCATTTTTATTAATAAAACCAAACGGGGTCAAACCATTGGTCAACCCCTTCCACCCCCTCTCCTTGACGCCATAACCAAACACACCCAGCCCCTAAACCCCAATATTATTGTCTCCTCCCCTCTCCTACCTTAGCCACCCTACTACACCACTCCACAAGTCAACTCCTAATTTGTTACAACCAATTGTCCCCCACCCTCATATAACACCAACAAGGAATTAAGGGTCGAGATGAAAAGCAACTCAATCTATGGCTGGGATGTTTCCAAGGGCGCACAGACAACAGGGTACACAGACAAAAAGAGCAAGACAAAGTGAAAAAGAAAGAAACAGGCCCTGGTTCAAGTTTCTCTTTTTTTTAGTATTTATAAAAGTCCATTGTAAGCCTGTGGAGGCATGTAGTTTTAGTAGTAATTTTTAATTTAGCAAAATAATTTTCTTAATGTAACTCAGTTCTTAGTGTAATTTGTAAACTTTTGAATATCAATTCAAGTGTTTTTAGTTCCTTTAAATTCCAAGTCTGTGACTTTCAGTTTCATGTTTTTAATCTTACTTAAAGTTGTTATTGTTGCTTCAATGATTTCATAAATTCACTTCTGTTCTCAGTAGTCAAAGAAAACACAGAAAAAAAAGAGTTAAATAAGAAAAAGAGAAAAATAGAAAATATAAGAAATCAAAAGAAGAATAAGGATGAAGGTCATAAGATTGCTGATACAGAAGGAAAAAGATGCAAGGAGTATGGTTTAGTGCTCAGGGGAGCTTAGGATAAGGTTCTTGGTTCTGGTTCACTTTGGATAGCTTGTAAGATCTTTTCATAATATTTTTTTTTGCACAATTAGTAATAGCCTGTTATAGTTCTAATTTGTTGTTTATTTGTATTCCTTTTAGCTTAATGTATGTTAGTTTAAGGTTGTCTCATAGTTTCACACCCTGGTTAAGTCATTTTCCTCATTAAAACATAAAGACAGATTTGAAAGGGGTGTTTGGGATAGCCTTATACCCCGAGTTCCTTTGACTGTCAAGGGTTGAGACTAGTTTAGGCAAGACACTTTAGACCATATTAGGATAACATTAGTATAAAATCAATAGGTTTTAGTTTAAAAAAGTCAAATTAGTTTCTCAATGACATAATTCCTTCACTGATTGAGTTCTTGAATGCCAAATCCTTAGCATAGGTTTAGGAACTGTTAATCTAGCTAACATAAGTTTCATTTTAGGTTTTAATATCATTAGAAGTTACCTAGGGCTAATTAAAACTCAGATTAGTCAAACTTGTAAAATTGTCAAAAGTCAAAAGTTTATGTAAATTCAGTTTTTCCAAAACTTGGGATAATTTTCCTGATTTTTCAAGAGCAAGTGAGGACCTGAAACTTTGTGAGCTTGTAGTCTATCACCTCATCTACAAGATCCTGTAGTTATTTGATTTTTTAGAATTTTTGTGAAGTATGTGCATTAGGTTCTTTGAGGCTGCAGGGAAAGGAACCTCCCCTGCACCCAGACTTTGAAACATTTCCAATTGATCATAATTAGGTCAGTACTAGGTCCATTCCCTTGATCTTTGTTGATTTGAACTTCCCCCTAGTTAGTGTTTAAGTTTATGCTTTTTGTTTGCCGCCTAGCTGCTTATCCAGAGCTTATTAGACCCTTTCTTTTGGCTTATTTTAACTGCATGCTTATACTCAGTGAAAACTGAGTTTGTTTGATTTATGCGTATTCCTTGATAATTGTTGTTGTGAGTGGTTCCTTCATTGTTAATGAGTGCTATTATTATTGTTTCCTAGCTGCTTAAGTTTTTACAAGCTTATTGGCTTATTTAGCATTTAGCTTTTTGACCTGTGCTTAACTGACCCTAATCAGTGTTGGGAAACCAATTCCAATAGTTCTTGTTAAGCTCACCAGGGCACTTTAGGTTAGGTAACTTAGTTTTTTGTGAAGCTTATACACCCAACTCAAGGTTCCAAGGCTTAATTTGCCTTTTCTAGCTTATACAATAGGGCTGCAATTAGCATTGAATTTTGTCCATTTCTGTGCATACATTGTCTACCCACTGTGTGCAAGCCTTTTCACAAGCTTGTAAAAAGCTCTCTAGTGGGTCCCAACCCTTGAGCTTTAGCTCTTTGGAAAGCCCTCAAGCTCAGCTTGTTATACCAGCTTTTACATTGGACACCCAAGTTTCCTAAGTGGGCCCCACAGACCCTTTCAGTTGGACCAATTTGGCTCTTTTGGCCTGGCAAGTAAGCAATTTGCTTATTTAGTGTTCCTGGCTTATTTTGTGAACCTATCGGATCTAATTTAGCTTATTTCCATTCATTAGCTTTGGTTGTTGGTTCATTTTAGTTTGTGCATCATTGTGTAGCTTATTCTAAAGATCTGAGTCCTAATAAGCTCAAACCATAAGTTGTTAAGAAAATAAGCTCACCAATGGCTTATTTGTGAGTTTCATCAAGTTTGTTTTCACAAAAGTTTGATATTTACCAGTGTTTAGTAGTTTTGTAAAATAAAAATTAAGAAAAACTAAAAATACAAAAAGTGAGAGCTTCTATTTAAGCCATTTTGGCTTATTTTTTGCTTATTTATAAGCAACATCTGTTTTTAAATTTTTCCTAGGCTTCTATAATCATAATATATTTTTAGTAATTTTTTCAGAATTTTCCTTGATCATTTAGTATTTTTTATAATTTAGTTTAATTTAAATTAATTAAATAATTAGTTTTTAATTATTATTAATTAATTTAAAAGTAGGAAAAATATATTTTTAGTTTTAAAAATTACTTTTATATTATTTTAGAATTTTTAGAATTAAATTTTCATTTTTCTATCTTAAATTCATAATTAGTGTATTTTAAATATAATTAATTAGTTATTAAATAGTAATTAATTAATAGTAATTAATTAAATAGTGTAAAAATTATTTTTCTTTTTCTAAAAACTTTCTTTTATTATTAGGAGTGTAAAAATGTAATTTTCATGTTCGTAGGTATTTTATTTCTATAAAACTCGCGTTTTATTTCGTACGTTAACGTAAATTTAAATCAAACGTACACGTTTTTAGGCTTAGCTCACGTTTTTAGTATATCTGATCGTCAGTAATTGTTTATATAGTGTTTCTAAGTTATTTTCATTCCTCATCTCGTAGCGTAATCATACAAACCAAATTCCTTACCTTTCTGTCCAAATTCACCCGATCACAAACCCGTTTTGATTACCATCACACCTCGTCGGGACATAATGACCCGGGGAAACCACCATATTCCGCGGAGATTGACTCTTAGGCTGTTTGACCTAGTTGACCATTCACCTGGTCAATTTAAGTTGACCGTTTGGAGCCAATCACTACTGTTATTATATGAAGATGAAGTAACCAATGGCTGTGAAGGACGTTTTTTGGTGGCCAAAGGAACTGGATAATCGGAACTGCCAACAGCTGTTTAGAAATACAAAAGTGTGAGAAAGTCAATTCAAATATAGTGGGTAAAAAATGTAATAAGAACATAAGATATCAAGAAAGATGAAGAAAATCTAGGAGTCATACCGGTTTCCCCAACTGATCTGGCAGTGTCATGATTTGAAGCTGGAGTAAGACGGTTGGTTTAAAATCCCAAATGGCTTGTAGTAGCTGGTGGCAGCTGTAAATCTGTAAAAAACCATTCAGAAAATAAGAGATTCCCTGTGATTAAGAATGAAGTCTTAAAAAAAGGGTAAACAAATATACCTTGGTTTATACCAAAAGTGCAAGGACCCGCGGCTGCAGTAGCCAACGATTGAGTGGGATTTTGCATAACACATGTATCAACCCGCTGTCAAACATTTCGTTTGGCAGTCCGAGTATGTGAAGATGAGACTGCCAATGACTGTGAAGGCTTATTTTTTTTGGCAACTGAACTGGGTAATTAAAATCGGCGGAAGCTGTTGTTAGGAAAAGGAAAGTATGACCAAGTGCAGAAAAAAAGGAAAAAAGATTTAATAACATAAGATGTCAAGAAGGATCAACAAATTTTGAGAGACATACCTTTATTTACTGGAAATTTGGTACCGTCAGGATCTGAAACCTGATTGAAACAACATTTTCTATGATGAAGACCGCAAAATATTGAGAAAAGCTAAAGAAGTGTCGCTTGTTTTATACCAAAAATTGAAGCAGGCGTACCTGCAACTGTCGATGGTTGGCCAGGGGTTTGCAAAAGACCTGTATGAAGACATCGTCGAACATTTCGTTTGATAGGCTGAGTCTCTGAAGATGAATCCAACAATAACTGTGAAGCACGTTTTTTTGTGAGCAAAGGAAGTGGATATGTGGAACTGTGAACATCTGTTTTTAAGAAATTGGAAGTATAAAAGATAAGTAATACAACATACAAAGCCAAAAAAGTAACAACAACATAAGAGATCAAAAAAGATGCAGAAATTCTATGGCTGATACCTTTATTTACATCGGATTTGGAAGCGTATAAATCTGAAGACGGAGTAAAACAACTGATCCGTAATTCCAAATGGCCTATAATCTCTGAGGGCGGCTTCGAACCTGTGTAAACATTCATTAACCAACCAATTTCCTACAACCAAGAATACAACATGTTTACAAATGCTAAAGAGATATACCTTGGTTTAGGAAAAAAAGGTGAAGCACCGGTATGGTCGTCCATTGATGGTCCTTCGTTGGTTTGTGAAACATCTGTTTGAAGACATTGTTGCAGGTTCCATCTATTGATCTGAGTGTATGAAGATGACGTTGCCAACGGAAGTGAACTATTTATTGTGAGCAAAAGATTCGGGTGATCGGTAATGGAAGCAGCTGTTGTTTTAAAAAAAAGTATTAGAAACTGCATTAAAAAGTACGAATTTAAAAAAGTAATAGTAACGTAACATGTGAAAAAAGATGAAATAAATTTCAGAGTAATACCATTATTTGCAACTAAAGCAGCCAATTTAAAGTGAACTAACCTTGAGCTAAACTATGGCTTATTCTCAGCAGACCAGAATCAGGAACGTTGGACGACGATAAAGTAACCTATCTAAGAGGCAATACTCATAGCAAATTCCAAAAAGAGTAATGCAAATTTAAATCGAATTAAGAATTCAGGCATACACCATTTAGAGAGGTTCAGTTTTGACCCATTAAAAAAAATAATTTTTGGCCCATTTCATAAAAACGATCGATGAAAAATTCCAGCCACAATACATAATAGTGGAATTTTTTGCAATTATTATTATTATCTATAACATTTGAAAGAAAACGGGAAACATGACCTGCAAAGTTAATGTCTGTGAGTTTGCTGGTATGTATTATCGGTTGACACAGAATATCCATGAGCATGAATAACAATGGGATCCAAATTCGGTTCAATATCAGGCGCGTTATCCATTATGCGACAGGGGGTTTCTCCACTTAAATAAATCCAACCACAACTTGGATCCCAAATATGTGTTTCTATACCATAATTAGGCATAGTTGATGGGTCTGCAATACAAACATCTCGTCGCAATAAAATATTAGGCTCAGATTTGTATATCTTGATCAGGTCATAGAAGTAGGCCAACCACGCTTTTGATGCAAAGATATCCGGTTGCATAGTAAACATATATGCTATGCCATCCGGTAATTGCCTCGCTAATTTAGGGCCATAACTTCTCGCTCAAATTACAACAATCATCATCGCCCTAAAATCTAGGCAGGCCACTGTAATGGTAGGGCGAACTCGCCATGGCTGCAAATCTGATAATTTGCCCTGCCAAGATACGGGTCACCTCAACCGTGACTTTAATTAGAGGCGCATGCTTGCGAGGAGACAGTAGCTTGTGCGCAAGCAGCTTACTCTGGTAAGCCTGTAACAAAAGATACTCATAAATATCAACCGAGTACCCATACCGTCTCTAACTATACGAACCAAAGTAACCCAATTTCTAAGCTATTCACGTGAAATTTTAAACTTTCCACTGTTCAATCATCAAATATCACATCAAAGTTGTAAATCACCATAAACATGTATATAAAATCTATAATAAATCCTAATACATACCAAATTAGCATTAATTAACACACCTCTTTCTGAACTTCAACCATCAAGAACCCACAAACGTATATCCATAATCAAACACAAAGAAAGTAAAAAAAAAAAAAAAAAAAAAGAAAAAACCCCAAATGTAGCAGCTGGTTCATATAAATGAATTTCACACAATCTATCCTATCCAATCTTCAATGCACTATTAATTTTATTTCTATGCAAATAAAGGCAAGAGGGGGAAAAAATAAAAACAAAAACAAAACCAACACATCAATTAACGCTGGATTTTTTTTCTACCACAAAATGAAATGCACCTAACTATGGATGCTTAAAACAACACCCCTAAAAACAGAAAACCCTAAATACTGAAAACCCTAATCTCCTTATATGAAAGGCGAGAGTAAAATTAAACACAATTGAATCAACTAAAACCCTAGATCAAACATGAGTAACATATCAACAGGGCAAAAAAAAAGGAAACACAATAACGAATCCAAACCTTATCACAAATGATGATGGTTTTTTTTGCTTTCTCACGACAAAATGAAACACATATGAGTTTATCAGACCACCTAACTCCAAGATGTAGGTGTAAATGGAGTTCTAGATGCAACCACAACACATGGGAATCGGTGATCGGAGTTGAAGAGTTTGGATCTAAAAAGTAAATGACGACTGTGAGGAGAAGGGAATAAGGACGGGCCACGTATAATACCCGCTTTTATCTAATGGGTTTGGATGGGTCGGTAGCCCAATGGTTAGTATCAAGTTAACCATTTTCATCTCCTCACATGCCTACAAATTGTTATCTATGGATCTTGTGGTTTCTGGGTTTGCGAGGGTTTGTGAATATGTGGAAGAATAGAGAGAATAGAGAGACGTAAGTGAAAGTGCGTAGAAAGTAGAAGAAGATTCAGGAACATCCCATTTATAACACACAATAAAATATCAATTTTACTGTTCCTAACACTGTTCATCATCACACAAAAACATTGTAGCTGCAAAGTACTGTAGATAGCATCCCACCGGATAGTATAGAGATATAATTTTCAATCAAGGGTACATTGGGTATAATACATTACTCACTTTAAATTTTAAATTTCAAAAAAAAGTTATCCGTCTTTATATATGGTATAGATAAAAAAATATTGCATACATAAATTAACGCTACTATACACTATCACCGTTATGTCCGAGTAATCGTTTAGTTTTAATAAAATGATTGCATTCTGAAATGATGAGTTGTTAATCATATGGATTATAAATATTTAAGGTAGCAGCTTATGTATTTCGGATCTGTGTAATATAATAGTAGTAGATATAAACTCTTATGTTTACGGATTATAGGCTTAGTAAAACAAAAGAACGTTCTTTTTGAATATCTCAATAACATATTTTGCTTGGCAAATGAATGTTCTTTACGTAAGTTGTTTTACCAGAAGTCCTAGTGAAACATTTAACTCCCCCGTTAAGCTCATTTCAAAATTATGAAAGTTTTCACATTATTTTGGATTAGTAACAAAAGACGATGCCATTGGCATATCTCTATATTAAGATTATGTCATCACCCTGCTTTTTAATGAAGAGAGTGGTATCAATTGTTCCTTTAGATGATCCAACATTAACAAGAAATTTTGATAAAGTGTCATTATCACCCTCTTGCTGACAATGTCCTTTCGCTATTAATATTGCCTTGTTTCTTATGACGATCCCATCTTCATCTTTCTTGTTCTTAAGTACCCATTTCGTGCCTATAGTTGATATGTTTTTGGAACGTGGAACTAGATGCCAAACGTTCAGTTTTTCAAATTGATGAAGTTCATCTTGCATAACATCAATATTCTTTTAGTGCTTCAGTTATGGTGACAGGCTCAAAACTGCTGGGAAAGGTTATGAAGAAGCATTCATTTTTAGGGATAAGCTTAGTAATACATGTGATCAATTGATGGATCAATGTAAGTTTCTTTGGAGGATTCGTCAATTTCAAATGTTGAATTGGGAAAGTTTGATGATGGTGATGAAATCTGTACAACTATTGGAGGAATATCATCTGACGATGATGGTGGAGTTGGTGTTCTTTGTGAAGATACCAATGTATCAGGTGAAGATTGTGGTAATTCATTGGTAGGGGTTACTCTCTTAGTTCCTTGATTTATATCAAACATTTCACCGAACAAAGTATCCAAGTTTTTAGTAAAAGGTGTTGCTGATGAAGGTTGACTAGTATCTTGATCATTTGTTGAGTTTTGATCAGAAACTGGAGTATTAGAAAGGTCAAGACCAGGACAAATGTAATGTGAAGTCATATCAGCAAGTTCATTGATGTTTACAGTCATATTTTCAATCACTTTTCTAGCTCTCTTATTATAGACACGAAATGCAGCAGAATCCTTTGAGTATCTAATGATCCAACTTCATATCCATTAGCATTAAGCTTTCCAAGTTCATTTTTGTTACTAAGCACAGAACTATTAATGCAAGAAATACAAATAGCTTATTAGATTAGGTACTTTACCCTCTCGACACTTGTATAGTCCAGAGGGGAAGTAAAATGTTAAGAGACATCCTAACATTTGTATAGTTCGCAAGGAACTATCCTTGTACTTCTATAAATACCCTCTCAAGTTTCACTTGAAAGGGTGTATGTTGATGAAATAAATTTTACCATTTCTCTCAACACGTTCTCTTCCCACTTTTTATCTCTAAGTCTAAAAACCACCATCGTGGGTGTGTTTGGCTAGTTCACTGGCCGACCACGATAATATCAACCTAATATTAGTTTTATGGTCTTGACAATTGGCATTATAGCTAAGGTTACTTAGGTAACATTTAGGTTGATTTTAAGTAGTGGTTCGTGTTTTGTCGGTAAGATTTTATAGTTCAAAAAGTCCAAAATGTTTGTTGTCATTTTCTGGTCATCAACAGTTCGATTTCTCACTTTTGGGTATAAGGTTTATGGTTATAAACTAAATCTGTATGTGGATAAAGATTAAATTGTGATTTATATAAAGTTTTTATATTTTTATAACTCGTTTTGTGGTCAGATTCAATTTTTTTTTAAGAATTTATGTCAGAAAAACTGCTGGTGTTTAAACCTATTTTGAAGGTCTCGCAAAATAAAAGGTTGCAAAACTTTGAGTTACACTGTTAAGAAAGGAGGATGTAGCATCTGTAACACCCCCATTTTCACGGATCGCAGCGGATTTAGGGTTGGGGTAATACTTCATGGAATCACAGTCACAATAATAGAAAACGACTCGGAAAGAGACGTTTATATAAATAAGTTATCATTCATTAAAATATCAGAGTTTTATTAAGATGAGGTCCCGTGAATCTAAGTGTGAAATAATGTTTGAATGATAACAAGATTGAAAGTCCTCCGAGTTCAGTGCCGCTTCCTGCCATAGCTCCGTAATGGTTATATACCAAGGATACATGCTTAAAGAGTCAACACTAGGTGTTGAGTGAGAGTCATAGGTTTAAGTGGTAGTAGTGGTGTGAATACAAGTTTAGTAAAGCATGGGCTACGTTGTTATATACCCATGTAAAGTGGTAGAAACCGTGTTTAAACAGTTTGTATCTGTCAGTATTGTATGATCAGTACAATACTGAAGACAGGGGGTTATTGCACTAAGCTCATGAGCCACATGTTAACAATCCGAGTCATGGGGGCTGCAGACCCAACCATGAGGGGATGAGAAAGATAACTTGCCAAAGTTAATCCTTCAGAGGGTTCAAATATAGTACTTATTGATACCCTCCAGTGTGAGGTAGTATCAACGGGAGTTGTCAAACTCCAATAGATCTATAAACTATATTCGCGTTCACTTGGGTAAAATATCCCAAACGATTAGATTCATGAATTTTAGTTATGTAGTGATGGCAGATAGTTTACTCGTGCAATAACCAAAGAAAAAGACTTGTATTCGGTTTAAAGCAAGTAGCATGTATCCCCCTCACAGGGTTCGTAAAGCATTTAAAAAGAGTGAGGCTATGAAAACTCACCTGGGCTTAAGAATGATGTGATTGATGTGAAAAGTGACTCAGGGATTAGACTGCTGACTGACGTATCCGGGGAGTAGGATTTGGTGTGTGTGTATGTATGTCAAGTCTTAGTCTAGGTTTTTAAGTAATTACTCTTAAGGTTTATAGATATAACATAACACCGTTCGGGCCATCACAATTCAGAAGTATATGACTCCTCACATGAAGCTCCTTACTATTGTATTATGTTATCAACAAAATACCGTTCGGGCCATCATAATTCAGACATTAATATTCCTCACATGAAGCTCCCTATTATTGAGTTATGTTGTTATTAAGTTTTAGTTATAGCATAACACCGTTTGGGCCATCATAATTCAGCAGTACATGCAATAATCGTTTGAGGAGCCAGGGCACTTTAATTCGTAAACCCAGCAAACTCGTCAAAACAAAATATCCACATGGTACTCCTCACATGAAGCTCCCTAGTATTGTGTTATGTTTCTAACTCAAAAATAGGTTTTTATACTTATTATGGAAATATTCCGTTTATATCCTTCAAGTTTACATATTTACACTTTCTACCCTAAACTTATAAACTTATAACATTTAAGCATATAACTTTCTATCTTTTACCCAATTAGTCCCTATAATTATATAATTTAAAGAAATGGCAGAAATGGTCCTTAAACTACATTAAATTTTAACATTCACCCTTTATACCCTTAACTTAATAATATTTGCAAAACTAGTCCTTTTAAGTTTATAACTTATTTTACTTACTATCCTAAGGTTTTAGAACTTTGCAAAAAGGGTCCTTATACTTAGTACTTCTAAGAAATGTCAAAAACAGTCCCTGAACTTAATATTTTTAGAAAGTTACTATATATACCCCTATGCATGAAAACTATTGCAAAACTAGTCCTTTTTCCATGCAAATTGTATTTTAATGAGATAACTAAGTTTCCTAGCTTATGTTTAGTTAATATATACTTAAATAAGTCTCCTAAATCATATTATATCACATAATGTGGCAATTTAGCACATAAACACATAATTATCTATAATTAGGGTTTTAAAACGAAAACTTGTAAAAGAAAATGATCAAGGCTCTAGCTTAGGTTCCTATGGGGTCTAAAGAATATCATAACTATCCTAGGTCAGTACTAAGGATACTAGGGTCAAATTTGAGGCTTACCTAGTTCGGGGGAGGCTTAATGTGAAAACTAGGGTTTTCTAGGCCAAAACTACAACTCAAGTAGTAATAGGGCTATTGTACTCGACTCCTACTAGTCTTAGGGACTCATTACTACAGAATATGAGTGAGATATAAGAGAGGAGAGGTGTAAAGTGAAATGGTGAAGGGAAGGGGGTATTTATAGGGTTAACGAGGGTATTAGGTGTCATTTTGGGGTGCTAGGTGTCAAGGAGGGGTGGGGGTGACTCATGGCAGCTAGAGGTCGAGGTGGTGAGTCTAGGGAATGACAAGGACGAGCTAA
Source organism: Artemisia argyi (assembly GCA_030686995.1). Taxonomy (NCBI): domain Eukaryota; kingdom Viridiplantae; phylum Streptophyta; class Magnoliopsida; order Asterales; family Asteraceae; genus Artemisia; species Artemisia argyi. The sequence goes on from CM060677.1 coordinate 126,663,194, forward strand.
AACTAGGTAGGGGGCTGGTTTAGGGTATTTGTGGTGTAAAATAGCCGAAACACTAATTAGGTGACATGTAGGTGATGCACCTACTTGCTTGCTAGCTTGTGAGGTGCTAGGGTGCCTAATTGAGGTGCTTAAGCTTCTAGGGTTCTTTCTTGGGTAGTTTGAGGTGCTATGGTAGCTTAGTTTAGGTGTTAGGTTTAGTTTTAACCTAATTTTGTCTAGTTAGGGATTTGGGTTTAGCCTAGGGTTTAGTGCCTATATTAGGATCCTAAGAGTGATTAGTGACTATTATTAAGGTTTATGGATCATTTCCTAGGTGGTGGTAGCTTATACTTAAGGTTCGAGAAGGTTTTGATCTAGTTTCGGGGCATAAATGACCTAATTTTTCTTAGTGAGAGATTAAGGTCTATCTTAGGGTTTAGTGCCTAGATTAGTGTCCTATAAGTTTTTAGTAACCAATATTAAGTCCTAGTAGGCTTATACTAAGTTGTGGTAGCTTATAGTGAAGTTTTGGGTTAGTTTAGACCTAATTCCGGGAAGTTATGACCTAGTTAGGGTGTTGTGCTTAAGGGACTTGTACCTAGATTCTAGTGGGTTGTACTATGATCTAGGAAGTCTAATATATCCTAAAGTTGCTAATGTAACTCATACCTAAGCTTTGAATACTTTCAAGCTAGTTTAGATAAGCAATTAGGGTTTTAAAGCTAACCGGGAACATATAGGTGCAATTAGGGTTTTCTGATGAGTATAGTGTACTAGAGTGATAGTTTACTTAGTGTAATGATGTTTAGAACCTAGACTTGACATACCAGGATGTTTACAGAAGGTAAACATAGTGGTGTTTGGTATAGGTGGATACGTGAGCAGGTCTAAAGAGTCATGCATGTAATGAAAAGTAAAAATTTACCTGTGAAATTACCTTGTGGTAGAAATAATGTTGATGAAATTTTATGGGTTGTTATAGTCTTACCCCCTTGGATAAAATCTCATCCCGAGATTTTGTTTAAAGTAAGAGTAGAGGTGGAGATAGGAGAACGAGTTTACGATTTGAAGGAAAGGATGATATCGACGAAGGAAAGGAATTGCTTCATACCAACGGATTAGGAAGTGTTTGTACGCGTGCCAAATACTTAGACTCATTTATTTATATTCCATTACTTACAAGTAGAGGTCCCAATTCTTGTAAGCAAAAGTTTATAAATTCATGGTCCACTGATTTATAATTTCTTATTAAGATGAAAAAGTGCACTGATTCATCTTAATAAGATGATTATAAATCATCCTTAAGTAGTATCGGCGGAAAAAGGAGAGGGTTAACCACACTTAAGGGATGTGGTACGGGATTGTTTTGAGAGAGTGGACAAGTGTTTTGACTCAGAATTTGGAAACTTGATGGGATTGAGCCATGAAGTTGAGAAAAATATCGTGAAACTTACAATGTCTTTAGGAAAGGTTTAGAGATTGTGGAGACCCTGTGGGTTATGGGCCCAATGGCTAGATGTAGATTATCGGCATTAGCCATGTTAGTAACTCGGGTTTCTGGTGTTGCAGTACTACTATGAACAACTAGTTGCTGGATGGCACCCGGAGTCATGGCTTTGAAGGATAACACGGGATTAAAAGGACAATATCAGAAGTCGGTCATAATGAGGATTATGAAATCTCTGGCTTAGATATTGTTACTAGTTTTTAACTAATAGAAACATGCAGGGTGATGGAAGATTTGAGAATACAAGTTCTAACACTGAGAACATTGTATGATGGTAGAGGAGGGAGTATCGGAGGAATAGGAAGGAACAGAAGAGTAAGAAAGGACAGGAGAGTAGGTTTAAACGGGAAAGTAGGGTATGGATGGAAGGGTAGGTTTAGACGGAAGAGAAAGAAGTAACAGAAGGGTAGGAAGTAATGGAAGAGTGGGAAAGAATAGAAGAGTAGACGAGTAGGAATTTACGGCGGAGTGGAAAATGATGTGAGAGTGAAAAGTAAGAGAGGAATAAGAAATTTTTGGAAGAGGGAAAAATAGCAGAGGAGTGAGAAGAGTGAAAAATGACGGAGGAATGAAAAGATGGGAGAAGTGGAAAGATGGATTTTATAGGAAAGAGTGAAGAGGAAGAGGGTAGGAAAGGGATGAAATAGGATAGTATGAATGAGTGTGAGATAACGAAAGGATGGAAGAGTAGGAATAGGTGGAGTGGAAAAAGGATAGGAGTATAGGATTAAACAATAGAGTGAGGAAAGATGGAGGAGTAGGATACCTGGAAGGATGGTATCCTAATGAGGATTAGATTTACTAGATTCCCCCGAAGTTTGTTTTCCCCCTAAGGTTCTTCTAGTTTTCATAACTAGTCCTATGGTTCTAAAGGTGGTGTACTAACCTTAACTGGTAAGGAAGATCCTATGTTGGGAGAAAGGCTAGGTGATTTCTTATCTAGGGGTTTGTCACTATTTCTAGATAAAGTTCTAGGTTTAGTCTTTTGACCTAAGTTGTCTATCTTATGTCCTAAGTACTTAAAACCAAGTAGGGTAATATCCATAGTATCTTCCGAGTGGGATTCTAATGTGTAACCTAAAGAGTGTCAATTCCTAAGAAACTAAGTATAGGTATATTATTCCTAGGGGTTTATAAATCCTCAAAGTCTTATGGGAAATCCTAATAAGTGTCTAATATCTCATAAGTGTTCCAACCCTGTTACTAGAATAGGTACTAAAGGCTTAAAGTTCTAGGTCCTAAAGGCTCGTTCCTATCTCATTAGTAAACTACCGACCCTATCTAATCCTTTGTTATTCTTAAGTTTTCTAAGTTGTATCTAAAAGATTCCTTAAGTCTAATCTGTGACTAATTCTAATATCCTCGATACCAAGTATAACTCTTATCTTAGGCTAAATCCTATCTTATAGAGATGTTTTCCTAGTTTCTACTTATCGGGATTAGGGATTTTTCTCTAGTTTGGTTTCTAACCTATAAAAACTTCAAAGATTCCTAATCTTATTTTCTATTTCCTCAAGGGTTTCTTAGAGATAGCCTATTTTGGTGATTCAAAGTATCATATTTCTAATCCTAGGTTTTCCTAAAGGCATCCTAAAATTATTTATAACCTCAATTATGGGAATCCTAGAATGTGTACTGCGGGTTTTCTCAGAGAGGAAACTACTTTGGGAATCATAGTGATCTAGGGGAGTAGGAAGTAAAGACGGAAGGATAGAAGTATGCTCGTATATAATACTATTATATACTTGCATATAGGAGTAGTTAGGGGAAGGCTCTTTAACTAGGGGAAACTAAGAAGTTTCGGAGGAATGAGGATTAGAGATGGAGGAAGAGTAGTTTACTGAATTCAGAATGAATCAAGATCATTATGATGTAGAATAAAGATTCTCATCATTAGTATCATACGAAATGATAGGGGAAAAGTGATTTAAGGGATTTAAGGGTTTAGGTGTAAAAAGATAGTGTGCGGGAGGAGTTGTAACTCATGACATACAATGTCATGAATTAAGGAATGAAATCACAATCACATAAGGTCACAAAAAACTTGTCATAACTAGAAGTTTAACTAGTATCACTATTTATGCCATATGTGATTAGGAAAGATGGAGGTTTTGGGCAAATTGTCGGGCATGAAAAGGGAAGGGAGTTTTTTTTGTGGGAAAAGGTGATTATAGGGAGTGGATTTATTTTTCAGAGCCCACTTTATCAGCACTTACTAACTATCTAAAGGGTAATGTCCTAGGTTTAATCTTATAATGCCTAAAGTTTAAGAACAATATTCCTAAGGAATATCCTTCTATCTTATGAGGTATAGGGTTCTAAGGTGTCGAAGCTACCTAATCTAAATTCTTAGGGGTTGTGAGTAATACATATCCGGTAGTATTACTTATAGGGTATACTAAAACCTCAAGTAGATCATAACAAGTATCTAACTTGTTATATTTCCTAATGATGGATAATTTCCTAGGGTTCAGGGTATTCTAAAGTATCCTAATAAGGAATGGTTAGGGAAATAGGGTTTCTATCCTCGAAAGTACTTAAGGGCTTATGACTAGGGAAAAGTATCATAACTTATCTTATATCTAACTAGTATCATTATTTATAGTGCATATCCTATAGTGGAATTCTAACCAAAAGGTATAGGTGATAAGGGTGTACTAGTTGATGTTTTCTCCTAAGATTACCTAATACCTAAAGTTATGAGGACTTCCTATATCTAAGTGGGTAAGTAGCTGGTTATCATCTATTATCTTTTCTAGGGCATAAATCCTATTGGGTTACTACCTAGCTATCGCTATAAGCTTTTTCTATCTTCAATAAAGATCAGTAAAGAGTTCACCTAAATTATTCAGGATTTTCTCAACCTAGTGTTCTAAGTGTGTCCTATGGGAATCTCTTCCAGCCTCAAATTTCTAAGATGAAGTGGGAAGATTTGTAGGGATATAGGGAGGTACTAAGGTATAGGATAGTTTCCTAAATAAGCTAGGTTTACTACTAGGTAAGTGCGATAAAGGATAAATGGGTCTCCTAAGTAACATTGATCCTTCGGGTATAAAGAACCTTTAGGAATCAAATGTCGGTGAGGGTAGTATTGGGGTAAAGGTAAAATAGTGGGTAGAGGGATAAGAGCTAGTGGGGGATTATCGGGAAAAGGCAAGAAATTTAGAGAGGCTAGGGAATCTAAACTATTCCTAGAGTTTTCGGTCGGGGAAATAGTGTTTTAAGGGATAATCTAGTACATTCGGAGAGGAAAGAGCAGTCTCCGGATGTAAACTAGATGAGATGGGGGTAGAGTGGTAGGGTGTAAACATAGCTAAATAATAATAGGGATGAGATGCAGCATTTAGCAGTTAAGCAATTAAGTATTATACTAAACTGTAGCCTATGTGGTTGCAGAGGATGGCAGTGGTACTGAGGACTTTCTCAGACTTAAGAAAAGTAGTTGTAGTTTAGGTTTTGACCTTGTTCTCTACAACAGAGGCCCTGATACCAATATGTAACACCACCATTTTCACGGATCGCAGCGGATTTAGGGTTGGGTTATTACTTCATGGAATCACAGTCACAATAATAGAAAACGACTCGAAAAGAGACGTTTATATATATAAGTTATCATTCATTAAAATATCAGAGTTTTATTATGATGAGGTCCCATGAATCTAAGTGTGAAATAATGTTTGAATGATAACAAGATTGAAAGTCCTCCGAGTTCAGTGCCGCTTCCTGCCATAGCTCCGTAACGGTTATATACCAAGGATACATGCTTAGAGTCAACACTAGGTGTTGAGTGAGAGTCATAGGTTTAAGTGGTAGCAGTAGTGTGAATACAAGTTTAGTAAGGCATGGGCTACGTTGTTATACACCCATGTAAAGTGGTAGAAACCGTATTTAAACAGTTTGTATCTGTCAGTATTGTATGATCAGTACAATACTGAAGACAGGGGGTTATTGCACTAAGCTCATGAACCACACTTTAACAATCCGGGTCATGGGGGCTGCAGACCCAACCATGAGGGGATGAGAAGGATAACTTTCCAAAGTTAATCCTTCATAGGGTTCAACTATAGTACTTATTGATACCCTCCAGTGAGAGGTAGTATCAACGGGAGTTGTCAAACTCCAATAGATCTATCAACTATATTCGCGTTCGCTTGGGTAAAATATCCCAAATGATTAGATTCATGAATTTTAGTTATGTAGTGATGGCAGATAGTTTACTCGTGCAATAACCAAAGAAAAAGACTTATATTCAGTTTAAAGCAAGTATCATATATCCCCCTCATAGGGTTTGTAAAGCATTTAAAAAGAGTGAGGCTATGAAAACTCACGTGGGCTTAAGAATGATGTGATTGATGTGAAAAGTAACTCAGGGATTAGACTGCTGACTCACGTATTCGATGAGTAGGGTTTGGTGTGTGTGTATGTATGTCAAGTCTTAGTCTAGGTTTTTAAGTAATTACTCTTAAGGTTTATAGATATAACATAAAACCGTTCGGGCCATCACAATTCAGAAGTTTATGACTCCTCACATGAAGCTCCCTACTATTGTACTATGTTATCAACATAATACCGTTCGGGCCATTATAATACAGAAGTTAATACTCCTCACATGAAGCTCCCTATTATTGAGTTATGTTGTTATTAAGTTTTAGTTATAGCATAACACCGTTCGGGCCATCATAATTTAGCAGTACATACAATAATCGTTTCAGGAGCCAGGGCACTTTAATTCGTAAACCCAGAAAACTCGTCAAAACGAAATATCCACATGGTACTCCTCACATGAAGCTCCCTAGTATTGTGTTATGTTTCAAACTCAAAAATAGGTTTTCATACTTATTACGAAAATAGTCCGTTTATACCCTTCAAGTTTACATATTTATACTTTCTACCCTAAACTTATAACATTTAAGCATATAACTTTCTATCTTTTACCCAATTAGTCCCTATACTTATATAATTTAAAGAAATGGCAGAAATGGTCCTTAAACTACACTAACTTTTAATACTTACCCTTTATACCCTTAACTTAATAATATTTTCAAAACTAGTCCTTTTAAGTTTATAACTTATTTTACTTACTATCCTAAGGTTTTAGAACTTTGAAAAAAGGGTCCTTATAGTTAGTACTTCTAAGAAATGTCAAAAATAGTCCCTAAACTTAATATTTTTAGAAAGTTACCTAGGTCAAAACTACAACTCGACTAGTACTAGGGCTATTATACTCGACTCCTACTGGTCTTAGGGACATATTACTACAGAATAGTGAGATAGAAGAGAGGAGAGGTGTGAAGTGAAATGGTGAAGGGAGGGGGTATTTATAGGGTTTACGAGGGTATTAGGTGTCATTTTGGGGTGCTAGGTGTCAAGGGGGGGGGGCTGACTCACGGAAGCTGGAAGCTAGGGGTCGAGGTGGTGAGTCTAGGGAATGACAAGGACGAGCTAAAACTAGGCAAGGGGCTGGTTTAGGGTATTTGTGGTGTAAAACAGCCGAAACACTAAGTAGGTGACAAGTAGGTGATGCACCTACTTTCTTGCTAGCTTGTGAGGTGCTAGGGTGCCTAATTGAGGTGCTTAAGCTGCTAGGGTTCGTGCTTGGGTAGTTTGAGGTGCTATGGTAGCTTAGTTTAGGTGTTAGGTTTAGTTTTAACCTAGTTTTGTCTAGTTAGGGATTTAGGTTTAGCCTAGGATTTAGTGCCTATATTAGGGTCCTAAGAGTGATTAGTGACTAGTATTAAGGTTTAGGGATCATTTCCTAGGTGGTGGTAGCTTATACTAAAGGTTTGGGAAGGTTTTGACCTTGTTTCAGGGCCTAAATGATCTAATGTTGCTTAGTGAGAGATTAGGGTCTAGATTAGGGTTTAGTGCCTAGATTAGTGTCATATGAGTGTTTATTAACTAATATTAAGTCCTAGAAGGCTTATACTAAGTGGTGGTAGCATATAGTGAAGTTTTGGGATAGTTTAGACCTAATTTCGAGAAGTTACGACCTAGTTAGGGTTTTGTGCTTAAGGGACTTGTACCTAGGTTCTATGGGGTTGTACTATGATCTAGGAGTCTAATATATCCTAAAGTTTCTAATGTAACTCATACCTAAGTTTTGAACACTTTCAAGCTAGTTTAGATAAGCAATTAGGGTTTTAAAGCTAACCGGGAACACATAGGTGCAATTAGGGTTTTCTGATGAGTATTGTGGAAATCTAGAAGGGGGGTTGAATTGTTTTACGTCAATTTATATTTTAGAAACTTTGTTTGATAAAAACTTCGATTCTTATTTATGTGAATTTCAACACTTGCACAACTCAAACAATTTAATCTAACTAACTAAATAATGATAACATAAATATGAAAGTAATGAAAAGATAGAGATAGAGAGATCAAACCACAACACACAATATTTATAGTGGTTCGGCTATGAAGCACCTCTTCGCCCTACTCCACTCCTCGAGTCACCTACTCGAGAGTTTTCTTCAGTATGTCAACAAACTCCCTTTTTGGCGGAGAAACCTTACACGCCTTTCGCTTACACCAATTAACGGCACTAAGCTAAATGTCGAGTCCTAATAGTAGCTAGAACCAATCTCACACCACTACACGCCTTCTTCACAACTTATACACACCACTACTTCATAACTACACACTACTACTTCACAACTACACACTACTTCTACTTCACACCACAACTTCTTCAATACTAGATTTACAAACCCACCTAGATCTACCAATTACAATCACTACACAACTTTACAATAATTACAAGCTACACAACTAATCTTCAATACTTCTTGACTTGAGATGAAAGGAGTATTCTTCTCTTGCACTTTGAATGAGGATGGATAGAATCACTTGAAAACAAGAACTAATATGTTTATGATCAAAGGTTTTAGGAAGATGATTTGAGAGAATTAGAACAAAAAGTTTTAGTGCAAAAGGTGAGTGAAAAATTCAGATTTGAACCAGTATTTATAGGCAAAGAAATCTGACACAGGAGCGTATGCCGGCCCCCTTAAAATTAAGGGGGCCGCCCATTGAAAACGGCCAGATTTTTTGTCTTTTCTGGGGAAAGTTTATTTGGTGAAAATTTAACTTAATTTGGTTAAAAATTTGAATTCATTTAATTATTATGAAATAAACATTTTCCTTTAATTACCAAAAATGTTTTTCTTAAATATATAAAATGTTTATACCATTTTATATAATTTGTAATTAGTAAATAAACCTTCCTTTGATCATAAAATGTATTAGGCACTTGTTTATTCATACCTTAAGTGAATTAGTTGGATATAATGATATTTTATCACTAAATACTTATTTACGTAATGATTTTACGTTTAATGATTTTATATTTTGTGATCGTCAAAACATTGGGATATCGAAAAATATTAATAACGTTTTTACGCATTATTTATATCAACAATCTCCCCCTTTTTGATGATTACAAAATCTAAACTCATTAAATCAAAAATTAATATATATGCAAGTATTTAGTGAGTTTTATATCACTTCTCCCCCTTTCTGTAAACATCAAAAAGGTTGTCCATAAGTCGGATGAGCTCCCCCTTGATGTGTACTCCCCCTCGTTTTAAGGTTACAAGACAAATCGAGATATGAAATACTTGCAAAAATATTTAGAACATACAATATATATGCATGCAGCAATTATATATATGAATAAAACAAGCAATATAAGCATGGAAGAAAACACTTCATTAAATAGATGGAAATACAAGCAACATGCATCAAGATGCATGAACAATACAACTAATAAACTAAAGCCTTAAGGGCTTACAATCAACCAAAAATTTAATAGAAATGTTTTTCCTAGAGCTTATCATCAAAATGGTTTAAACAAATTTATTTTCCAATCATGAGCCATGCTTAGTCTGGGAGGAGCAATGTTGTAGGTGGAGATGATGGAGTTGATGGAGGAGTGTTTGATGGAGTTGGAGGTGTGGTTGATGTTGGTGGTGGAGGAGTGGATGTTGTTGGTTGAGGTTGAGGAAACAAGATTTCAATGTATGAAAACATGTAATGGATTTCATCTCTTAAGCCAAAGATGATGGTGCGGTTATGGATGCAACAAAGGCAAGTATCACCATAAGCTTCAAGCAAGCTCCATGGGATGGGATTGTAGTTTGGTGGATTGAGTGGTGATGGTGAAAATAGTGCATCAAGAGGTGTAATAGGTGATAATGAAAGGGTGATGTCTAAGGTTGCATTTTCAAGAGGTGGTAGTGGTGGTACTCTTAGTGGAGGTGATAGGTGAGTGTTGATATACTCATTGATAGATGATGATGATGGTATTGAAGAGGTGGAGGTTCCATGTGTTGATGGTGTTTTGGATGGTGCATTTGGAGCACTAGGAGATGAACATTGAGGTGGTGGTGATGGAGTGGTATTGTCTTCATTAGTGAGATCAATAAAGAGTTGTTTTGGTGGGATGATAACAAGTTTTTGTTTCTTGCCTTTGTTGGAGGTGGTGGTTTTTGGTGATGACATGATGAATTGGTTGAGGTTGATGATGATAATGGAGTGTGGATGAAGGTGTAAAGGGTTATATAGCATGAAATCATGTTTAGAAATGGTATTAATTTGAAATTGCATTGTTAGATTCCAAAATCAGTTTAGTTTTTAAGGGAAATGGTAGCTGGGACTAGCAAAAGAAGTCACAAGTTGCAAAAGAAAACAATGTAAAAACTGTTCCAGGTGGCCGGTTGATTGGTCCTGATCAGTCATATAATTATCAGCCAACCACTTGTGAATGGTCAATCATAACAGTCAAACTAATCAGGACCAAAATACATTTAAAAACGGGGAGTATAGAATATTTCCAGGTCGTTTTGTCCCAACGAGATGTGTAAACTGTAATACAACGAATGTGTGTTCTGGTGAAGTTAAATATAGAAACAGGAATCTGATTGACTAACACTAGGAATGTGAATAGTAATAGCTCTGTCACAGCTATATCAGTAAAAACGTACAATCAGAAACCCTAGAAATGTAAAAGGATTTACAAACGTACGTTTAGGTTCAAATAAACGTAAACGTACAAAAACAAATGGGGAATTATAACAAAAGATGGATTTGCATGCCTTAGCGGCTTAAATGCAAATTAAACAAACTTAAAATTTTTACTTTATAATTACAAACTTATTTAAAAGATAAGAAAACCTAAAAACCTAAAACGCGTAGGTTTACGTTTAAATAAACGTCTACGTACAAAATAAAAAGTGAAAACTGATCAATACAAACCCCGCAAATGTGAAATTTATATTTTTGTGATCCTAATAATATAAGAAAATTATTTATGAATTAAAATGATTTTTACAAGTATTTATGTAATTTCTATTAATTAAAAACTATTATTTACTATTTAAGAATTACCTAAATAATAAGAAAATCTAAAAAATGCTTAGAAAAATAAAATTAAAACTTAGAAAAATCTAAAATAATATAAAAGAATTTCTGAAACTGAAAATATATTTATTACACTTTTATTGTATTTATTATTAATTATTTACTATTATTTAATCACTAAATCTATTATTGATTTATTAAAAATATTAAATGAATAAAGAAAAATCTGAGAATTTTTACATGATTATAAAATAAATCTAAGAACCTAGGAAAAATATAAAAACTATATGTTATTAACATAAATAAGCAAATAAGGAATTAAGCTTCTAAATAGAAGTTATCACTTAGCTTTAAAGTGTTTCTTTTTTGCTTTTCTTTTTCTGGACTAATATTATACTAATATTAAACATGTATAATGAAAATGAAAAGTTAATAAACTAAGAAATAAGCAGATTCATGGCTTATGAGCTTATGCAGTAAGCTTTTGGCTCACAGTCAAGTCACAAGGTCAAAATAAGCTTGAAAAATGCTACATACAGAAAAACAAAAGAAAAGAAAGATGTGCACATGTCCAAGGGACAAATATAAACAAGAATATGTACTGAGATAGTGCACAATAATGTGAGCTTATGGTTTAGTCAGTTAAGCCTTTGGGGCTTAACTTGGATGGATTGGAAGTTTGAATAAGCTTGGTATAAGCTCCACACAGGGAACAAAAGTAAAAATGATATGTATACACATAATATGGACAAATATAAACAAGCCATACACTGGATTTCACTTATAAGCTCAAATAAGCTAATAAGCAATACTCAGATGCACAACAACCCAAACACCCCTGCAGTCAACAATTTGGTCAATTTAAGCTTAGTGAATAAGCTTCAAAGGCCAAAGTAAGAGTTTGAGTAGCAAGCAGGGGTGGTTGGCTTTCCAAAAAGCCCAAGTTCACTCTGTGGGGTCCACAGATGAGCTTGTGAGAAGCTATTGAAAAACCTCCCAATTCACTGTGTATACTAGGAAGACCAGTACACACAACAATATGGGACAAACAAAAAGCTGCTTGCAGCCCTTATTAATAAGCTACAAGAATGGAATTAAGCACTGGATCCTAGAAACTAGTGGATAAGCTCCACATAGATTCAAATCTCACAAGCTGGGTCCAAATAAATAGCTTTTTGCAAGCTTATAAAGTTGGCATGAGTATGCTGAGTGACCAGCATACACATCAAAATGGGACAAGTTATAAGCTACTTGCAGCCCTATGGATTGAGCTACAAGGTGAAATTTATGCACAGGATCAATAAGTTGGGTGGATAAGCTTTACATAAAGCCAATCCATAAAAGCTATAGATCACTAATGAGCTTTTGGGGAGCTTGTGGAAATGGTGTAAGTTCACTGATTCCTCAGTGAACTGTTATGAGTAGGCAAACAACAAGCTCAAATTGTACTTATCAAATAAGCTAATAAGAGCTCAACAAGCACTGAGACATTGAGTTTGATTGCTTGGCTTTGTGAAACGCCAAAGCTCACAAGCTCAAGCTCAGTGAGTAACTTTTTATGGGCTTATGAAAATTGCTCAACTACACAGTTTGCTTCTGTGTAGTGAGTAAAGTGGTACAAAAAGGTGGGTGTGATAAGCTATCTAAATAAGCTAAAAATAGGAAAATAAGCATTCACATAAACAACTAGCTAGCAGGGTTATAATTAATAACAACAAACATAGGCACAAGTCCAAAGGTCAACAAGCTACAAGCTTGTGACTTTGAACTTGTGAACCTGATACAGGGCAAAAACAGGTAACAAAAAGCACTAAATTAAGCTATTAAACATGGTATATAAAAATTAAAAAAAATATAACTAACAAGCTAAGCAACACATGATTAAAACCTAAAAAGCACAGAACAAGAAACTTAATAGTAAAGGCACAGGAAAATCAGACATTTATTCAAAAACCTGAAAAACTAAAATTTGACTTTTTAAGTTTATGATCTAGGTTGACTTAAGTGAACTTAGATCTTATCCTACTGATTAAACATGTAATATTAGACAACTAGAACATAGAATTAACAAAGATAAACAACAATTACACTAATATGATGAACAGGGCATTGTAAATTCCAAGCAATGATCAACTAAGGATCCAAATTGTTGATTTTGACTTTTATATGAATATACTATAGGCTTTAAGGTTTGTCTGACCTCAAGGAACTTAATATACCTTATAGCAACCAAAATTAACAACAAAGACGGGCTCAATAACTACAAACTCAGCAATACCAAACACTCCTTTAAGGAAGTTATATTTTGATTTTTAAAGCATTAGACTGATTTAACCTATCATATCAATCCCAAATGGTATAATTTGTCAAATTAAACCTACTTAAGCTTGAACATGCAGATTACAAGAGCTTTAACAAAGATCATCAAAAATAAGCACCATACAGTTATATAAACAAAACTAAGCAACACTTAAATTACATGAACAAACATAACATTAAACACAAGATAATAGATATATAAAATCAAAGAGACTCAAAACATCAATAATAACAGCTTCAAACACAGATTTGTCAAGTATGCAATTTCAACTGTATGATTTCAATTTTTAGTAACCATGATTCCAATGAACAAGACAACTATATTAAACTATAATAACACTAAATAACAACTCAGAATCATAAAAACACAAAAGTTTAAGCAAATAAATAACTAGAAAAGTAAAATGCAAAAATTGATAAAAAGGCTTACAAAATTGGAATTCAGCTGAGAAATAAGAACCATGGACCAAGAACACTTCCTATAGCTCCCAAATGGGCTTTTAAACCAGAAACATCCAAAATATACCCTGCTCCAAGTCTTCTTCCTTCTCAACACAGATTTTTTATTTTCTTTTCTATTTTCTTGATTCTTTTAGTATTTTTGAATTTTTAAAAACTATAACTGATTAAAGGTTTCTAAAACCTTTCAAAGCTTTGTCAGGAGCTTATGTTAACTAATTGAGTCCATTAAACGACTATAATCAACAAGAAATTAAATGACATGAAATTTAAATGGTACGAATAAAGAAAACATGAAACTAAAGATAACTTGAGATTTAAACTGAAAATAAGTTTATTACACATTGTAGATGTATAACAAATCACTAGAAAGCAGTAAAGCGACATTAATCTAAGGAAAGCTGTAAATTTAATTAAGCTACGACCATGGCTATTCCAAGGTGAGTATTCCTTTATCCTTCTTCCTCTTTTATAGCATTTCTGAGTTCCACTTGAGTTTCTGTAACTTTCCCACTTCAATAGGTAGCCATTGGATCACTGCTTTTCATCTTGTCCCTTGATTTTACTTTTGGCGCCAAAATTGTCCCCTTGATATTTTTAGTTAACGTAAAGCAATTTTTGAGCTTTAATGGTTTTGGGACGTTTATGTGAGGTGGAGGGGACAAGGTGTGAAAGGTTGAAGCAAGTGGGAGAGTTGGGGGTGGTGAAACCAGAGAGGTGGAGTGGTTTTGGTGTTGTGAGGAAGAAGAGGGAAAGGGTGGGTTTGACCGGGGTCAAACCTGGTTTTATTATTAAAGGGTGTGGGCTTTTGTGTTTGGGCCTGGGTAAAAGGGTTGGGCTGGTATTGTGTTTTATTTATTTTGGGTTTAGGATAGTAGTAGTTTAGGATCCGGATTGATTTTGTGTAAATAAGGACCAAATGTGTACAAACTGAAACTTGAGAGACCTGGATTGCCAAGTTTCCAAACTCACTTCTAGGGACCAAACCTGCCATAAAACAATAACACAAGGACCAGAGACGTATATTTTTTTTAAACCCCAGGGACCATTTGTGTAATTTTCTGAAACTAGAAGGGTTAAACTGTAACATTTCCAAAAGTTTATCAAAAGGTTCCAAATTGTAATTTATGAATAGTACAAGGGTATTATTTGTTAAATTTCCATTTTTAAACACCCAAGGACTAATTTTGCCAATTTTGAAACTTGAGGGGTAAAAGTTGCCATTTGTAGAAAACTTTCATCCAGGGAATATTTTGACCAAGTTTGATTGTCCAAGGACTAAAGTTGACTTTTTCTTTCATTTTAAACCTTCAGGGACTAGTTTTGCCAGTTTATGAAACTCCAGGGACTGAAAATGTCAATTGTGTGAACTTTGCATGTTTTTCACTTGTTTTCAATCTTTTTGTACCTGAATCACATAAAAACACATTTCAATAATATTTGTAACATTTATATGGTCATTTGTGTATTTTTGGTCGTTTTGTGGGTTTAAACAGTATAAAAGATATGTGTATTTAGACACATATCACCGGTCCCCTTAATTCATGGCCGGCCCCCTTAAAATTAAAGGGGCCGCCCGTGTTAATTATGGGGGCCGCCCATCTGGTAAATTCCCAGACGACCAAATTTTAAAAAATTTCTAAAAGTGGTTTATTTTGGTTTTGTGTTTGCAGCAAGCTCTATTGGAACATTTTATTTTAGTTTTGGTCTATTAGAGAAACATATATATATATAGTCATACACAAATCATGCAAGCATAGATTAAAAGCAAGTATAAAAACATGCATACATGTAGAGCAACTAATAACAATAAGTTAACTAATATCATAGTTTAAATGTATCTAAAATCATAGCAACAAATATTAATTTCCGAATATATGTCGGAAATATAGCACACAAGAAACAATTATTCAATAAAAGTAGCACACTAATAGTTCAACAACCATGATTAACCAAAGAAAATAATAAGACCCCATCACTTCTTCTTCTTGAACAATCCTCCAATCGTCTTAGCAATGGACTTGAAGCCTCCTCGCATCTCCTCGCGTATCCTTGGGTTTTGATTAAGCAAATCGGTTTGTCGCTCAAATAGTACTTGGTTAGTTTGAGAGGAAGGATATGGCACTAGGTAATCGTCTTCTTCAAGTTCTTCCAAGTCTTCAAGAAACGTATCGGGAGAGGGAGCACGATGAATAAATTCATCCTCTTCGTCATCCTCTCGACGAGATGACGAGCCATGGAAACTGTGACGACGAGATTTACCCTTATCACTACGCGGTTTACGGGTTTGTTTAAGAACGAGAGGATGTAAGGTCGGATAGATGGACTCATAGATGCTACCATCAAGATCGGGATAGTGTTGGATAACATGACGATAGAGACGAGTGAGGAACATTCCATACGGAAGATTTGCTTTAGGAGTAGATCTTGCACGTTCAATGCGCTTGATAAAGAAATAAGCCAAATTGTAATGTTGTTCGGCAACAATACAATACAACATATGAGCGAGGCTAGCCGAGAGATGGTCATGGTGGCCTCCGGTACCAAACACATTCTCACGAATGAGTTCTTCCCAACGCTTCATGTCGGGGCTTAATTCTTTGAGTAGAATTTGGTTTTCGGTGATATCGACATTTTTGGATTTGATTTTTCGAGTGGTGGTTTCACGGGTTAACCCGAGCATTTGACGAATTTCGAGTGGATAAGGAATTTCGGAGAAATAAGGACCAAAAGTTGGACGAGAATATTGAAGAGAACCAAGATCCCATTCGTTTGAGAAAATGGATTGACCAGTGAAAGGAATTTGGAAGATTTAAAGTGATGAATTCATGTTGGATCATGAATGAGATGAGAATGGAACCAAAATCATCAGTTTGTACCTTGACTTGGCTATAGAAGTCGAGAATGATGCAAGGAATAATGGGTTCATTTATTTGGAAGAGACATTCAAAACGGATATTTGTGAACATACGATCGATGAAATCGGATTGATAGTAAGTGGGATGTACGATACGACCTTCATGAATATTTCTATCTTCAATTTGACGATAGAAATGAGCAATGGAAGGAGAGGTGGTGGGAAGTTGTGAAACTTTGGGAATATAGTTTTTGGTTAAGGAAATATCTTCGGTAATAACTTTGGACATTTTTACCTAAACACAATAACACCAAAATAAAATTAAAATAAAGTCAACGTTAGAATATAATGTTTATATTTTTATGACATATGTGGAACGTAAACGTACTTTGAATTTAAAGACCTTTAACTTAAGAAGTAGTTTACCATGTTCCTTATTTTTTATGTTAACTTGTGTTAGATATATTTTACAATGTTTATCAAGTTGTTATGGAATAATCCAAACGCCCCTTTAAACTTCTTAATAGATCATGAAAATTTGCTATATGTACATTAGATTGTATAACTAGCTATTTCCAACAAGTTTCTTATGCAAATGATTTGTTTTGAAAAGAATGGTTTATAATTTGACTCAAAAATACTATTTTTCTAGTTAAACAAAACGCTTCCTTATCTAGAAAATTTACTACCAAAATGTTAATATATATATGAATTATATATCTTGACAACTCTAAAATGCTAGTTTTATACTTATATTCATGATGATGTATTATAGAGGTTATATTGGATAATTTTCGACACTATTTGGACATGATCCAAACACCCTCTTATCAAACAAAAAAAATAATTTTACTCCACCAAAAAATTTGTTTTTGTGATTAATAAGTTATAAAACCATAATGTGATATGTTTTAACAAGTTTTTGTAGCATTATTCAACAATGTGTATAAGCAAATTTTGAAAATGAGTGTATGAACTTTTTCAAAAATTTTTGACAAGAGGGTTTGTAATTATTAGTTTCTAGTGTTAATTATACATTCTAATCCTAAGGGAAGCATTTAGTTATTGAATTCCTAGACTCAATTTGAAAGAAAAGATGAAATTGAAGAAATTAAAATAAAATGCTAAATCATGATTATGACCAAATTAGATGAAATTAAAAGAAGTGTGTTATGAAAAACTTACAATACTTGTTGCTAATCGTGTTATAAGTATTTGACCTTTGTTAATTGACCTTGATATGAAGATTTAAGAATGGATTTTGGATGGTTTTGGGTTTAAAAATCGTCACAACAGCAGCATGAGTGAGTGGGGAAAGAAAAATGGAGTGTTTGGTAAGTAGAATAAGGAAGAAAAACGAATGGAATTTGTCAGATGGCCGGCCCCTTTAAACATTAAGGGGGCCGCCCATTTTAACACTGCCAGTCCCTTTAATTTTAAGGGGGCCGCCCAGTTTATTTTGGGTTTTTCGCGGTTTTGATTCTGAAAACAAAAATAAGTAAGTATATATATATTAGATTTATTTTTAATCAAAAATACGTTGGAGAGTGTTCGCACGAAGAGAATTACTTGACATTTTTATTTGACATTTCGTCAACTAAAATTTCCTTGATAATTTTGGATAAAATTAATCAAGTCGTCAAGTCGACGATGAAAAGTGTGGAAGGTATATATGTATGTATGTATATATATATATATATATATATATATATATATATATATATATATATATATATATATATATATATATATATATATATATATATATATATATATATATATATATATATAGTATGGGTTTATAAGACGAGAAAAAGAGGAGGAGACGGATGCCAAAGGTGACGGGAGTTTGTTTTATTCATAGGTTCTTCAACTCATTTCTCTACATTAGCATGAGTATGTTTGAACATTTAAAGTTCAAGAAGGCCAAAAGAGGGGAAAAGAAAAGGTTCGTAAACGAACAATTTCTAGTTCTAGAAAATCAACTAATGAGTTTTCTAGGTTATAAAGGCATATAGTATGTATAATAATAATATGTATAAGTGTGTGTGTATATATATATATATATATATATATATATATATATATATATATATATATATATATATATATATATAAGCTATAAAAAAATATGTGTATATATATAAACAAGAAAATTAGTTAAGAGTAATTACGAAATAAGCTATAACAACAATGAACTAGATACTAGACTAAGCATGCAATCTTGACATGGAAATTTAAAAGAGACATGTACCTTTTTGTCTTCAACAAGCAAATCTTCAAAGTTTTCAAGAGATTTCATGACCATGTGAAAGCGGATAGAAAACCAAGCTTGCAAAGGTATGACGAATTCATCTTGTTGGTCCCCATTGTCTCATTTGACCAAAGTTGTTTGGTCCAAAGACGTTATGCATTTGACTTGGGTGCATGTATGGTGGAATCATTTCCCAAGGATTGAAGTACCACATTTGATGATTATTGTGAAAGTTTCATCTATTTTGGTTTACTCTAGGTTGAGGAGTTTAGAACTAGGATGAGGACTATTTGGTTTTCTAGGTGGTGGAGTTTTTTTGGCCTACTTCGGGTTTTAAAGATGATTTATGAAAGCTTTTAATTTCTTCATCACTTGCAATGGGTACTAATCTATCTTTCAAAAGTATATACTTTGGTTTTAACTCTAAAGGTTTTAGTTCACTAGTTTCACTTTCAAACTTTACATTTTTAGATTTACTAGTTGATGCTTCGGTTGAGTCGTATCCTAAGCCAGTTTTATCTTTGGCAATTCTTTGAAAGCCAATTATTTTACTAAGTGATTGACTACTATTTTCAAATTTCTCAAATCTAATAATTTCTTCCTTAAGTTGTTTATTCTCATTTTTAACAACTAGACATTTTTTACATTCTATAATACTTTCTTTTCCTTTTTTTAGCTTTTGTAGTTTTATTTTTAATTCAAGAATTTCATCCTTTAATTTATTATTAGTGTGTTTTAGTAGTTTATTTTTAGCTATGACTTTTTGTCCTAGTTTGCATAATCTACTATATTCGCTATCTAAATCTTTTTCATCTAACGATAAATTATCATCACTATAGTATTCGGTTTCGGAACGTACCTCATCGGAAGATCTTGCCATGAGACATTTTTCTTCTTTTGTTGTGTCTTTTTCATCGTTGTCACTATCACTCCATGCATCTCTTCCGCATTTACCATTGACCGAATCGTGTTAAGATCCGTAAAATAATCCTTATGAGCAATAATACCCGTAACATGATCATATTTGGCACTTGAGCCATTAAGAATATAAGTAACAACATCATCATTGCTCATAAGGGATCCAAGATTTGTCAAGATGGTGGTGATAGACTCAATCTTCCTAAAGTAAGCGTCCACAGTTAGGTCACCAAGTTGAAGCATCCTTAATTCATCCTTCAAATCAACGATTTTGGTATATTTGTTATCAAAAAGTATTGTTTCAATAAAACCCTAAGCCTCCTTAGCAATTTTGGGATCAGCAATGACAAGTCTTTCTAGAAGAGTGTCATGCAAGGTTAAGAAGATCCTGGACTTGACAATCAAGTCAGCCTTTAACCATTTAGCATTAGGAGGATAAATAGTAACACCATTAGTGGATATTTTTACGGTCCTCAAATCCTTCACATAGATTTTTAGATAAATAGCATCAAGAAGAATAATTGAGTTTATCAACATCCAACTTTACGGGTACAAGAGATGTGATGTTATGAACATCAAGAAGTGTATCCATAAGGGACAAGATGGGGTGGGAGTTGGACCTTCCATTGATGTAGGTTAGAGAGAAACAAATAAGTAAATGGTATATAAAAGTTGAATTAGGGTTCGTTTGTTTTGTTTTTGGATCAGTCGACTAAGAAAAGAAATAAAGAATCGCGTTAGGGTTTTTTTTGTTTTATTTAGGATCGGTTTAGGGAGAAGTTGCAAGAGATTAGCTATGATACCATGTTGTAATATGTAATTGTATTGAACGACTTATAAGGCTTGGATATAACCAAAAATAATACTATGAGTCTAGTGTTGAAGTAATTCTTTGTAATGAGGTCAATTGTCAAAAGATCCCTCGGACTTGATGCACAAGATCCTCCGGATACTTGTACGTATGAAACAAATGTGTTAGCTTCGCCTTGGGTGTGACCCCAATACCAAGCTTCGGCATGAGAATAAGTATGGGTTTAACGCCGAAAGATTGGAGTAATAAATATGACAGAGAATGCAATAAATGCTATATGTGTACGAGTAAATGCAAGGGTATTTATACCCTTCAGAGTATTGTGCGCTTAAGAATGGCAATAGGGTGGGTTTGGATGGGGCGGCTATCCCTATCCCCAAATCCGATTATAAAAGTCATCCCAAACCCGCCCCAATCCCTATTGTGGATCTTATCGGGATGCCCTGTTGGGGCGAGATGCTCCCCCAAACCTGCCCCATTTTTCATTGGGGTCTTATCGGGTTGTCTTTTTTTAGCGTGATGCTCCATCATACTCGTGTCGTTCCTCGTTTACTCTTATTTTTACACTATTAATAATATGATTTTATACAAGAACTTAAAAAATCGAGAACTCATTAATAATAAATGAAGTATTGAAAAAATTCACAACCTTTTTTAGAATATTATGACACAAAACAAACTTGTATCATCACAATTTGAAATATTACAAAGATAAAAACTAACAAAAATTAGAGAATTTTAGTTTTAGTACGTAAATACTAACATAATATTTCATGTATATACATATATGTATATGTATAAATATATTTCGGGGCGGGGCGGGGATGGTGTGCCCCGTCCCCGCCCCAAACCCAATAAGAATCCCCGTTAAGGCCCCGAAACCCGGCCCAAAACCCGATAAGCACGCCCCGCCCCGTCCCAAAAAGTTCGGGTTTCAAGTTTCCGAGTCCGGTTCAGGTTTTTTTTGCCATCTCTATGTGCGCTTTACTGTGCTTACACTATTCATGACACCTAAGGGATGGTGAGCCGAGCTATCCCTAGACTAGCAAGGTGTCAGGTGGCGTAGATGTGGGAGACAACATCCCGTGAAATCAGAGAAAGGCGGCATACCGTTGGTTTTTGGTATTAACCGTTGTGTCGAAAGGTCTCCTGGATAAAAGTTTGGTATTAACCGCTGTGTCGAAAGGTCTCCTGGATAAAAGGTTGCTTCGACTCTAAATCCTTCCGATAAATGGGCCGCCCGGTTAATGGGCCGTCTGGCCATATACGTCGTCACCTAGATAACAACAGCGGAGATAATAATAGTATCACTAATAAGAATAACCCATTAACAAACATCTCGTTTGTAACATGTGTCATGATTCAGTCAGTTACTTGGCATACCACAATAGCATTGTATACTATTTATGTTGAAATAACTGAACTTCTAATAGAACGCGAAGAAATATACATAGATGTGAAAAGAAAACATATTAGATGTTAATATATCCGACAAAACATATTAGATGTTAATATATCCGACAAACATAACAAAGATTAAGACTACGCGCATTATTACAACAAATGTACATATTTCATAGTTTTTTCTTCTCCTTGTACCGTCTACGTTTATACATAATTGCAATACAAATTAACTTTGAATAAAACTTGATGAATCACAATCGTTGGGCCATCTTATGATCATTGTACTCTATATCGTCGTTGTACTAATACTTGTTACTTTACGTTTGTCTACTTGTGATCAAGAACACCAGTTGTATCCCAAGAGTTTGAAGACCCAGAATTTGCTTCAAATTCGTTGGACCACCAAGTCATGTCGTCTTTGGCTCCATGCATGTCCTTGAAACCTTGAAATTCATTCATATGTGGCCCCTCTAGTGAAGTAGCTCCTTTGTTGCTCAAGAGCTCGTCGATTTCAGCTTGAAACGCCAAACACTGCTGTAACTCAATGCTTGGAGGCTGTTTTGTGCCATCTGATTCAGGGGCAAGAGATGATGACTCAGGAATGTTAATTCCCATGGAATCTGTTCCATAGATCATCATAGAACTCATTGGGGAATACTCCTTTTGAAGAGGGTTACTAGATTGTGCATAGTATTCAAATTTTTTAGGAGTAGCAGGTGAGAAATTTTGCATCATGAGAGCATTAGAGGATTCATTCACAAGCTGTAGATTTTGCATCAACTTTTCTTGAATAGGGTTCAACTTGCAAGGCCAAACCGGACGATTATCAGAGTTATGAAAATTAGGGTTTTCAACGCTTTGGAGTTGCATGTGAAGCTGTAGCCTTTCAATAGCTGAGTTGCTTAGGCTTTCTATTCCGCTTCTGTTTTTTGGATCCTGGCTAGAACCGGAGATTCTATTAGCCTGAGATTGTTTGCGTCTTCCGAGTAATTTCTTCTTCAGCCGGGTGTTCCAGTAGTTCTTGATGTCGTTATCTGTTCTGCCAGGCAATTGAGCCGCTATTATGGACCACCTATATGATTCCACATCCAATCAGAAATAGATCAAATCATATATACAAAAAAGGGGCAAAAAAACAAGAAACTAAATCTCTAGGGCTTAGGGGACATAAATGAACATAAAAACAGTTAATTTGAATCTGAGATGGGATGTATATATTCTTAGAACAATTGAACAAAAGCATGATGTACAAATGCAAAGGACAAGTAACTAGGGTTAAAAAATAAAACCAACAAGGCCACAACTCCCATAAGCACATGACAGAGAGAGAAAGATATAGAATTAAACCTGCTGCCTATACTAATATAGAGGCTGCATATGATGTTGTCTTCTTCTTCTGAGAAAGCCCCGTGCTTGATGTTCGGTCGAAGGTAATTTAACCATCTCAATCTGCAACTTTTTCCGCACCTTTTAAGCCCTGCAAATCATTTTCAAGTTAGGCTTCAAAAGGGTGTCACAAGGAACCAAAATATTGAATAAGAAACTGATAATTTGAACAATATATACCGATCTTTTGGGGAAGAGCGATCCAGTTACCACCTGTACCATACTTTTCGATGTAATCCTTGAGCTTAGCATCTTCTTCAGAAGACCAAGGTCCTTTTTTCACCTTGGTTTTGTCACAACATGGTGCTCTTCCCATCTTTCTCTAACTTTTTGGTTTTGTATCTAGATGGATCTCCTTGTGTTGATATTTCTTCTTTTCCTTTCTCTTGAGAAGCAGATTTATGTGCCTTTGGTTAATTGGTTAAAATTGTACGAGGGAGACCCAAGATTTATAGTAGGTATGAAAAGTTGGGGTTGATGTGATACTTGATAAACAAAACAAAAGGAAACAAAGAGAAAAAAAGTCGTACATATTGGTTTTGAATGAATACAAAGTAATAAAGTTTCTGTATGTCGAACAGAATTTTGATATATATACTAATGATATTTTTATTGATAATTGAATTGAGTATTTGATTACAGAATGTATCCTATATATACTATGTGAATCGTTGCCTTCATGCCTGTTGAACAAAGAGACATGTCGATTCCCTAATGACTAATCTAAACGTTACAACCCTTATTCTAAAACGGTTATTTTCTTGACCCAGCCCAATACTAAGTTTCTTGGGTTTACAGAATTTCTAAACTAAATACATAATACATACATATACTACCCCTATCTTTGCTTCTATAACATTAATGATCCAACATTCACCCCCTAATGTTATAGACGGCAAAGTCTTTAATTCTTCAAAGTTCTTTTATAGCAATGGTTCATCATCTTCGTATTGAATCAGATTTGCTTCATCCTTTTTATTTTCCCATTTTGGACATTCATTGCTAAAATGCCCAAGTTCATTGCATTTGAAACACTTAACGTTGCTCTTGTCCCGTTGTGCTCGACCATCTCCTTGACTTCTCCCGGACCCCCGACCTCGTCCTTGGCCACGCCCAAAGTCTTTCTGTCTTGCATCACAACCGCAATATTCACACTTGTGTTCCTTGGTCTTCTCCTTTTCATCCACTTTACTGTAAAGCAGACTACTGGACCCGTCTTCCTCTTTGACTGCCTTTTTTGTCCGTTCTTCGAAGACTTTTAATCTCCCCACGGCTTCTTGAAATGGCATCGTATTCAAATCCGCAAATTGCTCAATCACCGCTACTATTTGAATAAACTTTTCTGGCACCGATCCTAGAAGTTTTCGAACCTGTCTTTTTTCATCCAAAGTATGTCCAAGATTGCTTGCTTGTGAAACAATCTCACTAATCTTTCCCGCATAGACATCTAGTGATTCATTTGCACCCATTTTTAACGATTCAAACTCTGACTCGAGTGTCTGAACGCGTGCTTCCTTAACCCTTTCAACTCCCACGTGTCGAACCTTTAATGCTTCCCAAATATCTTTTGCCGAAGTAAGGTTTGCAATTTGCAAAACCATATTTTCTGGAATTGCTTGGTATAACATTGCAATTGCCATGTTGTTTTTCTTTTGATCAACTTCAGCATCCGTTGTTGGTTCAACTGCTTCCCAGATTCCATTGACATTGAATAACGCTTTAATCTTTACTGCCCAAATCGTGTAATTCGTTGAATTGAGAACCGGGTATTGGAATGTCATTGATGTTCCACTATCCTTCGTTGGTTCAATCTTATCGCCTGCCATTTTCTTTTTCTTCCTGGTTTTCTTTGATTTCTGGGTGTGTGATCAAACCCGCCTTGCTGTTGAAAGCCAAATCCGTCTAGCAATCAAACCCGCCTTGCTGTTGATCTTGATCAATCCCGCTATTCCGCTGTTGATAATCAAGCCCGCTGCCCCGCTGTTGTTTACCAATCCCGCTAATCCGCTGTTGATCTTAAACTACCCTATTTTCAGTGCCCTTCTGATCTTCCTTTTCCTCCCTGAATCGAACACACGCTCTGATGCCAATTATTGGTTTTGAATGAATACAAAGTAATAAAGTTTCTGTATGTCGAACAGAATTTTGATATATATACTAATGATATTTTTATTGATAATTGAATTGAGTATTTGATTACAGAATGTATCCTATATATACTATGTGAATCGTTGCCTTCATGCCTGTTGAACAAAGAGACATGTCGATTCCCTAATGACTAATCTAAACGTTACAACCCTTATTCTAAAACGGTTATTTTCTTGACCCAGCCCAATACTAAGTTTCTTGGGTTTATAGAATTTCTAAACTAAATACATAATACATACATATACTACCCCTATCTTTGCTTCTATAACATTAATGGTCCAACAGTACACTCATCTAGGGTTTGGGGCACACATTTGGATCAGTTCATTCTTACTTTTAGCACTAAGAATCCTATAGTACTATTGACATAATCTAAATAACCTACACGTCTAGGAATCAGGCATGACACGCCAGCAATTCCAAGTCACAGAACAATATAATCACTATACGCCCTTATTCGCTAAAAATTATGGTCTTGGTATCTAAGTATCTTCATATCATATCGCATACATTTGTATCCTTGCTAAATACCTAACAATAATATGCAACTAAATATATGCCGTACACTTTGGAATTGAACGATAATAAGTTTGCTGAAATACGTCAACCATTCTTCTAATCACTGACTGAGCATGCAATTACATCAACACTTGGACAACAAAAGCTTACATGCTTGTTTTATAGCGAGATCAATGTAAACTGCACTATCTTCTAAACATAAGCTTTATAGTAATAAATATTCTGTCAGGAGTAAAAACTCTTCATTGTAAGTATCATGCAAGCAAAACTAAGAAATAATCCTTCAGATCCTGTTTAATATGCTAATCCTTTGCGACGACCTTTTTGACCTTTGGCGACGAATTTGTTCGTCGCAAAAAGGTGCCAAACGCTGTAGTGTCTATACACATACTTAAACTCATTTTACAAATTAACAATACAGTTTTGTATTCGGATATCACTGTAATAATATATTAACTTTTAAGGTAGCTAGTTTACCAATTTTAACAAATGTTATCTTAAGTAATATATGTGGAATTTTCTTATGGATTTTAATTTTGTTAGGCAGGATGAGAATAACATATATAAGCCTAGTTAGCTGTCCACTAAAAGAAAATGAAAAGGCAAAAGGTTCAGGATTATTTAATTAAATGGATTAAAGCGTTGCAGACTTCTTCTGCTTGGCTGCTCCCTCTTTTCCAATTATTCTCGGGCTAATTCAGTGTCTAATAATTCTCATCTAAAATTTGAATAGAAAATAACTTAAATGTAAATGAAGTTTTTTATTGATAGAAGATTTAGACTCATTTTCAAAGTTATTCAAAGACCAAAGAAAGTCTCATCATCTTGAGATGAAACTCACTAAGTGAAGTCTTTAAACAAGAAGAAGATGGAGTCATTGAGTGACAATACTTCACGGACTTCTCTTGATATCCTTAACTACAAAGACATCCTGAACTTAGATACTTAAGAAAAGTATTTAAGTCCATAAAATAAATAGACGTGAACTGTATTGAAGTAATAAGTGAAAGCAACTTATCAAGAAAATCAATAAAGTACAAGAGTTGATATAAAAAACATAAA
This sequence comes from Artemisia argyi, assembly GCA_030686995.1. NCBI lineage: Eukaryota > Viridiplantae > Streptophyta > Magnoliopsida > Asterales > Asteraceae > Artemisia > Artemisia argyi. The sequence continues at coordinate 126,690,174 of CM060677.1, forward strand.
ACAATTATCAGCCGTGTACCCTAAAGTAAGGTGTTGTTTGTTTTTTAAAATGCTCTGAATCTGAATCTAACAAAAAAGAACAAATACAAGAGGTTGGGAGGGAATGAGAGAGTGAAACTTTATTTTTTTATTTATTTATTTTTTTTCAACAAGAGGCATTAAGATGCTTCTCTCAAGTCTAGACCATTAAGATGTTTTTTCAAGTCTGACCGCCCAAAACGTCTGACCGATTAAGAGGTTTGACTCATTAAGAGTCTGTTAAGACATTTTAAGAAAAAACAAACACCACCTAAGGTTAATTAGACGTGTCTCAATAATAAAAGCATTAAATGCAGTAAGGTATCAGTGTACCTTCTTTGTTAGATGTTTGACACGTCGCTTTTAATCCACTAGTATCCACCTCGAGGTTAATGTTTTTTTGGGTAAATGGTATTTCACCCGGTAAAATATATTACTCTAAAAAAACGTTTAAGTACAATGGAATACGGCTGAGGTACCACACTAACTGTAAGCAAACGCTTGACATAACCAATAAATCATTTATGACATGCCATAAACGACAACTACCTACAACCACCTATACCACCAAACCAAAAACCAACATAAAAAGATACAATTTATGTAAAAAAAAAATTTAAAACAATCTAGTTAAGACAAAAATCTTGAATTCCAACAATCTTTAATTGTGCATGAGAGAGGCCAAAATCATCATTATAATTGTTTTCGTCACCCGTATCCACTTTTCATTGCTTATAAAGACTCTGCTCCTCACCTCCACTTCTAGAATACAACGTCTCAATGTGATCATCAAAAACTTCATCATCATTGTTGTCAGAAACTACCACATTGCCCACCTTAGAGAATAGGTTACCCATCATAGTTGAAGAATCAACCTTTTTAAGGGGTTTACCATCATCATCCATAAGAGTAGCTTTCTCATCAATAATAAGCTTTTCAAGCTTCTCAATTTTCTCAACAATAGGAGTATTCTTCATAGGTGATAGAGAAGTAGTATTAGAAGAACTAGGGATATCTTGAGGATTACATGTAGTGCCAATCACAGATTTCAAAACCGAATCTTGCTCCGTAAGTACATCAAAACTGTTCTTCAAATCAACAAGGTTGATATCGTCCACCCAATTATTATTCTTACCTTGAACATCCTGAGAAGGAGCCGTACTACTAGTAGGACCAGCAGAAGAATCGGTACAAGAAGGAGAAGCAACATTAACCGTTGGTGAGCCTGCATTAAGATCAACATTCGGTTTTGAAGTCGAGGCCCCACCATTATTTGGTTTAGAAATCGGTCTATAGTAAAATTGAACCTTTGGTTTTTGCAAACGCAATCCCTCAACTTGTCGGTTAGCAGGTTGCTTTCCCTTACCTTTCTTCCTACTAGCTTCAATAAACCCTTCCTCATTGACCACTGGTTTCTCAACCGGGTTCATTATTTTAGGACATCCATCATTATTGTGATCAAATACTTTACAAGTCTCACATCTTGGTGGCTTCCACTCATATTCAATATCAATTTTTTCCAATCCTCGAGGTTAATGTTGTAAATGAGTAATTGTTTATCTCGTACAATTAATGTGCTAACATTTACGAGAGCATTTCTTTTTCCTGGAACTAACTCCCTGAACATCTGTAGAGGTTAGCATAGTTCTTACTTAACACATAACTTTGGTTTGTCTTTAAGAAAGTGAAGAGATCGCAAAACTTTTTCATTCAACTTTGATTGTTTTATTCCACAAACAACCATAATAAATTATTTAATTCATTTAAATAAGAATTTAATGTTGAAACACTTTGTTGTGCTTACTTTGTTTAAACTGTTTATCTTTACACCTTTAAACAAGTATCAGATATACAAGGAAAGTGGATTAACTTAGGTTGATTAAATTATATTCACTTTAAAGTAGGGTTGAGCATTTCGAACCGAATCCCGAAACCGAACCAGAACCGTACCGAAACGGTACCGGTTCCCGATATACGGTACGGTACCGGAACTACGAAATAAGGTGAAAAAAATTGGGACCACTAATTCGGTACGGGACCGGTACCAAATCGGGAAATTCCAAAAAAAAAACAGGAAAACCCAATTTCCTGGTACCGATATTCGAATCTCGTTCGGTACGGTACCGGTACCACTAATTTTGCTCGGGCAAAAATCGGTACCACTAATTCGGTACGGGATCAGTACCGTGCTCATCACTACTTGAAAGGGAGCATCACTGATTAATATAATTTGTGGTAGTTGGATTTAGTACAACAACTTAGGCTAAACATAATGTCATCTTTTTCCTTAATTCTATTTCAACGCCACATTAACTCTCTCTTTCTTACTTTTCTCTCACTTTTATCTCTGTAACAACCACTTACCCATCACTATTTAACTTTACTCCACTAAACACACACATACACATAAAATACACTCGCACACAAAAATGAGCCCCACAACCAATGAGGATCCTTACTACACATTCTCGTTTTTTTTTTTTTTTTTTTTTTTTTTTTTATATATATATTTTTTTTAATACCACATCTTATCTTATCTTAACTACTTATAATGTAGATTTAGTCAAAGGGGAAAAGTGGAAAACTGAATTTTCAGTCAATCCCCATTTTGCCCTTCTATACTACAAGGGTGAGAGAAAATGAATTGTATAATTAATACTCTTATTAAAACACCTTATAACTTAAAATTACAATAATTTATTCATATGGTACAACCAATTAAAAGCATCTATATCAAATTAAAACACCCCTTACTATGAAAAGTACAATAAAATTTTCACAATATACAATTTAAACAAGCTACAACATAATATAAAATATAAAATAATTAAACACATTAATTAATGTTATTTTTAAAACACCCTAAAATAAAAAGTATATGTTATTATACAAATTAATAAAACACACAAAACTTTATACAAGCTAACAAGTTGATGTTGCATATAGTTTTGAAAACTGGACCGGACCAACGGGTTCAACTGGGAAAAACATATAGTTTTGAAAACTTGACATGAGCTTAAGTATCAAAGTCAATAAGTCAACAAAGTCAATAAGTCAACAAAGTCAATAAGTCAACACATTTAATCCCTAAATCTTCAAACTTTTATTAGATGTGGCAAAACGGGCGGGCACGGGCACGGGCTAAAATGGCACGGGTTAAAACGGGCACGGGCTAAACGGACAAATTATAAATCGGGCCAAACGGGCACGGGCTAAAACGAGCAAATTATAATTCAACTATTAAAAACATTCGGAACAGTCCAAAAAACCCCCTTTAATTCTTCTTGTAAAAAAATATCAAGCATCTAAGTCTTAACTATATTTAATTATTTTTTCTCAAAAAAACAAAATAGAGTATTAAATGAATAAAACTGCAACTAATTAAATATATCTATCAATTAATTAGAGTATTAAATAATTATGCATAAAATAGTTAATAAATGAGATAAATTAAAATTAAAATAGTTGGAATATTTTATAGTTACCAGTGACAAGTGAATTGGTCGGAAAAAGAATGAGAGTAATTACTTGAAAGTTGAATTGTGTGATTCGAAGCCCATAAACCAAATTGTTTTTATCTTTTGCCTGTAAGAGCCCATCAAATAAATGCAAGGGGGCAAAAAACACCCCAAACTTTTAAAAAAGTGTCAAAAATCGCCCAAAAATTACAAATTGGGCAAGATTTGCCACCCCTAACTTTCATTATTTTTCATTTATAACCCATAAACTTTCTTTTATCACTAAACGAACTGTCGTAATAAAATCACGTTGCTATGCACGGGTATTCGTCTAGTATTATATAAAGCTTAAGTAGCCTTATAAATGTAAATGAGTCATAATAAATGTCTCAAGAATTAAAAGTGAAATGTGGAGGCTTCATGTGTTAGTACATTGATTTAATAGTCATGCATAAGGGTAAGTACATAAGATTAGTGATTCAAGTAATTGAAAAAATTTGTACGGTACAAGGTAGTGTAAGCAATATCAAAAGTATATCAATTACACAATATTGGGTGATTTAATTTAATGTGCAAGAGGATTTGTGCACAAATTGTAGTACGGTACAAGGTAGTTTAAGCAACATGAAAAGTATATCTTCTATACTATCTAAAGATTGGAGTGCTTAATTTAATGCGCAAGAGGCATTGTGCACAAAAGTTTGTACGGTACAATATATTTTGCATGAGAAATCGTGCACAAAAGTTTCTATGGTACAACATGTTTCAAGCCATCGCTAAACCTCAAAGAATACAAACCAAAAATTCCATGAATGCATAAATTAAACACACCAATTAGTGGTTAGTCTTTTTACCTTCCCGTCTATGAGTTACAAATATTTTATCAACTATATAATGTGTCAAAAATCACACACAACAAAGCACAACTTCCTCCACACCGCGTGTACATTGGGCTACAACTTATTATGGTGGTAAAGTAAGCATCTTATCGCCTTACTTATTTAGCATATTGATTTATGTTAATTTATGTAAATTTCACGTGTGTTTTGTGTGTGTAAGAATGTAGGACATAAAGATGGTGCTTAGGAGGTTTGGTAGTAACATCATCTTCTCTAATGGTTTAGGAGATCCTAAACATCGTTGTCTTATCAATTAAGTGGAACATACATGAATATTTTTACTTTGATCAACAATGCAATATATTGATTAACTGTATTTAAGTTACTAATGATCAACTATATCTAATTGTTTTTTGTAACGTGTCAAGAAGCATTAAAGAAAGAGATCGAGAAGTCACAAAATTATATCAAGAACAAAACATGCAAAAGACCAATGAACAATAACAACAAAGACAAATACAACAACAACAACAACAACAACAACAACAACAACAACAACAACAACAACGAGAACAATGCCACGGCCACCGGTGGGATGAATACTTAGCATTCATATTAATAGTATGTTACAAATTAAACATGCAATATTTTACTTCATGTAATACCGCTAAACGGGCTAATACTATTAATTCGTTAGCAAGTAAGTTTATTTGACGAGCATTTAATTTTTAGTCAAAAATTATTACTACACTTTGTTGGTGCATTTCAATATTTTAGCTCTTAATGTAATTTTTTGTCTTGCGGTGTGTTAATGTCACTTTCTTAAATAAATGTCTTGGAATATTGCGTGACTTTGATATTTGGTATGACTGTGTAAATTATGTCGATGTTACAAATTGAAAATGGTAGTATATAATAAAAATATCTTCAAACGATCATCTTAACAATAAGTATCTTCTAAATCGAAAAAGTATATAAACAAGAAGAAAATTGTATTTCAAATGTTATCCAACACCTATCACGAGATAAGCATTATTCATTTGAGTTTGATATCATCTGATCCATGTCGTCATACTATAAATACTTAAAGTGAGTTATTAATGAATGCTCCAAATTCGATATTATAGTTTATGGAAAAATGTTGTAATAATGCATTAATTAAAAAATTATTTATGTAACTTACTCATATTAAAAGATTACATATGAAAAACCTCATTTAAATATAACATTTTACAAAAAACCTCTTCACATTAAAAAAAGAGATCGAGAAGTCACAAAAATTGTATCAAGAACAAAACATGCAAAATGCTAATGAATAATAACAAGAAGAACAACAACAAGAACAATGTCATGGCTATTGGTGTCAATATAGATAAACACTTAGCATTCATATTAATAGTACGTTACATATTAAACGTGCAATATTTTACTATACGAACTATAATTTATTATACGAATTATAATTTATACTCTTGAATATGCTAATTACTTTACTGTTTAATGTTTTTATAGTTTTGTTAAAAAGGAAATTTGTTTTATAGTTCGTTTTTAATAATGTAATTTATTTGAACAACGAAGTCCGTCTTGGATAAAAAATGAGAGTTTCAAACATGAACCGAAAATTAGTCCCGAACATTACGGAAAAAAAATAAAAAAAAATAAAGATAGATCCAACCTGTGTGCATCGCATGGGTCCTGATGCGGTCCAAACCTGTGTGCATCGCATGGGGATGAATATAAAAGGTCTGCAACATTAATGTCATCACTTCATATTTAAAATAATTTATATAACCTACATATTAAAATATTACATTTGAAGAGACTCTTTTCAATTTAATATCTTGAAAAAAATCTCTTCACATATACTCTTTTAATGTCAATAAACTATTTTAAATGTTATCGCTTCATATTTAAAATAATTTATGTAATTTATACATATTAAAATATTACATTTGAAGAGAATCTTTTCAATGTAATATCTTGAAAAAAATCTCTTCACATATACTCTTTTAATGTGAATAAACTATTTTAAATGTGTGACATGCTTGGAAATGTGATACCATCACAACTTAGATATATAATGACGAAAATAAGTGTCGAAGATTACTCTATAAAAACTTATATACAGCTAATGTGCAACTCAATAAAGTATTTTAAATACGTATAAAGCTTAGCAAATGTGTGACACTATGGCAACTTAAATATAAAATGACGAAAATAAATGCTGAATATTACGCTATGAAAACTTCTATACAGCCCATGTGCATCGCACGGGCATTGTTGACTATCATAAAAAATAGTTATAACTTAGCCGGATGTATTAATATTATTTAGTTCCAATAAAAAACGATAGAGTCAATACCAAAATAAAAACGACAAAAATTATTATGTAAAAAATACATCATAAAAGATTACATGTCAATAAACTATTTTAAATATGTATCATGCTTACAAAATGTATGCTACCATGACAACTTATATATATAATGACAAAAATACGCCTCGAATATAAAATGACGAAAATAAAAGACATGTATTAAACTTTGAAAACTTTTATACAGCCCATGTGCATCGCACGGGCTTTCATGACTATGAACATTTAGATCGAGCCCGTGTGCATCGCACGGGTCTGAATGCCTAGTATTATATAAAGCTTAAGTAGCCTTCTAAATATAAAGGGGTCATAATAAATGTCCCAAGAATTAAAAGTAAAATGTGGAGGCTTCATGTGTTAGTACATTGATTTAATAGTCATGCATAAGGGTAAGTACATAAGATTAGTGATTCAAGTAATTGAAAAAATTTGTACGGTACAAGGTAGTGTAAGCAACATCAAAAGTATATCAATTACACAATACTGGGTGACTTAATTTAATGTGCAAGAGGATTTGTGCACAAATTGTAGTACGGTACAAGGTAGTTTAAGCAACATGAAAATTATATCTTCTATACTATCTAAATATTGGAATGCTTAATTTAATGAGCAAGAGGCATTGTGCACAAAAGTTTGTATGGTACAATATGTTTTGCATGAGGAATCGTGCACAAAAGTTTGTACGGTACAATATGTTTCAAGCCATCTCTAAACCACAAAGAATACAAACCAATTAGTGGTTAGTCTTTTTACCTTCTCGTCAATGAGTTACAAATTTTTTATCAACTATATAATGTGTCAAAAATCACATACAATTAAGCACAACTTCTGATGCGTGGGGTTTGCACCAGGCTTTACCTCTCGAGGGATCTCGAGAAGCATACAACCCCCACCAGGCAGTGTACCTGATCGATGTAGTATAGTATAATGACAAGTACCAGGGGATTGATCGTTCAGCTAGGAATAGTGTCGCTAGGATTAGAAAACCTAAATACTAGTTCTAGAGATGAGGGATGATTCTTTTTGTATTTTTATATTTTTTAGAAAGCAAATTAAAATCTCGGGTTTGAAGGATTTGGGCGGAATTAGTTGCTAGTCAACTAACCCAATACTAAGATGCAATCAAAATAAAATACTAGAAATGAAAATAAAACTAAATTAAACTAAGGTTGTGAGCAATAAGTGGAGAAATGTGTTTACTTAAATTTCACTACTCTCTAGATATCTTTTACATGTTAATTACTTGTTATAGTTGCGTGGATGACGGATTGTATTCCTTAATACCATTCATGGGATGGTGTACTTAACTCCCCAATCCTATGAGTGCCTACTTCACTCCTATGTCGAGCCGGCTAAGAAGCTCCTAACATGGGATCATTAGAATTTACTCATGCATTAAATACAACCAATAAAACCTAGTACACATCGGTTCATGTTTCCTAAGACGTTCAAGCATGTTACCATTTGGAGATCTGCCAGTTTTCTTAAGCCTAACATTGAAATCATTCATCCAATACAACCATAAACAAGTAATCAACACATAATCAACATCTAGGTTTCATTAGATCTAAGCAAACACAAGATAAATCTAGCCTAGCATGGTGGAATCAAGACAAGCACAAGATATAGACAACCAACACATAGACATATTGATTGAATTAAAAGAATACTTATCTCAATAACACATGTAAGGGTTCAAGGGCTGAAAACAATTTAAAAAGCTGTAAAATACGTATATGGTTCGGCCTTAGGGTTTCTCCAAACTTGTTCCTCTCAATGAATGAAAATTAGAAAACTATATGTAGATAATAGAGGCTGACGGCGTCAATAACAACCTTGTGACGCCGTCATCTCGCCGCCAAAATAATCCTCGGACTGCCTTGATCTACATCTGACGCCGTCATGTATTCCATTTTTTCAGGCCGTCACACATTTAACTCTTGACGCTCTTCTTTGTGACGCCTTCATTTCTGTACTGGGTCGTCATGATCTTTACTCTTGACGCCGTCAACTTGTTCCTCTTGAAGCCGTCACACACTGTTCCCAGCTTGGAAAATTAAGTCTTTGGCGTTTTCTTCACTTTTATGCTCCAAAAACGTCTGAATTGCTTCCTTTTCCAGATTTCACTCCCAAAGTACCTAAAATCATAAAAGGAACGATTTAGGTCAATATTTGATCAAATAAATTCAATTTCGGGCTTAAATGACCCCCCAAAAGTGGTTCATTTTTCGCCTCATCATATACCCTTACACTTGAGATTTGCTTGTCCTCAAGCAAATGCGCTTTTATTGTAGTCAAAATACAAGTTAGAGGTCATTTAAAACTAATATAAAAGTAATTACAACAAATAATCGTTCCACTAAAGACCAAAGACAAGCACGGAGGTCATACACAAGCACCTCACAAATAGTGTTTAGATACTCACATCTCTCGGGTGTAATAAAGTATAAATTACAATATGGAAACGGAAGATATCTCTCACTACCTGTCATAACAAAATAGATTACCATAGGCTTGGGAAAGGATCAAACATCCACCACATGGCGTAAGCACCTAGGATAAACTATCAAAGAGGTCTTTCAAAGGGTTGTAACGTTAGGTGTAGGGATATGAAATACACGGTTTTGTTGGATATAGGCAGTCTTTACTGGTGGTGAGTTAACAATCTTGGTTAATTACATGTACAATATGGCGTTGTTAAGCCAAGACTAGACTTGACTTAAGCTAATAAATGAAAAATAACAAAAACATAAAATGAACATAGAATAAAAAGGGATGGTAGTCCGTATGTTTTTTCTCTATTCTTTTTCTATTTTTTTTTCTTTTCTTTTTCTTGATTTTTTTTTTTGATTTATTTATTATTATTATTATTATTATTATTATTATTATTATTTTTTGCATACATTCTTACCCTACCATCCAAAATAATACATCATAGGGGATGAACATTCCCATTACACTTGAGTTTTTACATACTTTACAATAAACTAATCTAATGACTCGAATTAAGAAAATCAAAACACTTGGAGTACTTTTAAGATTAACGTACATATGGGGGTAATATATGATGTTCTTCCCCATTACTCCATAATATTAGTACTTTACCCATGAGTCCCAATCGTCCCAAAACAATATGTACAATGATATGACTCGACTTAGCAACCATGTAATCAATTAGATAATTAACTTAGGGTTTAACAAATAACAATAATGCACTAAAGATGAGTGCATACACGGAAGGCTAAGGCGATTTGGTTGTACATTTAAGTGGGGTGTAACAAATTCTTCCTTTAAGTAAGATGCTTAAAGTTAGAAACGAAAAGATAGGCTCTGAGGGGTGTACTAGGGGTTTCGTGTACTAAAAATGAGTACAACGCTAAGGTGTGAGAAAAATTAATTGACTTAACTAGCCAGGTAATATGACTTAAACGGTCAAGTAATTATGATACGGGTTTAACACAAGGGTGATCCTAATGCCTCTTATCATGTAGTAAATCCTACTACACGAATGTAGTCTCACTAGCGGTCTCGGGATGCATCACTAACGCAAGTTCTAGAATCTAAATGCTACCGGTACACTCATAAGCACTAATAGTAAATGCTTTTCCTATCAAATCTAAATGCGAACCTCACATATTTGGGTGGAAAACTTTTCTGAATGATACGGTTATGTGCTAGTCATACAATCTCCTATCCATGAGACGCTTGCTATGGCTAAAGTTTCACTCCTAAATGTTGTAAAAAATTTTAAATTTGGCGCTAAAATTACACTAACAAGTATTTTTCATAGTTTTATTACACATCTACCATCAAACAAACAAACTCAAGCGAAAGTGTATTTGTAAGGTATCATCATTTTACCCTCCCCTTACACTTAGGATGAACATTGTCCCCAATGTTCAAGTAAAGAATGTAAAAGTGAAATAAGTAAAACAAATGAAATCAAATACTCCCCTGATTCGCTCGGTATGGATAATAAGGTGGCCAGGTTAGATCTTCCTCAAAAAAAATGAACAATCAAAGCTTCCCTTCCAGAATATAAATCATCTTCTTGTCATACATAACCTGTAAATCCTGAGAAAACAAACAAGACAACCTCGCATAAAATCGGCGGCAATCTACATAAGTTACTAAATCCTTGAAAACAAAGTAAGATATAATGCTTGTGGAATGAAGTTTGCAGATTTCCTGGAGATTATAAAACTTAATAATTCGACAAAAACTTTAAGACTCCGTTAGAAAAACAAAACTGCTAAAATTTCCAGATTTTTACACGTGACGCCGTCAAGAGCAAGCTCATGACGCCGTCAGATGTGACCTGCAGAAATTCTTGTGTTAAGTTTCGGGAAAATTTCTGGAAAAACTTGGTCCTACTTCCAGGAAAATCCTGCAAAACTTCATTATGACTCAATACAAGCATTTGACTCTAACAAATACAAATATACATGTTCACTTAATATTGTGGAGAATCATGATCGGTTTGTTTCTTAAAAACATATTTGGGGTTTCCCCTTACACTTATCTTTTGCAAAAATACCTTTAGGTGGAGTTAAGACTAGGCCAAAACAACAAATCAAAGTATTTCCACTTTTTAGTTTAGAAACATGATCTACCAACAATAAAAATAAAGCATGCATACGGAAGCAAATAACAAACAAACAAAAATAAAAATCACACAAAACATGGGTTGCCTCCCAAGAAGCGCTTGTTTTTGTTTGAGTCACGAGCCTGACTCTACCCTTATTTAATGAAAATAGGAGATGTTTTCTCTACACTTTGGATTAAGTGCGGGTGGAAGTAGCGATACACACCCTTAGGGTGGAAATATGCCTCGTGAGGAAAGTGTGGTGGATGAATTATATGCTCAAAGGGGTGTGCTCCTATCATCATAACCTTACCAAATTCAATCGGGTTAATGGGTGGATTAAGATTTTCTCTTAGAAAGGGATCATTTTCTATCAACTTTAAGAGACTACTAGTTGGGGATCCATCTTGACCTAATAAACCCGGTTTAAACCCATAATGTTTCTTGTGATCAATCATAAATGGGTGATGTAAGCATGTAAGGTCATTTTCCACTCCTATATTGGCTTCCATTCCACATGGTTTAGAGTCTACTACCTTTGTCCTAAGACTACCCGGACTATATGGTTTGATGGGTGGATCGGAACCTATTTCAATTCCTAAATTTTCATCCAAGGATGGAAGATTAGGTAACAGTTTTGGTTGAGGCTTCGGTTCATCAAAACTAGGAACTTCTCTAGAACTAAGAGTAATGTTATCATTATAAGTATTCAAACCTATATCCTCTAGTGGTGTTTGGTACAAGGGTTCTACCTCTATTGGGGCTCCTATGGTCTCTTCTACTTCTTCCGGGTAAGTCACGGGTGGTGTGTATTCCTCAAGTGATGGTGGGAGTTGTGAGGTACTTTGTAGGTTTGTGTTATTTACCTCATCCTTCCTTTTCTCAACATCACCAATGTCCTCATCACGTGTTTTAGTAGAATCTAACCTAAACATGTTCCCAAGTATTTCAAATCCCTCTCTAGCCATTTCAAGTTCTAAGTCGGATTCATAAGAACCTTCCTCAATAACTTGATTACAATGTTCAATTTGCCTAAAGGATTCATCTTTTTGCTCAATATGATCATGTTCGGCTAAATCCTCCTTAATTGGTTCCTCAAGTTGTGATGTATACAAACCCATCAATTCATTGAACTTATGGTTCACGGTTAGGAGGCTTTCCTCAAAATTTTTCCAAAGGGTCTTACTAAAAGGAATTGATTCTAACAATGATTGTTTAATATAGGCCACACATACACATAACTCATCAAACATATCAAACTTTACACCCATATCCTCTTGTATATAGCTAAGATCACTTAAAAATTCATTGGAACAACAGGAAGCAAATCTATCCGAGTAAACTAATTGTTCCTCTATTGTTAATGATCTAAATGGAATCTCATCCGCCATGAAGACAAATGAAAATGGTTTTACAAACAAAGGGCACAAAGAAAAAGATAGACTAAAGGAATCCTATAAAAATAAAAATAAAATCTTACTAGAAAGGAATCTAGCAAGTAGACCTAATAAAAAGAGATTCTAACCTAGACAATAACTATTCCCCGGGCTGCAGCGCCAAAAACTTGATAGCGTGGGGTTTGCACCAGGCTTTACCTCTCGAGGGATCTCGAGAAGCTTACAACCCCCACCAGGCAGCGTACCTGATCAATGTAGTATAGTATAATGACAAGTACCGGGGGATTGATCGTTCAGCTAGGAATAGTGTCGCTAGGATTAGAAAACCTAAATACTAGTTCTAGAGATGAGGGATGATTCTTTTTGTATTTTTATATTTTTTAGAAAGCAAATTAAAATCTCGGGTTTGAAGGATTTGGGCGGAATTAGTTGCTAGTCAACTAACCCAATACTAAGATGCAATCAAAATAAAATACTAGAAATGAAAATAAAACTAAATTAAACTAAGATTGTGAGCAATAAGTGGAGAAATGTGTTTACTTAGATTTCACTACTCCCTAGATATCTTTTACACGTTAATTACTTGTTATAGTTGCGTGGATGACGGATTGTATTCTTTAATACCATTCATGGAGTGGCGTACTTAACTCCCCAATCCTACGAGTGCCTACTTCACTCCTATGTCGAGCCGGCTAAGAAGCTCCTAACATGGGATCAATAGAATTTACTCATGCATTAAATACAACCAATAAAACCTAGTACACATCGGTTCATGTTTCCTAAGACGTTCAAGCATGTTACCATTTGGAGATCTGCCAGTTTTCTTAAGCCTAACATTGAAATCATTCATCCAATACAACCATAAACAAGTAATCAACACATAATCAACGTCTAGGTTTCATTAGATCTAAGCAAACACAAGATAAATCTAGCCTAGCATGGTGGAATCAAGACAAGCACAAGATATAGACAACCAACACATAGATATACTGATTGAATTAAAAGAATACTTATCTCAATAACACATGTAAGGGTTTAAGGGCTGAAAACCCTTGAAAAAACTGTAAAATACGTATATGGTTCGGCCTTAGGGTTTCTCCAAACTTGTTCCTCTCAATGAATGAAAATTAGAAAACTATATATAGATAATAGAGGCTGACGGCGTCAAGAACAACCTTGTGACGCCGTTATCTCGCCGCCAAAATAATCCTCGGACTGCCTTGATCTACATCTAACGCCGTCATGTATTCCATTTTTTCAGGCCGTCACACATTTAACTCTTGACGCTCTTCTTTGTGACGCCTTCATTTCTGTACTGGGTCGTCATGATCTTTACTCTTGACGCCGTCAACTTGTTCCTCTTGACGCCGTCACACACTGTTCCCAGCTTGGAAAATTAAGTCTTTGGCGTTTTCTTCACTTTTATGCTCCAAAAACGTCCGAATTGCTTCCTTTTCCATATTTCACTCATAAAGTACCTAAAATCACAAAAGGAACGATTTAGGGCAATATTTGATCAAATAAATTTAATTCCGGGCTTAAATGACCCCCTAAAAGTGGTTCATTTTTCGCCTCATAAACTTCCTCCACAGCGCGTGCACATTGGGCTACAACTTATTATGGTGGTAAAGTAAACATCATATCGTCTTACTTATTTAGCATATTGATTTATGTTATTTTATGTTAATTTCATTTGTGTTTTGTGTGTGTAAGAATGTAGGACATAAAGATTGTAACAACCCGATATTTTCCACGTCTACGTTTATTTTTTTTCCAACTTTGGAAATTCACTATTCATCGATTACTATTCATCAAAACACTATTCATTATTTTACTATTCATCGTTTTTGATGTCCGTTTGATATTCTGAGAAACATTTGAAAATTTTACTATTCACAGAACACTATTCATTCCGGAAGAAATTCCACTATTCACGTGCATTATCAGTAAGGACCTCCCATACGGACTAGAATAGTCTGCATATCATCATAATGTCATTTACATGCTATACCACTCTTAGGATTCTCAAATTAATATATTTAGTATATTTAACGTTTTACGTGTAAGTATTTATAATTAAACGTTAACACCCGGTTTATACGCGACGAATATATCTAAATATTCCCACAATGGTCCCGACATATTTTTATATCCATTTTAACATCATAAAAGTTATAACATTCAGTTACCCAGTATTTTGGAAATTTATTTTATTTAGAACGTACGCGTATGAATATAACGACGGTTTTCGTGAAGACTAAACAATAATCACCCGATCACTCAGTAAATGTACCCAACATATTTTTAATATGTTTTTAACATTATTATGACTTTTATTTCATCCCGGTTAACTTCGTGAACGTTTATTGCTATTAAAACCGGTACCCGATTTTAACGAATAACGCGTAATAACACTTAACGCTACACTATATTTTCTAAGTGATCAAAACCGTTTTGGCTACTCCTTTTCACACCCAAAACCAGCCCATGAGACACCCTTTTAACCCCTAGCATTAACTCCTAAGTATTTAACTAATAAACCTTAAAACCTAACTTTACCAAAAATTCCAAAATCATAATTCACTTTTTAGCAAGAACAATTTTCATCTCATCTCTTCTTCTTCCCTAGTAAACCACGACCAAACCACCATAATTAGCTCAAGTGATCATTTTTCATAAGTTATAACATCAAACTTGTTCCTTTTACTTGCCTAATCAAGAATCAATCAAGAAAAACACAAGAAATCCAAGCATAATCATCATCTAATCATCTCATTTTATCAAGTAAGTTATCAAATTTATTTTTACATGAAACATCTTATATTTACTTGTATTACATGATTTCCATGCTAAAAACCATGTACAACTAGCTATACCACCATTTATTTTGTCAAAAATGGAACATACAAACCCTAACTTTTTATTTATGAATTCCCTTGCTATAATAACTTGGTTAGGATCCCATGGCACCCTAAGAAGGTGTATGGTAAGATTAGATTAGTCATGTGGTGATTACAAGAGGTTTGGTGATGGTAGAAATTAGTTTTTAACCTTGAAAACTTGATTTGGAACCTATTTTAGACATGCTGTCCCGTTTTGTAAAAATCTGGAAAATCAGTAAACACCAAGGAAACTTTGGCAAAATTTTTAGAAAATACATTCAAAAACGAATCCGTAGGCGAAAGAACGGATTAAAAAGAGTCTATAACGAAGGAGTTATGATTTTTGCAAGATTGTAGACGAAAAGTATTTTTCTGAAAATGTATGCTGTTGGACATTTTTCGTCGGTCAAAAAGAGGCTTTAGACGTAACCCGGAGGAGCCGAGCTTTCCAAAATATATTACTACATACTAAGACGTAACCGTGGACATAAAGAACAAGTAAAACGGACAAGTAACGACAAAGATATACACGTTTGAATATCGGCTAAAACCACTTTATATTTGACAGCTTTTATTAAATTTTGGCGCAAAAACTACGAAGTACATTTTCAAGCTAGAAGTAATATTAAGTACCAAGCTTTATAACTAATGTAGTATTAGTTATCACGAGTATGTTTTCATCATTTCAAAGATTACAACCCGAGTATTTCAATGCTAACAAGGAAACTTACGTTATATATATATAAGTATATATATTACAACTAGCTTATTATATTTTCTAATAGCAATATTTTTCCAAATTCTTGGATTATATATTTTGATAACACAAGTGTTTTTACAAAGAGTAGAGTGGTATAGGGAACATGTGCATGTACATTCCTTTCTTCATTTCATGATCTAAAGTAGATCATATCATTCATTTAGGTTGCGGATAGAGTGCGCGCCTTACTTTAGTTCATACCTTTTTGTTATCATATCGCTTATATCAGGTGAGTATTCACGAACCCCCTTTTCTAACTATTTTAATCGTTTTGGGGTGGATGCATGAATAATACTGTGTACTCTTATATGAACTTAAAAGACTCTTGTTCCACTATTTATGCTCGTAAGCAAAACGTACTTAAACAAACTTGTTTACTATTTACGAACACTATTATCTGAACTTTTTGACTTGTCTTGACATTATAACTTGTTTGCACTCTTGAACCGTTTGACTTGAACTTTTAGACTTAATGTGCCGTACGTTCTAAGACTTAAAGTCTCCCTTGTTCGGAGCAACGTTATAAAGTCTCTCATGTTCAGAGCATCCTTAATAAATCTCGCCATGGTGGAGTGACTAATAAATCTTTGCCAAGTCGGTAAAGTGACTAATAAATCTCGCCTAGGTGGTGGAGTGACTTCAAGTCTCCCATGTTCGGAGCAACATTATAAAGTCTCCATTGTTCGGAGCGGCCTTGACTTATTATATACTTTGTGCCCTTACTGTGAACTATATTGACCATATGTACTTGAAAATCAAACGTAATACTTTATATGAAAAGGGGTTGTGAAAACATAGGTTGTAAGTCTTGTTATGACCAAGACTTGCAACTGAGTGGTTTCACAATGCCTTTGCCTGGCGAACTTTCTCAAATGGTTTTCTTATTATTTAAAACGTTTATACTCACCAACTATTTTCATAGTTGACCCGTTTTCTCTCATGCATTTGAGGTGATCGTCAGTAAGCTTGTCATCAAGGTCTTGCATAATGAAGTTTTCACATGTCACTTCTTTTCATTATGTATTAAAATACCATCTTTTGGGAATCAAACTTATGTCATATATTTGCCAAGGTCGGAAATAACAACGTTGTAATGTTATACTTTTCTTTAATGTAAATTATGGTATTGTCTTATTTCTCTTTGGTGATGTATATCGATTTCGTTGCACCTCGTGTTTCCGCCTTCGGCGAGGGTGTGACAAAGATGGTGCTTAGGAGGTTTAGTAGTAACATCATCTTCTCTAATGGTTTAAGAGATCCTACACATCGTTGTCTTATCAATTAAGTGGAACATGTACGAATATTTTTACTTTGATCGAAAATGCAATATATTGATTAACTGTATTTAAGTTACTAATGATCAACTATATCTAATTGTTTTTTGTAGTGCGTCAAGAAGCATTAAAGAAAAAGATCGAGAAGTCATAAAATTGTATCAAGAACAAAACATGCAAAAGACCAATGAACAACAACAACAACAAAGACAACAACAACAACAAGAACAAGAACAAGAACAACAAGAACAACAACAACAACAACAACAACAACAACAACAACAATGCCACGGCCACCGGTGGGATGAATACTTAGCATTCATATTAATAGTACGTTACAAATTAAACATGTAATATTTTACTTCATGTAATACCGCTAAACGGTCTAATACTCTTGATTCGTTAGCAAGTAAGTTTATTTGACGAGCATTCAATTTTTCGTCAAAAATTATTACTACACTTTGTTGGTGCATTTCAATATTTTTGCTCTTAATGTAGTTTTTTGTCTTGCGGTGTGTTAATGTCACTTTCTTAATTAAATGTCTTGGAATATTGCGTGACTTTGATATTTGGTATGAATATGTAAATTATGTCAATGTTACAAATTAAAAATGGTAGTATATAATAAAAATATCTTCACACGATCATTTTAACAATAAGTATCTTCTAAATCGAAAAAGTATATAAACGAGAAGAAAAACGTATTTCAAATGTTATCCTACACCTATCACGAGGTAAGCATTATTCATTTGAGTTTGATATCATGTGATTCATGTCGTCATATTGTAAATACTTAGAGTAAGTTACTAATGAATGCTCCAAATTCGATATTATAGTTTATGAAAAAATGTTGTAATAACGCATTAATTGAAAATTTATTTATGTAACTTACTCATATTAAAAGATTACATATGAAAAGCCTCATTTAAATATAACATTTTACAAAAAAACCTCTTCACATTAAAGAAAGAGATCGAGAAGTCACGAAAATTGTATCAAGAACAAAATATGCAAAATGCTAATGAACAACAACAAGAAGAACAACAACAAGAACAATACCATGGCTATCGGTGTCAATATAGATAAACATTTAACATTCATATTAATAGTACGTCACAAATTAAACATGTAATACTATACGAACTATAATTTATTATACGAATTATAATTTATACTCTTGAATATACTAATTACTTTAATGTTTTATGTTTTTATAGTTTTGTTAAAAAGGAAATTTGTTTTATAGTTCGCTTTTAATAATGTAATTTATTTGAACAACGAAGTCCGTCTTTCACAAAAAATGAGAGTTTCAAACATGAACCGAAAATTAGTCCCAAACATTACGGAAAAAATAATTAGATCCAACTTGTGTGCATCGCATGGGTCCTGAGGCAGTCCAAACCTGTGTGCATCGCATGGGGATGAATATAAAAGGCATCCAACATTAATGTCATCGCTTCATATTTAAAATAATTTATGTAACTTATACATATTAAAATATTACATTTGAAGAGACTCTTTTCAATGTAATATCTTTAAAAAAATCTCTTCACATATACTCTTTTAATGTCAATAAACTATTTTAAATGTGTGACATGCTTCGAAATGTGATACCATCATAACTTAGATATATAATGACGAAAATAAGTGTCGAATATTACGCTATAAAAACTTATATACAGCAATGTGCAGCTCAATAAAGTATTTTAAATACGTATAAAGCTTAGCAAATGTGTGACACCATGACAACTTAAATATAAAATGACAAAAATAAATGCCGAATATTACGCTATGAAAACTTCTATACAGCCCATGTGCATCGCACGTATTTTAAATCTATGAAAACTTCTATACAGCGCATGTGCATCGCACGGGCATTGTTGACTATCATAAGAAATAGTTATAACTTAGCCGGATGTATTAATATTAGTTAGTTCCAATAAATAACGATAGAGTTAATACCAAAATAAATAGACAAAAAATATTACGTAAAAAATACATCTTAAAAGATTACATGTCAATAAACTATTTTAAATACGTATTATGCTTACAAAATGTATGCTACAACGACAACTTATATATATAATGACAGAAATACATCTTGAATATAAAATGACGAAAATAAAATACGGGTATTAAACTTTAAAAACTTCTATACAGCCCATGTGCATCGCACGGGCTTTCATGACTATGAACATTTAGATCGAGCCTGTGTGCATCGCATAGGTCTGAATGCCTAGTATACTGAAAAGGGTCATTAAGAAGATGAGTTATTCACAAAAGCATATTGTTCTTACTTGACATTTACGTTACAAAAAATATATACATACTCTATAGTACCTTAAAAAAATTAAATTTAAAATAGTATAACATGAGTAGACGGTAAGAACATTTTCACACAACTACATTACTGATCGAGAAGAAAAAAAATACTCTCTCCGTCCCAAAACTTAAGTTCATTTTGACTTTTTATTTTGCAATTTTGACCTTAATTATATGTTTTCGTGTTATATAATACTTGATGAAAAGTATAACAATGAAAATACATTTAAAACACAATTCATTTATATATTTTGCATCAATTATTATATAAAATGAAAAAAGATAGTTAATGTCAAAGTTGCAAAAGAAAAGTCAAACTAGACTTAAATTTTGGGACGGATGTAGTATATACATATATATTGACTTCTAGCTTGTTTTTATATGTAGAAACGTACTAGTAAATATACTATATTGTACTAGCTGGTACTCGCGTGTTACGACGACAGTTACCCTGCAAGTAAATATATTTTCGAAAAATGTTATACGAAAAATTGTTATAGTATAATATTAAAATATAATAACAAAATAAGTATTATTATACAAACATGTATTAATATGATGTTCGCGCAATGCGACGATGAAATCAAATAGTATAACAGCAAAACCACGTGATAATTGATAATTTTATTAACATTGGTTGCATACTTTATAATATCAAAAACATCATGCAATCATAGTAAAGAATTCAAATATAATATATCATTTATCATACACAATCACAAATTATTACAAAAATTACAAATATCATTTATCATTCAACTAATTACATTAAAATTATAAATTAAAACGGTAGTTATCGCTTTTACATTATATTTTTTTTAAACATGTCTACAAAAGGTGCTTTAAAATGTCATAACTAATGCTACCACGTTGTAACTAACACAATTTCATAATAAGTAAATATATTGGCTTAAAATTTGAAAAGTTTTTATTAGTATGTCCCAAATATATTTAATAATGTAGTATATATACTAAGATTTGCATGTGGCGTTTAGTCCACAAGTTCTTAAGATAGATAATATTTGGAAGTATTTCAATTTTAATTCTCGTTTAATGAATATGGGATACATTTCAAAACAAGTTTTTTGGTGATGATAGATGAGTTGATCGCCAACAACCCACCATCGAAGCGGAGCACTATGTGAGCATGATTTAATTATCAATGACGTGGTATCAGAGGGCGGACATATCTAACATAAAAAGTATGTACATGCATACCTTTAAAAAAAAATTATAGTGTAAACTTTGTTTTTCTTTAATGAATTTTTGATAATCTAACACTAAATGCATATCTTCTTAAAAAAAAATGAAAGTGAATACTCTAATCAATTTTTGCGTTCGCTAGAAGTATGACAATGGTCTATACAGGTTGGTCGAAATCAACATTTTGGAGAAGTTATTTTGTATCACTTATAATGTTACTAATAGGAAACTTAAAGTTTTATGTATGCGTCTACAAAAGTTTTTGTATGCTTAATTTCTGATCGTATGTGTATAGACTACGGCAGTATTTATGATCCTTATATTAGACTTAAAATTTAGCATTGAGCGAGAGTTATAGTTATGGAAGGTGTGTGGAGAATAAACCTAACAAGAAATAGAAACCAAATAGACGAGTCCTTAGATTTCAATAGTTTACTGTATGGAGGGTACCACCTCGTTGACTTAAGTTTCCATCATATTAATTACTACGTATTATTTTAACTTGATTAAGTACTAGCAGGGTATCCGCGCGTTGCAGCGGCGGGTACCCTGAAATAAATTTTTCGGTTAATCATGTATTTTAGTTTTTATGTTATTTTTGACAACAAATTTACGGATATCAAGAATTTCGATTAGCCCGTGCCCATTCGGGCTCGAGCCTGTTGACTCGTGCCCGTTCGGGCTCGAGCCCGTTTGGCCCGCACCCATTCGGGCACAAGCCCATTTGGCCCGTTGCCCGTTCGGGCTTCAATATTTGTATAATGTGTTTTATTATTTGTATTTGTTACATTTAATGCATGAATTGTGTTTAATTTGGTTGTACAATATGCTTGATAATTTGTATTTCTTATGTAAGGGGTGTTTTCTGTATTAATTATATTTATTGACTAGTTAATTAATTGACTACATTAAATAGCATTAATATATATATATATATATATATATATATATATTTTTTTAATATGTGCATAAAAGTACTATGCTTTCTTGTCTTGTAAGTCTGAAAATTATATGCATTAAAGTTGTGTACACTATGCTATTTTTCTTGTAAGTCTTAAAAAATTACAAGCATTCAAGGCTATACTTGTAACAACCCAGTCTTTTTAAAGACAATTAAATTTCTAGGCTTTTAATTATATGTATATGCATCTTTCTTATTAAAGCAATGTTTTTGATCTTAAACATTTTAAGACTTCTAAATATAGATGTCTTAAATACATTATAAGGTAGTATAGATATATAGTTGCATAGACGAGAAATACAAGAAAACATGCAGGGGTCCAACAACTACCGATTTCAAATATGACAACCTATAAAAGGAATTACGTTGGTTTAACTCCAAAATGTGAAATACTTGATATTTTGTTATCAAGAAAATGATACTTTTATATTATCTTTAATTGTAGACATAATTAAATTGCAGGTGAGCATGTCACGTATGTATGTTTATTACACTTGATCCAAATCCATTTCTCTCCCATAATTGATAATGCATACCAATGGGCTTGTGGTCTATTGGGCATGTCTTATTCAGTTAAGCGTGCTTAGTGGAGAATAGTACCGGTTTGGGTGACCAAACCGGGAAGTCCTCCCTTGTGGACCATTGTCATGTCGGTACGATTTCAAAGTCCTTCAATGAAGGTTTCAACCCTCAAGGGTTCAAATCTGGAGAAGGCAGGGTTTACTTCAATTTAAGTGTCGTGTCTTCTGACGGCTTAAGTTGAAGATTTTCCCCCATCGGGTTTCAAATTGGACTTGGATTTCCTAAATGAAAGTCAATTTTCAAAAAAAAAAAAATTGATAATGCATAATAAGCAAACACAGAGTTGGTGAAATGTTCTTTTTTCCATAAGAAGAAAGATAAGTGTGGGACTATAAGCAAATCAATCTATCACAATAACAGTCTTTCATTGGTTACCGTTACAAAATTGACTTTTTTGTCTCATAAATCAAGAATTTTTTTTCCATAATTTAATTTTTATGTGTCGACACTGATACGAAATCAAGATAATTAATGGGTTTTGCTAACGAATGCTCACTGGGCAGAGGTTAGTGTCTAATAAATAAACACAAACTTTCCACATTAACATAAAAATACATTAAATTGTGATTTATTTGAGTGAAAATCAAGTTAAAATGTAGTAATTTATAGTTTATTTAATGTGCATTTAATGTAATTTTTTGTTAATTAAAAAATGTTGTATTTATTTATTAGACAATAATCTCTGTCCAGTAAGCATCAGTTAGCAAAACCCATAATTAATTTATATGGAAATCAATATGCTATCTTTTGTCTAGAAGCTTAAGCCATCTATTATGGTAAATGGTTTTAAAGATTTATAATTGTATTATGACATTAATTTATAATTTTTTTTTTATTTTATAAATAACTTCACTATATATAAATCTTTTGAAGTTTTATAAACATCTCATATAGTTCAAATGCATTAAATTATGAAAAATTTGAATATCATAAACATATCCATGGCACACAAATTTAAAATGAATGTTCACTATAGTTTATAATTTTATACCTCTTTACCATTTTATAAACAATTTCACAAACACCGATATTAGATGCCGTTATGCATACACATGTGGCCGTATATGTTCCGTCTTTCCTTTTCTCTCACTGGTCATATCTTACTTAATCAAATTTTGTTTTTATACGCTTTTATTGTTGATTTTAATTTTAACTCGTCAAATCCAGTAAAGAACCTTTCGATTGGTTAAATGTCATGTTATCTCTATATTACTATACATAAAGAGAAAATCTTTTTGTTTAAAAAACTATATTACTAAATACATTGTGATCAATTCTGGAAAGTCTTGCACTTCCATCTCGATGTTGTATATACTTCACATTAAATACACCGATTTTATTTTTCGATTAAAATTTGAACTTTTGCTTATGTTTAAAACTCAACTTTTTTTTATTTGATATTATAATTTATAAACGGCTTTAAGTCAAAATTATGTATTTTTTTTCCTTTCTATTCATTACTCAATGTGATATTTTTAATATGTCGTATTTTGCTATTATAGCAAACTCATTTAATGGGCGTAAATATTGGTTTATCACTAATGATTCTACATATAGAAAAAGAAAACACTTTGCAATGGGCGAACCTTATTCTTTTCAATAATAATTCGTTACTCAATGTGATATTTTTTTCCTTTCTATTCATTACTCAATGTGATATTTTTAATATGTCGTATTTTGCTATTATAGCAAACTCATTTAATGGGCGTAAATATTGGTTTATCACTAATGATTCTACATATAGAAAAAGAAAACACTTTGCAATGGGCGAACCTTATTCTTTTCAATAATAATTCGATTGCAAACGATAAATTCATTCTAATATTTCTCAAAGAGCGTTCGAAAGCAACTACTTACATAAACTAATCACATTAAAAAATATCATTTAACCATTTAAATGTTGCTTTACATACATGCCCGTGCACATTTTCTTGAATCAATTCGACCTGTGAGCTACATAAATAGAAAACGCACATAAATTACTTGTATATAAAAATGCATTAACATAATACAATATATATATATATATATATATATATATATATATATATATATATATATATATATACAAACTAGTAAGAAACAAATAAAATAGTTAGTATCCCAATCTTTTGTTCAATTTATCTGAGCATGCATGATCTTTTGTGACTTTCATGGTACATGTGTATGATAACTAAATTATGAAATAAAAAGAAGACCAAGTTAATTACAAACATTTAAAAGATGTGTGAATCATCTCCAAAATGTTGCAAAAAAGAATTTATATACTGCTACCAACAATCAAATATCTAAAGATGTGTGAATCATCTTCAGATGTATATACTAAATGTGATTTTGGCCGGTTTATATAGGCATGAATTAGGTTAAATCATTAATTTGCAACATTTCGCAACTCTTACACTTCATCTAACCAATTTTTAATTCTATACTAAATGCCATTTGATCAATTCGGGCAAGCTTTGCACTTCATCACCTTTCATGATTGTATAGTTATTATGAAGCTACATTGAATTTCGAGTATTGGTTATCTTGTACTTTATGCAATCTTTGATTCGTACACAATAAATTATAAGACTGAATCTTATATTATTATAGATAGATAAGTCATTTACCTGAAGAAAGTTGATATGACTAACATTTTTTTTCCCTTTCAAAATGCATACAATAATAAAGGTTTTATCATATTTATAAACATACAAACTAGATTTATAGAAATATGGTGCATGCAAATAAAATATTATTTAGAAAAAGAAAGACATTATTTTAAATAAAGTTGAAAAGATATTTAAACATGTTGCATCTTAGGACTGGCGAAAGGAACAAAACAAAGCTCTAAAAACAAAGCTCTAATAAAGGTGTTATCATTACCCAATTATACATAGTGTCCTATTTGCGTGTGAAGTTGAGTCAATTTGTTTAAATAATTCGTTTGTTGAGAATAAGTTGTCCATTTCTTTATGGGCGCAAGAGATCGGAAAAAGGTATTTCCTTCATCACCAGGATTGAAATAAAATACAGTAATAAATGGCATATTTATATTATTGTCTCAGTAGCATTTGCGTCTTAACTAAATTTTATTACAGATGAGAGATTCTTGATCATCACGACTGATGCAAATAATCGGTTTCTTTGATTATAAATTGTTATATATTTAATTACTACGTATTACTGAGTCGATAACTATTTAGTGATACTGGAATATTAAATGGTCTAATGTTCGAGTAAACATGTTTTTCGTAGAGGTGGCAAATGGGTTGGGTTGGGTCGGTTTGGGTCATGGGTCAAATGGGTTATGGGTCAAATGGGTCATGCTTTAAGAATGGGTTGAATGGGTCATGGGTCAAACGGGTTAGGTCGGATTGGATTTGGTCGACTCGTTACATTTCCACTGCAATCATGCTACTATACTACTATAGTATGTTTTGTCCGTTTTTTTACGTTTTAGTATGTTTTTTTACGTTTTCGTCATTTTTTTACGTTTTCGTCCGTTTTCTATGTTTTTGTCCGATTTTTTACATTTTCTTCAATTTTTTTTCGTTTCGTCCTTGTTTTTATGTTTTCGTCCGTATACTTATGTTTTCGTCAGTTTTTTTACGTTTTCGTCAGTTTTTTCACGTTTTCGTCCGTTTTTTTTTTACGTTTTCGTCTGTTTTTTTACGTTTTCGTCCATTTTTTACGTTTTCGTCTGATTTTTTACGCTTTCGTCAGTTTTTTTACGTTTTCGTCCGATTTTCTACGTTTTCGTCTGATTTTTTACGTCTTTGTCCGATTTTTTACGTTTTCGTCAGTTTTTTCACGTTTTCATCTGTTTTTTCACGTTTTCATCCATTTTTTTTACGTTTTCGTCTGTTTTTACGTTTTTTTCAGTTTTTTTACGTTTTCGTCAGTTTTTTCACGTTTTCGTCCGTTTTTTTACGTTTTTGTCAGTTTTTTCACGTTTTCATCCGTTTTCACATTTTCATCCGTTTTTTTTTACGTTTTCATCAGTTTTTTTACGTTTTCAGCAGTTTTTTCACGTTTTCGTCTGTTTTTTTTACGTTTTCGTCCCAATTTTACGTTTTCGCCAGTTTTTTTTTTATGTTTTCGTCAGTTTTTTTTTTACATTTTCGTCAGGTTTTTTACGTTTTCGTCACTTTATTTACGTTTTCGACCGGTTTTTCGCCTTTTCGCCCGGTTTTTCGCGTTTTCGTCCAATTTTTTGCGTTTTCGTCTGATTTTTTACGTTTACGTCCGGGGATTTACGTTTTCGTAAGCTTTTTTACGTTTTTGTCAGATTTTTTACATTTGCATCAGTTTTTTAATGTTTTCGTCTAATTTTTTACGTTTTCGTCTGATTTTTCATGTTTTCTTCCAATTTTTCACGTTTTCGTTGGTTTTTTTACTTTTTCGTCTTTTTTTTAACGTTTTCTATCAATTTTGAAAACGCAAAAAAAACCGTAAAAAACGTGAAAAAACTGGCGAAAACGTAAAAAAACTGACGAAAACAAAAAAACACACAAGAAAAAGCGAAAAAACAAACGAAGACATAAAAAATCGGACGAAAACGTAAAAAACAAACGAAAACGTAAAAAATTAACGAAAACGTAAAAAATTAGACGAAAACGTAAAAAAGTGACGAAAACGTAAAAAAACAGACGAAAACGTAAAAAATTGGACGAAAACGTAAAAAAACAGACGAAAACGTAAAAAAATTGACAAAAACATAAAAAAACTGACGAAAACGGATAAAATCAGACGAAAACTTAAAAAAACTGACAAAGACATTAAAAAACTGACGAAGACGTAAAAAATCAGACGAAAACGTAAAAAAAAACTGACAAAAACGTCAAAAATCATATGAAAACGTAAAAAATCTAACGAAAACGTAAAAAAACGGACGAAAACGTGAAAAAACTGACGAAAACATGAAAAAACTGGCCAAAACATAAAAAATCAGACGAAAACGTAAAAAAACTGACGAAAACGTAAAAAATCGAACGAAAACGTAAAAAAACTGACGAAAACGTAAAAAAACCGGACGAAAACGTAAAAAATCGAACGAAAACGTAAAAACACTGACGAAAACGTAAAAAATCAGACGAAAACGTAACAAATCGGACGAAAACGTTAAAAAACTGACGAAAACGTAAAAAATCAGACGAAAACGTAAAAAAACTGACGAAAATGTAAAAAAACTAGCGAAAACGTAAAAAAAACTGGCGAAATCGTAAAGAAACTGACGAAAACGTGAAAAAACTGACGAAAACGTGAAAAAACCAACGAAAACGTGAAAAAACTGACGAAAACGTAAAAAATCAGACGAAAACGTAAAAAAACTGACGAAAACGTAAAAAACTGACGAAAACGTATAAAATCAGACGAAAACGTAAAAAATAGACGAAAACGTAAAAAAACTGACGAAAACGTAAAAAATCAGACGAAAACGTAAAAAATTGGACGAAAACGTAAAAAAACTGACGAAAACGTAAAAAAACTGGCGAAAATGTAAAATATCGGACGAAAACTTATAAAAACATAAAAAAAAAAAAGACACATAGTGGTGGTTGAGTTATCATCCGACCCTTAAGTGACCCATTCTACCCATTTGTTGACCCATTCGACCCATTTGTTGATTCACATAAGTCTAATTGTTGACCCATTTGACCCATTTCTTTGTGAAAGGGGTAACCCAATCCAACCCATAAGTTGTTATTTTTGACCCAAACCAACCCATTTTTCTTTAAATGGGTTGTGATTGCCACCTCTAGTTTTTCGTTCTTTTTTAATTGATTGGTTAATAGGGTATGAGCGCACTCATATACATAGTTAAAATTTGGGAGGTGATTTGCACACTCCCATAAATGATTGGGAAACTATAAATTAGAATGTATTGACATTTATACTATCACATTACTTTTACTCATTCTTATCCTGTGAGGGTATAAATGTAAAGACACTCTAATTTAGAGTGTTCCAATCATTTATGGGAGTGTGCGAAGTTTTAAACCGAGTAAAACCTACATTACCGGAGATGTTGGCACTGCCACTTCAAACTTGTCTGCACTAGCAGGATACCCGCACGTTGCAGCGGCGGGTATCCTGAAATAAATTTTTTTGATAGAATTAATAAAAATGTCACGGGAAGTCATTCCGACACCTAAATTTGCCTCGAGAACGAATACTAAAAGATTTGGTAAACTACACTTCCCTCCCTAACATATATTTACAATCTTAGTCTCTAAAGGGTGCAATAGGGTTCACACAAGGTCCAAAACACTTTCCTATATAAACCTCATTATACCCTCACTTAGGGTTTGACACCCTTTCTCTCTCAAACCAGCCGCACCCTATTTCTTCTTCTTCTCCAATCGTTTTTCCGGCCAAATAAACACCACCGTCGGCCACTTAAACTCACCGCCGCCACCACCACACTCCTTACAACCTCCCCATCATTTTGACGTACATCAGCGCCAAGAAACACCTCCCAAATCCACGATTAACACCACCATAGCTCGAGTTCATCACCAAAACCCACCACCCTTTTTGTCGTTCTAGCGACGGTGGGGGATAAGTATATGAATTTTCAAGAATTTTTGATTAAATAAAGATTAAAACTAATAAATATGAAGCTAAATAATTGTTTGGTATCATTTT
Organism: Artemisia argyi; assembly: GCA_030686995.1. Lineage (NCBI taxonomy): Eukaryota > Viridiplantae > Streptophyta > Magnoliopsida > Asterales > Asteraceae > Artemisia > Artemisia argyi. The sequence goes on from CM060677.1 coordinate 126,719,462, forward strand.
CTTTTTTGTTGTTGTCGTTGTTATTGAGTCGCGAAAACAAGGGATGCCGTGAGCTTGAGCTCACAGCCTTGTGTATCGAGTCGAGTTTTATTGAGTCGAGTCTTGGTCACATGTTCGTGTCTAGGTTAAGATGGAGGGTTGTACATTGTGTTTAAATCATTGTAATATTGGGTGTATGGGGTGTTTTAAATGCTATTAATGTAGACTAAGGGTTGTACATTGTGTTTAAATTATTGTAATATTGGGTGTAGGGGTGTTTTTAATGCTATTAATGTAGAATTTTAAGGAAAGTGGTCTGAATTTCGATTCATGCTAGTTTTTGTTGTACACAATGCTTTGGTTGTTATAATTATAAAAATTGCTTGCTTTAAAGTGTTGTAAACCATACATCATTTTTTGTACATCTGAATTATTTGGAGAGAGAATCCTTCTTCTATTATAAGTAGTATAGATTAAGTAGCTTTTAAACATAAAATATCTCACATTTTAATGATGGGAGCTGTTAACCGGACGGGGGTGACCCACATGTCCCCTTGTCCTTTTCCCTTGTCCCTCACTTTTTTCCAGTACAACACAGTTTTTTATCAGTTTATGTTTCGTATTTCTGACAGTTTTAAGCGTTTGACTTATTAAACTTTATATTTTCTGTTTCGCACTTTCAGGTTTATAGATTTTTGATATAAACAAAATTATAAAAATAATAATAAAAAATTAGGGGGGTGGGGATAAAAAATAAGGAAGGGTCCAGTCAAAGCCAACCTTTAATGATATCATTCATTAATTTTCTAAAGCTTGATCATCCCTAAGTGGTTTCTATAGTCTACTTTCACATTACAATAAAAAATTTGAGAACAACTTTTATTACGCGCTGCGATCTTAGAGCAATCCCATTAGTAACTTGAGTTAAGTTTTAACTCAGTGTCACGTTAGCGCCACATCAGCTTTAACATTTTCACTTTAGCTCACAAAAAAACACCCCCAATCATAACTCAGCTTTAACTCGACTATTTTCAAATTCAACCTCTAAACTAAAACTAATATTTCATTTAATAAACCACATAACATTAAATCTTAAATATTTCAATACGAAATATAAAAAAACTTAAAATAACACTATCAACGATTAATAAAAAAACCAAAACATAGTAAATTTAAACCATACGAATTACAACTACTTATTCATCGTCTTCGGAATCTTCTTCTTCATGTTGTTGCTGGCGTTGAAGACGTTTCTGCCAAACATGATCCATAAGGTCTCATTGAAGTTGAGTATGCATTTCCCTTGCCTTGGGACGCTGGGTATCACATCTGTCGACCCACCTTTCTTGCCTCAAATGTGGTGTGCACCCACATTTCGCCATACTCACGGAGTCTAAACTTTTGATCTTTCAAAATCATGTTATGCAAAATAATGCAGGTATACATGATTCGTCGTATCTTGACAATTTCCAGTGCACCTGCCGGTTGTTGTAGTATACCCCAACGTCCTTGGAGCACACCAAAAGCATGTTCGATATCCTTTCTGCACTTTCTTGCTTCTTTTTGAAATAACTATGTTTCTCGTCAGTCGTTGCCGAGAAAGATTTGACTAAACTTGCCCATTGTGGGTAAATTCCGTCAGCTAAGTAATACCTCTGTTCATACCTTCTTCCATTTACCATATATGGTGCCCTTGGGGATTCGTTAGCAAGAACATCATCGAACAAATTAGAGTTATCTAAAATATTAATATCATTATTTGCCCCTGCCATACCAAAAAATGCATGTCAAATCAACAAATCTTGTGAAGCAACAACTACAAGCATTATTGTTAGGTATCTTTTATCACCTTTACCAAATTTCCCCAGCCAAGCCATCGGACAATTTTTCCACGCCCAATGCATGCAATCAATGCTACCAAGCATTCCAAAAAAACCATGTTCACGCTCATGCTTTTCGTAAATATTTTGAATGTCGGACCATGTTGGTTTTCTTAAAAACTCAGGCATAAACACATCCATAACACACATGTTAAAATTATCAAGACATAGTCGTGAAGTACTCCCACCCATTTGCAAATACTCGTCAAACGCATCGGGTGAGCTGCCGTATGCCAATTGGCGTATGGCATATGTACACTTCATAAGCACACTAATACTCATCCGACCCGTAGCATCGGGTCCTACACTAAAGTATTTAAAATGATCTGGATGAGGATCAGATTCGTAAGATTCAATACCTTTGACAATATCTAGAAATTGTTTCCAGCTCATACGAAACCTTCTACGAAACTTCCGGTTGTTATACTTACAGCCGTCAATGAAATAGTCGTTAAGCAAACGTTCTTCGGCAAGCTCACGTTCACGGAATATGTGTGTACGAGCCACCTGAGGATGAACTGCTTCTTCTTCTAAGCGTTGCTGATACTTGTACGCGACAATCATAAACTCGATATCTTCTTCGTCATCAATGTCTGACCAGCTCCGAGCTAATTCGTCACTTTGATTGGATCCATTGTGAATGAAAAAGTTTTTTTTTTTTTTTTTCCCTTATAAAGGAAGTATAAAGACTAGAGAATTAGATGTGGATGTGTGAAAAAAATTTATGTGTTTAGTTGGTATTTATAGTGGTTGGTAAATGATTTTGATTTTTTTAGTTAATATGAAATATAGCCGTTAGTGTAAACTCTAGGGGGCTGAAAATGTCTTTTTTTATTTATTTTATTTTATTTATTTATTTTAAATAACGGCTATATTTCAAGCCGTTTGAGGGGTCAAAGTGATTTTTTTTTTTTTTTTTTTTTTAAATAAGTCTCTTTAACTTGGCGTTACCAAGTTAACACAAGGCTTTAAGGCCCCTTTAACGTACAAACACGCATCGTATAACTTGATTTTAACGCCCGTGAATGGCCCTTTAACGCAAGTCATGCGTTACCACTGAGAATGCTCTTATAAAAAGGGAGAAAGTTTAAACCATATAAAAAGTCATTACATGAGAACAAGTGTCCCATTTTACTTTTTCTAGCTCCTATTTTGCTAGTTTCACTCTTAACTGATAAACATTATGAACGTTTTTTTTTTTTTTTTTTTTTTTTTTTGGTTTTTTTTTTTATTTTTTTTAACTGATGAACAACGTGATCTTTTTTAGAAAATTGATGAAGATTATAGTACAACAATGTAACAACCTGATTTTAGCAGGTCAGTTTAACTGATAGTCTTGACTCGGTTGACGTTTGTTTGGTGTGTCTTAGTGATTGAAGTGATATATATGTGATATAGGTGAGTTTTAGCACTAAATCCCTTTGCGTGGTGTTGTTTTTGTGAGTGAGTAATGTTGATATTTTGATAAGTTCATTTTGGTCTCCTTAGTGGTCTGGAAATGACTTGTGTAGTTTTGGTGTTTTTGTGTTTTTGTGTAACGAGTCTTCGTTCAAGTTTTTTAGCTTCAACAAGTTACGAGAGGTTTGTTTTTGTGTGTTATACATTTATAGAGAGTGAAAATCTATTTTTGGAAACTTTATTTTTGAAAATGATAATTTTCTAAGTTGTCGTAAAAACGAAGGTTTATCGCATAAGACGTTAGTTATCGTTACGGGTTGTTATAAAATATCAAAAGTATAAGGTTTTAAGTGTAATAATTAAATTAAATAAATAAATAAAAATATATGTATGTGTATTAAGGAAATCGGCCATAAGGGTTTAAATGGGGAAAAAGGAAATACATTTGAGTATAATTATAATTCTTAATTAAATGGGATATCTAGAATAATGATAGGGTAGTATAAATACAAAACCAAATCACCCAAACCCTCCCCTTGGTCGAAATTCTCCAGCAAGGAAGGGAAAAGTTAGGGTTTTCAATAGTGGGAAGCTTGGTGATTCGTGGGTTCAAGATTCGAAAGTTCTATGTCTAATTTTCAATACTTGTATTCAATTAATTAATATAATTCATGTGATAATTATATGATGGATTAGGGTTTGTGTTAACTTCTATAAATTAATGTTATTAAACATGTTGGGATCAATAATTAGTGATATTATGATTATTGGTGAAGGAATTAATGGTTAATACATGTTAATTAAGGGGTTAGGGTTTTGACAGAATTGTAAGGCTGTAAAGATGTGAAGATATTTAATAGATGATTATGAGTTAGGTCAAGAATTTTTAGTCTAAATTGAAGTTCAGTGAAAGAGCTTTCCAAAAAGTCCGGCCACGATCAATTTCAGGTCCGGAAGTTAGTCTCTTGATTTTTCTTTGTAAAGGTGTCAAAGCTGTAAAACCGGGACAGATTTAGGTCATAAGTTGGGTAGTGAGATGTGGATGAAAGAGTGAGATTTAGCTTAGACCTTCTGGTTGAGTTAAGCTTCATATGTACTTAAACTCCCACGTGAAGGATTTGCGATAAAAAGTTGTATAAGTATTTTAATTTAATTAAAACTTTTTGGTGTGCGTTCAGATCCGAATCTGGATAGTTTGTAAGTTTGATTTTATGAAGGGTACTTTTGTGTGCTTTTAGACCATGGCCTTCTGTTAGTAGTTTGTATACATCCAAGGGACTATGGTAAATTTTTGGTGTGAGTTATTGAGTCTTTAAATTTATTATTTTATGTGGGCGAATGTACCCTAAAATTCTGCGTTTTTTGATTTTAAAAGTGCAAGGGATTTAGTGAGCATTAATATTTGGTGTGACTAGTATGGAGTCTAGAATATCCATGGTGGGTCATATGAACCTTAGACATCCATCATATGTGTATTACATGGGTTATAGCTTTTAGCTTGGCCATGTTTAACGTGGACTTATTTTGTGTGATATAGATTTGTGATTTGTGTTTGTGGAAGCTGCAAGGTTTGAGGTGAGTTCATAGTCCCACTTTTTGCTATGTTTTAAACTTGGGATGAGAATGATGCTTGTGTTAATTATTTTGAGTTACTGTATGAATGCTATATGTGAATTATGTGAATGATGTGATGATAATGTTGGGAGTGGGGGTCACGTTCCGGCCCGAATGTTGTGATGTGGATTCAATTGGGAGGATGCTTATCCTGTTGCTCACGTATGCGACTTAATTGATGATGAAATGGGATCGGTGGACACGTTTTGTCCAAATGGTTGCCTTTATGTGTGTTAGTTGCCTTGTGAATACATGTAGCTTGTATGATAACTATAATTATTTGTCTGTCAATGTTTTATAATCACAGTGAATTGGTTGCCTATTGTGTATGAGTCTTAAACCTATGAATCTCACCAACATTATGTTGACGTTTTAAGCATCATTTTCAGGTGAGCTTTCTAAGGATAAGATAGAAGGATGTGATTAGATGAGACCTTAGTTGCATTGGAAGTGGTTTATCATCTATGTTTGGACTCATGTATTGTTTCGGATTTTCTTTTGGTTATTTTGTTTTGGGGTATTGTTACAACACTTTGTGTTTGTACTTTGCTCTACTTTTGGTTCATGTAGTTGTTCTCTATATAGACACTAGGTGTTGTGATGATATCCATGAAGTTACACCCTCGCGTTTCCGCCTTGGCGAGGTGTGACAGATTGGTATCAGAGCTTTGGTTATAGAGAATTAGGTGGTTGAACCTAGATTATAACCAAGGAGTCCCTCATATAGTTGCATTTAGGGCTTATGTATAAGTATGGTATTTTATACGTATATTTTCCCTAAGTTTATGAGATGTTTTTATCGAGTTTTGGACGCCTATTGAGCCTCTATATGTAATATTGTATATGTCGATTTTAGTACGTCATCTTCCCTCGCCTAAGAAGTTTCGTTGAGCTATTATTTTGCTATCAAGAGAAGTGGTAGGATGAAGCGGACTAACCGCAGAATTTGAGTTCCCGATAGCGTGTATCTATGTTCGGACAAGGAGAGGACGTTTATGGAAAACGTTGGTGGAGAAGAAGTGGAGAGGTTTGTAACCATGGTGACTTCTGGAGATGGAGCCATTACCAAATACCCTTGGTAGTGTCCCCACTTCTCATAGGAAGGAGATGTGGTTTAGTCTAAACCTCGTGATTTGTATGCACTTGTGAATCATACGGAATTGGAAGAAAGAAAAAGAGATTGTTTTGCATGTTATCGACTACCTCAACATGTAGAAAACAGGAATGGGTGGTTGAGTAAAGATGAAGGGGAGTTAGGATGGAATGGTGTGGATTCGGATCTAGAGTCCACATCGAGTAGTAAGTTGAATTGATCTGAGTGGGGAGGCAAGTGCGAGAGTGAAATTTGAGCAATTATGCGACGTCTTTTGTTTTGTGTCATGTTTTGAAATTCTTTTATTGCCTTTTTGCCGTCTAGAGCCATGTTGGAGCATGATTACTCTTTAGTATTGGATCGATCTTATCCAAGTGATTTTGATTATGGGGTTTACGTGATCGTTGGAATTGTTCCATGTGAGATGATTGTTTGCGACGTCTTTTATTTTTGTTTGCATGATTGTTTGCATGATGTGTTGTCATAGGAGGGAGTACACTTGTGAAAGGCGGCATGGATAATTATGGTGGCCAACATAATTATACATGCGTCACAACACAAGTGGACTTGCAAGTATAATAGCATGGATTTCATGGTCTATTAGGTGCTATGTGGTATATGTGTGTTATCATGGAAGTAAGTATGCGTATGGAATAGGCTTATAACTATGGTCGCGAACATAATTATAAGGGTATCACACACGTGGACTTGTGACCATTATTGCATTGATTGATGTTTGTTGTTATATATTGTGGTAGATGGTATGTGATATCATGTTGATGATGGTTGTATGGTTAGAGAAGTATTCTCTTAACCGTTTGGGCAGCCGTTATATGTTGGGGTGTGTAGGTGGTAAGATTCCATCCTACCTATCATATACTGATACCTCGATTATCTATTTGTACTTATGTGGTGATACTTTAGTTGATTCGTTTGCTAGACTCTCTGTTTGTATACCTAATTTTTTGGTTGGCATCCCTATTCGTACCATAATGGTACAGATGTCATACTCTTTCTATTCGATGTCGTGATAGGTGTTGGGTAATCGAATTTGTTTTGTTGGATACTGGTTTGTTTCTTTGGCTATTCTTTGCTTTCATTTCGCGAAGGAATATTATATTGTTCTTCGAGTATTGTTGGTTCGTGTCGAGTTGGTGCGGATATTTAATCCCTCATTTGCACATCAATTAGATTTCATGACATCTTTTGCCACCTGTTAGTGTCGATTTTTTTTCTATGATCTTAATTTGCTCATTGTATGAATGAGTCTTTACGTTCTTCTCTTGGTTTGCAATGTATTTGCGTGAGTGTTCACTGGTACGAGTTCGTTTGATGATTATTTTGATTAAGTGATTTTTCCATGTCTTTCGCATTCGATTAAGAGGTTGTGTTAGAGTCTTTATGGCATTTTACAATTCGTTTTGGGTATTTCAAGGTCGTTTGTTGGAAACTAATATTTTTATGCGAAATGAGGTGTGGGAAAAAAATGGTTATCAGTTTATTGTCAAAGCTATTTATAACAATTCTGCTATGAAAGTCTACCTATTTTACTGTCTTAATAAGCAAGATTTAAATATCTTAAACAAGTAATGTGAGATACTATATTTATATAATCGACCTTTGGTGTCAAAAAAAAAAAAAAAGAAAAGAAAAAGAAAAAAAGAAAAAACTATGCCTAATATGGAATTTAAGTCGAAAATGATTTTTCTTGCATAGAATGGATTGTATATATATACTAAAAAAATGTATGAGTTAAGGTATATCATGTGAAAAACAAAATTTATTTTTGTGGGGTAAGGTCGAGTACGGGAATAAGAACTATAAATGGTTCTCATTTATCAAAACTTGATATGTATTTGGTTCATCGAGTGTTTCTTTTGTTGGAGTATGCTTGTGGATTTTTTTTTATGGGTATGTGTATTCTATCTTTTCTTGTATGGGTTTTATGAACATTTGATCTGAGTCTACTTTTATTGGTGAAATTTCTCATTGTGTTTTCTATCTTTGATTTTGATATTCGTTTACTACGCTAGTCGGTAATTCGTAACCCTTTTAAGTTCGTTGATATACGTTTTAGTTCGACCGGTTACATGATTCGTGTCGTTTTCCTAGGATAGCTTGTCGTTTTGGTTATCATTATGATTGTTGAAGAAGAGGAGGATGTTTGCCAAGTTTTCCAAGTGAGAGGTTCAGCTTCAAGATGTACGTTCTTCAGGCATGTGGTCAACAATAGTGAGTTTTCGTGGACATTAGTAAGATAAAAGTAGTGAAGCGTAGAAAGTACCTAAGACACCATCTAAGAGACGATTGTCCTTAGGATTGGCAGGTATTATTGACGATTCATTTAGAATTTTTTATAGATTGTGTAGTCATCGCGGAGGTAGAAGATCCATAAAAGGAACTATGTGATACATGACTTAGAGTTGGGAAGTAGAACTTGGAGACGCTATTTGTATATAGCAAAGAGTGTTATCTACACAGCTCATAAGAATCTTTAGCATATATTTGACAAGAGGTTAATATATGTAGAAGAGAAGGTGGGTGTGGAATTTCTTAGTGACTACGATTGTCTGATTCGCTACGTCAAGAAAGAGAGGATATCGTGGAAAGAGCGTTGAGCAGGAGTGAACGAGTGAAACTTAGTTGCCTATGAGCAATGATTGTGATAATTCAGTTTGGAGTAAAAAATAGATGATGCTGACAGCCCAGAGAGAGATGTTCAAGGAAGAGAACATGTGAGAAGAATGATTATATGGTTTAGATCAGCTAATGGAAAGGAATGATGGTAGAGGATTGTACTTCGCGGACCAATTATTGGTTTCATCGGAAAGAAGCATAAGGACATCAATTGTGCAAGGTATTGGATACATCCTCGAATGGATAATACATATTATTACCTTAACGAGAGTTGTGTTGGGGAGCGAGTATGAAGGAGAATACAGATACCTTAGCAAGTGTTTGATACGCTTGAAGGTAAATGTTAATGTCAATGATTACTAGGGTGATGCAACAGTCTGAGATACATGAAGATTGTGGTAAGAAGGAGTTAGCGAGACATTACATTTGATGAGTTGGCAGAGAGACGTGTGGTGTCGCGTCAATCAGCTTATAGCAAGATGAAATACTTACTTCGCGATTGTGGTACATGTTTTATGGAACCTTGAGATAGCTTATGAAGATGAGTACGACTTATCATTCTTAAATGAATAGACTAAGTGAGCGTACAAATCAGGCGTTGGATGGTATGATGAGAGCATGGGTGTATTTGAGTTTTGAGGGAGCTGGGGTATGCATTATCTTTAGCTGAGTTCTCCTATAACAATAATTATAATTCTAGTATTAAGTATATGTCGATATATGGAAGGAAATGTAGATCGCCTGTTATGTGGACAGAGGTTGGAACAAGCCAACTAATTGGTCCTTAACTGGAATGAGATATTGCGAATAAGGTTTTTAGATTTAAGAGAGAGATTTACGGCAGCGAGATATTCGCCAAAAGGTTTATGCGGATAATCGCCGTAAGCCGTTAGAGTCTAATGTTGGTGATTTTGTGATGTTAAAAGTATTTCCTTGGAAAGGTGTTATGCGTTTCGGTAATAAAGGCAAGTTAGCTGAGGAATTAAGTGGTGTACATGATACGTTTCACGTATCTAATTGAAAGAAGTGTTTGGCGGATGCTAGTCTGCCATTAGATGAATGTAAGGTTGACAAACTCTTCGTTTTGTCGAGAAACCTGTTGAAATTATGGATCGAGATGTTAAGGGTTTGAAGTGTGGTAAGATTGTGTTAGTAAAGGTATGGTGGGATTCTAAGCGCGGTCCTGAGTTTACTTAGGAACGTGAGGATCAGATGAAATTTAAGTACCCAAATTTGTTTGCTGATGTAGTTGGTGAAGTAGATCATTTGTAGTTGGATTTAGATTGTGGAAGTTAGATGCAGGGAGTTCGCAAATGTTTTAATTAATGTTTGTATTGTGTGTATCCATTATATGTTGTGTTTCTTGCGGTTACCATTTGGATTTTCATTTGGTTCTGGGGTATCGTACCTACCTATGATAAGTCGTTTGAATCATTGGTGTTATTGATCGGGGAGTGTAGCTATTTGCGTGTATCTTTGGAGTGACGGAATGTTTTCTATCGTGGGAATTCGGGTATTTAGTCGGTTCACATTTTGTGGTTCTTTCTCTGTGATTTTATGGAATGGTATTATTCCGCTTAAATATCCATAAATTTTCTTTTGCTGTTGTGAGTGGTGACTAGAGTAGTTGAAATCTCGGGACGCGATTTCCCTAAGTGGGGGATGATGTAACAACCGTGATTTTAGCAGGTCAGTTTAACTGATAGTCTTGACTCGGTTGACGTTTTTTTGGTGTGTCTTAGGTGATTGAAGTGATATATATGTGATATAGGTGAGTTTTAGCACTAACTCCATTTGCGTGGTGTTGTTTTTGTGAGTGAGTAGTGTTGATATTTGGATAAGTTCATTTTGGTCGCCTTAGTGGTGTGGAAATGACTTGTATAGTTTTTGTGTTTTTGTGTTTTTGTGTAACGAGTCTTCGTTCAAGTTTTTGAGCGTTAGCAAGTTATGAGGGGTTTGTTTTTGTATGTTATACATTTATAAAGAGTGAAAATCTATTTTTGGAAACTTTATTTTTGAAAATGATAATTTTCTGAGTTGTCGTAAAAACAAAGGTTTATCGCATAAGACGTTAGTTATCGTTACGGATTGTTATAAAATATAAAAAAATATAAGGTTGTAAGTGTAATTATTAAATTAAATAAAAAAAATAAAAATATATGTATGTATGTGTATTAAGGAAATCGGCCATAAGGGTTTAAATGGGGAAAAAGGAAACAAATTTGAGTCTAATTATAATTCCTAATTAAATGAGGTATCTAGAATAATGATAGGGTAGTATAAATACAAAACCAAATCACCCAAACCATCCCCTTGGTCGAAATTCTCCAGCAAGGAAGGGAAAAGTTAGGGTTTTCAATAGTGGGAAGCTTGGTGATTCGTGGGTTCAAGATTCAAAAGTTCTAGGTATAATTTTCAGTACTTGTATTCAATTAATTAATATAATTCATGTAATAATTATATGATGGATTAGGGTTTGTGTTAACTTCTGTAAATTAATGTTATTAAACATGTTGGGATCAATAATTAGTGATATTATGATGATCGGTGAAGGAATTAAGGGTTAATACATGTTAATTAAGGAGTTAGGGTTTTGACAGAATTGTAAGGCTGTAAAGATACGAAGATATTTAATAGATGGTTATGAGTTAGGTCACGAATTTTTAGTCTAAACTGAATTTCAGTAAAAGAGCTTTCCAAAAAGTCCGGCCACAATTAATTTCGAGGTCCGAAAGTTAGTCTTTTGATTTTTCTTTGTTAAGGTGTCAAAGCTGTAAAACTGAGACAAATTTAGGTCATAAGTTTGGTAGTGAGATATGTATGAAAGAGTGAGATTTAGCTTAGCCCTTCTGGTTGAGTTAAGTTTCATATGTACGTAAACTTCCACGCGAAGGATTTGTGATAAAAAGTTGTAGAAGTATTTTAATTTAATTAAAATGTTTTGGTATGCGTTCAGATCCGAATCTGGATGGTTTGTAAGTTTGATTTTATGAAGGGTACTTGTGTGTGTTTTTAGACCATGGCCTTCTGGTAGTAGCTTTTATACATCCAAGGGACTATGGTAAATTTTTGGTGTGAGTTATTGAGTCTTTAAAGTTATTATTTCATGTGGGCGAATGTACCCTAAAATTCTGCGTTTTCTGATTTTAAAAGTGCAAGGGATTTAGTGACCATTAGCATTTGGTGATGATTAGTATGGAGTCTAGGAGATCCATGGTGGGTCATATGAACCTTAGACATCCATCATATGTATATTACATGGGTTATAGCTTTTAGCTTGGCCATGTGTAACATGGACTTATTTTGTGTGATATAGATTTGTGATTTGTGTTTGTGAAAGCTACAAGGTTTGAGGTGAGTTCATTATCCCACTTTTTACTATGTTTTAAACTTGGGATGGGAATGATGCTTGTGTTAATTGATTTGAGTTACTGTGATTATGTGTGGTTTAAAAGCTTGGACTTATAATGTTATCGTATGAATGCTATATGTGAATGATGTGATGATAATGTTGGGACTTGGGAGCGGGGGTCACGTTCCGGCCCGAATGTTGTGATGTGGATTCAATTGGGAGGATGCTTATCCTGTTGCTCGCGTATGCGACCTAATTGATAATGAAATGGGATCGGTGGACACGTTCCGTCCAAATGGTTGCCTTTATGTGTGTTGGTTGCCTTGTGAATACATGTAGCCTGTATGATAACTATAATTATTTGTCCAACAATGTTTTATATTCACAGTAAATCGGTTGCCTATTGTGTATGAGTTTTAAACCTATGAATCTCACCAACATTATGTTGACGTTTTAAGCATCATTTTCAGGCGAGCTTTCTAAGGATAAGATAGAAAGATGTGATTAGACGAGACATTAGTTGCATTGGAAGTGGTTTATCATCTATGTTTGGACTTATGTATTGTTTCGGATTTTGTTTTGGTTATTTTGTTTTGGGGTATTGTTACAACACTTTGTGTTTGTACTTTGCTCTACTTTTGGTGCATGTAGTTGTTCTCTATATAGACATCAGGTGTTGTGATGATATCCATGAAGTTACACCCTCGCGTTTCCTCCTTGGCTAGGTGTGACGAACAACAATAACGATACCAATTTCCCATGGGCGGGGTATTGGAAGGTAGAATGTAGACATAACATACCCCTATACTTGGGTAAACCCGAGGGTAAATAAACTGCTTCAAGGAAGACCTCCGGCAAAATGAATGTACAAGTGTGAAAATGATCAAGAATAAGAGAAATCAGGCGGAAGCAAGGACATGAAAAAAAAATGACACATGGCAAGAGAAGCAATGAATGAAAAAAAGAACAAAACTGATGAACATTGTGATAATAAAAAAGAAAAAAATCTTCAAAAACAAAACTAATGAATGACGTGATTATTTTATTTATTATTTATTATTTTTTTATAGAAAATTGGTGAACATTGTGAAAAAAAAAACCCTTCTAGAAAAAGAAAACATAACGTAATCTATTTGATAAACAATGTGATGTTGTTCATTAAAAAAATGGGTGAATATTGTGATAAAAAAAAATCAAAAAGAAAACTGACGAACAACGTGATCTAACTGATAAACATTGTGATGTTATTTATAAAAGAAAACGGGTGAATATTGTGATAAAAATAATAATAAACAATGTGATTCTAACTGATGTACATTGTGATGTTTTTTTATCAAAGAAAACTAATGAACATTGTGATAACCAAAAAAATAAAAAAAAGAAAGAAAGAAAAGAAAAAAAAAAAAAAAATCAAAAAGAAAACTGATGAACAACTTGATCTAACTGATGAACATTGTGATGTAGCTCATCAAATAAAACTAACGAACACTATGAAAAAAAAAAAAATCTTCAATAAGAACACTGATGAAAAATGTTATCTAACTGATGAACATTGTGATGTTGTTAATCAAAGAAAACTAATGAATACTTTGATAACAAAAAATTAAAAAAATATTTATCCGAGCAATTATATATCAAGAACTAATTTCTTCATAAAAAGAATAAGTATTTACTTTTAATGATACATTAAAAGTCCTAAATTAAAGAAAATACTTATTGAGACATTTCATCGAACACCTTGTAGGCATTTTCGTGAAAATCTCATTTGTTGTTTGAATATTTTAAATTAAAAAAAAAAAATAAGAAACCACAAAAAATGAAAAACTAGCTACGAGTTTTAGTTCTATCATCTTAACTTATAACAAAAACTTGAGAAAAAAAAATAAAGAAACATATGTCGAATTAAAGTTATCAGATCCCGAATTGAAAAATTAAGATCTTGAATTGATATAATTAATCAAAAATTGAAGTGACTAAATCTTGCATTAAAGTTGTTAATATGAATATCGCGTAAAAACGTTATTTATATTTTACGGAATCTCAATGTTTTGATATTGACAAATTATAAAATTATACTACGTAAAATTTTACGTAAACAAGTATAGTCGTAAGTTATCATTTCAACATCAATCACTTAAGGAACATGGTGAATGATCAAAGAACCTACTTGCATGCATATTGCATTAAACATTTGAAAACTAGTGTATAAGTTTACTTACACTTAAACTAAACAAATGTTTTCCGCTCAAGCAAAATGATTGCCAAATTAATCTCTTGCTTAGATCATTAATTAATTACTTGAACATATAAGACAAAACTTAAGCATATAGGACAAAATTAAGCAGACGTAATTAAACCATTTTTGGAAGAAAAAAAATCTAGCTAAATCTTACCAAATTAGCAAATCTTTCATTATTAGTGTATAAAATGATTAATCTTCTAGAAATAAGATTTAGGGTGTGTTTACTTTTTTTCTTAATGCCTCTTAATGACCACTTGGGTATATAATATAATTGTTTTTTTTTTATTTGGGCTCATCAATTCTCTTTGATGGTCTTTGTGCATAGAGAGTGAAAATACCCACTCATCCCCATTAAGAGTTATTAAGGGAAGAGGGACCCACATAACCCTTAGCTAAGAAAAAAAGTAAACAAGCCCTTAATCATATCTTAACTAGATTACATAATGATTTGGAAAGATTTGTGGTTTACTACATAAGACAAAATTTTATCCGATGATAGGCGACGGAACCAAAATTTTGGATCATGGATCCGTCGGATTGTGAAAATTGGGCAGGGAATTTTGGCTATAAATTGCACCCGTTTTTCACACATTCTGCTCATCTCTTTGCATTCTTCTCTAACATCTTTCAAAGTACATACTCTCATACTGTTGCATACATTCACACACACATTCTTTTATCATTCCACTTGTCTTATAAACCATTACAAGTGATCCACCCATTTGCCACTATATTCACAAGTGAAGAATACAAGAAGACTTTCAAGCTTGTAAGTGCGTGTATGTACATTGTTGTACATCATTGTATATTATTAGGTCATTACACTCCACTACGATACACCAAAGTTGTTTGTCACTATCATACACCAAATTAGAGGGATTGGCTAGTATTTTAGGCCTTAAAATACATTGTGAAGAAATGTTAGTCCTACCTCAACAAGGACTCGATATCTAGCTTAGTATCGGTAAAGAACTTAAGCGATGTTGTAAGTTTTTCTCCGTCGAAAGGGAGCTTGTTTATATAATGCTTGTGAACTCTCAAGTTGGGTACTCGCGGAGTGGAGTAGGGCGAGAAAGAAAGCTTCGTGCCGAACCACTGTAAATCATTGTGTCGTTGGTTGCTCTTTCCTTTCCTTATCTTGCATTTACTTATTTCTTAGTGTATTTACTCACGTGCTTATTGGTTTGATTTCACATCAAGTATAAGAATCTTAATTTCTTAAAACGAACTTTTAAACAGTAAAAACTATTGAACCCCATTCTATTTTTTCACAAAAGTTTTAGAACATGATTGAAAAAAGTTAAAATGAAGAAAAATGGTACATAGTTGCTTAAGAAAGGGATGAAATATGGCAGAGAATAGAGGGAGACGGGGTTGCCACGTATCGAAAACTGGTAAGCCTTCTATACCTATTAACTTGAGGTGACTTTCTATTTGAGCGGTTATTCTTTTATTACGTGTAATTATTTTTTTTTTCTTTTGATGAAAAAATTTAATAAGAAAATGGAACGAAACAAAAAGAAAAAGAACCGAAATCTTTGGTTCCGCAAAAAACGCGTACCTTCTACACCTTAAGTGATCTTAATTTATATGAAGAACTTATAAAAATGCAAGAACAAACATAAATTACAATATAATAATTTATCTTATAGAAGTATGTATTAGAGCATGTGTAACAGTGATATTCAGCTCATGTTGGTGACGGTGTGGCTCGTGGTTGCTAGTAGTCACAATTGCAGGTGAATAGTTGTTAGCTCATGGTCGAGGAGTCTGTGCTCTCCCAATTAAATCCGAGCAAAAAGAAAGTTGTATGAGGGTATTTTGTTGTGGGTTAAGATGTCAAGAGTGACGGACATCTCATCAAAATTCCAACTTACTGATAAATATTCCTGTTTGTATGCCCTTAAAATAAAAAAATAAAACCTTGCAACTTAACCAACAACTCGTCAAAATTGCAAATAACTATGAATGGGTGTGGAAGTGGAGAAGGCAAGCTAGGGATAAGGGAAGCATCAAACCTTTCTATACTCTTAGATGAAACTCAAGGAGTGTCTCTCTCGGATAATAAAGACGAGTGGAGATGGTTACTGGATAGTTCTGAAACATTCTATGTAAGTTCAGTTTGATTTGCGGTAGATAAGTGTAGGTTGCTGATTATAGAGCTTCACACTAACAACAAAATTTGTGCCTTCTAAATCAAATATTGATTTGGAGAGCAAAGGGAGATAGGTTGTCCACAAGAATCAACCTAGACAAACTCGGAATTTTTCATTCTCTGTTATGCATGATGTACGCTACTGAATGTGTGTCGTTGGAGCATGTATTAGTCTCTTGTCACTACTCTTCGTGTGTGTGGCAAATGGTATTTCCATTGTAGAGGTTTTTTTGTAGATTACAATCCTTGTTACAGGGAAATCAGTGGTTTTGTACAGAATCTTAAGTCCGAAAAGAATGGCATGTTCAAACCGATCCAACTGCAATTTTTGAGGTTGTCATCTTCTCCACCGTTCGGTGTTACGGAAGAGCCATAACTCTAAAATCTTCATTGCGGGATCTAAAAGTCTGAATAAATATGATTTATTTCATGACGTTCGAAGTGTTTCATTTTGTTGGATTAGTAACGGATACCGATATGTTTATTGATCAGTCCATTTGGTTTTCTCATCAGTTATCTAGACAAATGTAGTTGACAGCTTGTAAATTTCCATTTCCTAGCTTCTCGCCAGTGGTAGTTGATTTTGATACATGAAATTCGTTGTCGTTCAAAATAAAATAAAAGGCAATGATGGAGAGTGGTCGTAGTAACCATTACACATGCTTAGACTAAAGGGAGACTTTCTCACCTCTCACACCAACGTCACCTCATCTTTCTCTCTCCTCTCATTTCCCCGCACTTCCTCTCACTTTTCACCTGTAGTGGTTACACTAATTCATCTCCTTTATTAAAATACCCACTTTATACAAATATATCCCACTAAATACCCATAAACATTCACAAACAAAATAAAAAAAACAATAATAAAAAATAATAACAATAATAATTACAAAGGAATTGCACGAGAACCAAGAGGTGAGTCGGTCACCTCTATCCTCTCTTTTTTCTCTTCCTCACACGCGAGGAGTGTTTGTCGGCATAGCTTGTGAGTGAGGGCCTCACGAGTGAGGCCTCACCTCCATTCCTTCTAGTCTTAAAATAACGTTTACGAAATGAGAAATTTGTGTTCTGCAATTATGCTCCAATGATTACTAAACCAAGAAATTCGACACAACTAATAGTCTATGTACTGTTTTTCTACATTGGAGACTACTCATATTGTATAAATTAATCAAACAGCTGGTATTTTTTGTTACTTTTGTTCAAAATCTTATGTATATCTATATCTACAGTATATAATATATATAATAGATGAATCATTTTTTCTCCAAATATGTAATAAGACAATCTTTAATGTATTTTAAAGAAATATAATTTAATATGCAATTTCACTAATGTAAGTTTAATGACAATTTTTGTTTGGTTATGAACATTTATAAAATTTGAGAATCGCATATTTAAAAAACATTTATCATTTATGTATTTTAGTAAAAGTTTAGTGAAATTTTAATCATTTTTAACTTTGATTTAAAAAAATTGTACATGTCAAAGTACAAAGATTTTTAAGTGATTTATAAAATATGACAATGTGTGATTTTTGAATACCGTAATTAGAGGTGGCAAAACGGGCGGGCCGGGCGGGTACGGGCTACGGGCTAAATGGGCTATGGGTTAAACGGGCTACGGGCTAAACGGGCATGGGCTAAATGGGCGCGGGTAAAATGGGCCCATATTATACAAATCGCTTTAGAAAAGACCTCAAACGTAACACCTCATTTAAGTTTAAGTAACTAAATATACTATATCCATAAGTTTTTTATTAAAAATTACTTAATGTTCTCTAATTTAGAGAAAAATACGTGCCTATTATTCTCATTTAACTTCTAAATGTGCCCATTATGCCATTTAAAAAAAAAAGGCCCAAATGTACCCAAATCTTCTAAAAATTTGTCCATTTAGTTGTTTTTTTTTTTTTTTTTTTTTTTTTTTTTTTTTTTTATTCGCACAAATTGCCACCTCTAACCGTAACTTATATTTTTGTTTAAAATGTCATGTATCAATTTATTAATCATATAGTACATGAACTAATATGTAATACTATATGTTTACACTTATATTTTTGTTTAAAATGTCATATATCAATTTATTAATCATATAATACACGGACTAGTATATAATACTATATGTTTACACTTTATAAAATATTGTGTTGAACATACAACATCTACTAGCTAACAAGTATCTTTTCTACCCCGTCATAGCAAATTTGTAATACTAATAACTACAGTTTTTGCATCGCCATTGCATCATGATGCACAAATACTCTGCCACTTTGTTATGAAATAGTGTCCCTAAAATTTTGTTATTTGAAAAGTTATCATCACGAGTAATATACTAATATATAATCAGAAAATATTGCTCATCAAAAGTTTTGGTAAAAATGTACTCGTCGTCGCCGGTCAATGCACTTCAGGTAACTACATTTTTTTTTCTAGGACGGAACAAACAGGCAGTTATTGACATATGAATACACTAATTTTTCTCCAAATCTTTTTTTTAGTATATTGAATTCAGTGTAACGTTGTATTAAAAAAGTATTAGACTAAGATATTAATATCTATATATAATTGTCAACCCTATCCTTCTAACAAATCCATTTGCTAGAAGCATCCAAGAAACTAAACTCTTGCTTTATTTTGAATTCGCTTTTCAATGTTCTTCAAGTCCAGAAAAGCGTATGCCCATGGATGATATACAAAGACTAAGTTAAGATGTTATAAATTGTAGCATACTTTACGTCGATACATGCTTGTAAAGATCCTACATCTTGTTACTTTAAAAGACCATATCTCCATATTAAGTCATGAGTCTTGATTAGCTAGGTACATTGCAATATAGTTCATCATCAGTTAATATTGATCCGTAAATACCAAGTTTCTGATTTCTCAACATATTTTTACCAAAGTCATGTGAACACTCACTTTTTCCCTAATCGGTAAACACACTTTTGCAAATCACATACTTGAGTTAAAGATTAAAAGAAGAAAAGGGAAATAGGAATATATTTTGCGCAATTCTTTTTCCTTGTAACCTCGATATCTATCACCCATTTTAACATAACATAGCTTATTAGATTCAATAAAACATCTCCTTCGCCATGGAATTTAGCTGCTTGAGTGGATGGCATTCGTTTATGGGTAAAAAATATGCATATTTCCTTTTCGTGGGTTAATCGAGATAGAAATCAAGTTTCTCATTGGGTTGCCCGTTATGCGTTTTCAAACACTTTAGAGTTTAATTAGTTGGGATGTCACTTTCCCTGTTGAACTTTCCTCTCTTTCGAGGAGTGATATGTATGGATGTTAGTTTTTTCTTTTAATGAATGTTTAGGTTCAAAAAAAAAAAAAAAAAAAAAAAAAAAAAAAAAAAAAAAAAAATTTGTATGAGAACACAAACTGTGAACCTTGTGGCCACTAAGCATAAACATCAACACCTAATTCTACCATATTACACTATTATATATTTTTATTACGAGGGTTTTAAGTCATCTTCTAAATGGCCAGTAAGTGATTGTTGTGCCTGATATTAGAGAATAATGGGGACCAATTAGTGGCTGCTAAATAACACACAAACTGTGAGACTCTCTTTAACATACTCCCATGGAGCACAACTTACAAAAACTCTCTTATTAAACAATACCGTTACTAGGCCGCATACAAGATATTACTAGTTATTTTTCACCCGATTTCCCATAATGGCACGTGTATGGAAGACAAACATTTTGACTTGTAAACTAAAAGTCAAACCGCGTGTAGCAGGTATAAAGGTACTGGGCAGTTTGTGAGGTCAGGGAATTTGACTCTTTTGGAGCCATCTTCAAAGTCAATAACCATCCAAACAAACGAATGCATTTTTTAATCTATCTAAAATAACAACTTAGCTAGTATACGTTAAAGATTAGAATATACATTTTATGAGGGGCATATAAAAACATACTTTATGTTGCGACATCAATCAATGGCCCTTCTAGAAATAATCAAAGTCAATCACGCAAAAAACTTGAACAACAATCAATCATACATCATCTTTGCCAATGCATGTCTTAAAGTCTTGTACTCTTTTTGCGTATAGTCACTAACTGAGGTTACATCTCCAAAACATAGCAACAGGTAAAAGGTCGAGTCTAAGTGATAGTAATAGGATATTGGGCTTACATTTATAATACTAACATTTATCAGGCTGTTAAAAGCACTCACAATGAACAGTAGAATGTACAGTAACTAACGGTCGTTAAGTATTTAACGACCGTTAAGTACTAACGACCGTTATTTATTTATTTATTTTTTTATTATTATTTTTTTTACAATTGGTCATTCGTCTTAGAGGTTCGTTGCAAATTTAGTCCTTATAACTAACGGTCTTAACGACCGTTAATTTTTTTTTTTTTTTTTTTTTTTTTACAATTGGTCATTCGTCTTAGAGGTCTGCAATTGGTCCTCCATCTTAGAGGTTCATTGCAAATTTTGTCCTTATAACTAACAGTCGTTAACTGCAATAACTACTTCTTTGGCAAAACATCCCGCGGCAACGCGCGGGTGATCCACCTCGTATACAAACATATAGGAATAATACAAAATAACGACTAATAATTTCATCCATTTTTCAACCCCAGCTTGGTGCTAGTATGTATTTTGACCCTATGTAGGAATCTAAAAATCGAATATAAGTTGCTAGTTCATGAGACAAAACTTAGTGTTTAGCTCAAACTCGAGCTCAAATAGATTTAACATAATTGCTTACCGGCCCTAGTGAAGAGCCTCGCCTTACTCGGTGATTAATTTCACATCGTCTCTTCTCCCTCTCATTTACTCACCACTCGCCCTCCGTAATGACTTCTCTCTTCCCCATTTACCAGTCCTCAATTTTTATTTTTTAACATAATATAAACACACAGACACATTGGGTTAACCTCATTGTTGCTTTACCCCCGGCCTCATTCACTTGTACCAAAATACAGCATGAAGGGGGGGTTTAATCGCACTCAAACGTGGTTGGTTGTTCACCTGCCTCAAATAATCAAACAATCTTTTGACTTGAGCCACCTCAACATGTGAACTAATCATACATTTCAAGTTTAATACAGCTCGAGTTCCAAACAGTGAACTTGAGTAGTTTGCTATACATGCTTGACCCATAACACCTCAGATCGGACATCCGTAGGTGTCTCCATAAATCACAAGTACTAAATGCAATGACTGGGCATCCAAAAGTGACCGGGCATTTAAAAGAGGTGCACGGGGTCCTCTGATTTAAACCTTATAGACTTTCATTATACCCATGAATTAATTGAGTTACTCCCATAAACAAATTTTTAAGCACTTGCTTCCCATCATTTAATCACTATTGACTTTTTTACTTCATAAATAACCTTTATTTTTTTGAACGGTTACTTTCTTTTAAGGGAAATCCATGTCCAATTTGAAACCCGATGGGGGGAAAACCTTCAACTTAAGCCGCCCGAAGGCACGACACTTAAATTGAAGTAAACCCTGCCTTCTCCAGATTCGAACCCTGGTGGGTTGAAACCTTCATTGAAGGACTTTGAAATCGTACCGACAGGGCAGTGGTCCACAAGGGAGGACTTCCCGGTTTGGTCACCCAAACCGGTACTACTCTCCAATAGGCACGCTTAACTGAATAAGACGTGCCCAGTAGACCACAAGCCCATTGGTTTAAATAACCTTTATTGATTGTTGGTTCCTTGGTTGTCATCTAAATTCAGTATTAATTAATTAATATATAGGATTAATCAACTAGAAATAACATAGAACCAACAGGGAAAAGCAAAAATGTGCTTTTATTTCACCATTTTTAAGTTTCAACCCATCAACACGATAAAAGAAGTGAAGAATGGTTCATTTGACATTGATTGCTGCAGCCATGGTTCTCAACTTCTGAGAAATCTCCAAAAAAGATGGACGCTCCTGTGGATCACCAGACCAACAACTTTCCATTAATGATTTCCATTCAGGATCACACCATGTAGGTATCGTTGGACGTAATGTGTTGTTCACAATTCCGCCTATCACAAACAGACACAGACCGTGAGCAAAATTAAAAGTTTAGGTCCAAGATGTGTACACATTAGAAGCGAAGAACATACCAATTATGGAAGCACAATGCATATTTGTGTAAGGTTCATCTCCAGTGAGCAATTCCCACATGACAACCCCGAAAGAATAAACATCAATCTAATTTTGGACATAGAACATCAGTGAATAAATGATACTACAATAAAGTAATAAACATTTAGACATGACACTTTAGGTCATATATACTAATATACCTTATCCGTTACCATGTGACTTTTTCCACTAAGAAGCTCGGGTGCCATCCAAGGTAAGGTTCCACGAACACCTCCAGAGACCATGGTGCGTTCTTTTACCTTCGATAGCCCAAGATCTCCTATCTACAGAGTGAAAAGGCAAGTAAAATGATGGATGCATAATAGTCTGAAAATACCCAAATAAGTGAAAATTTTCTATTTTGGGATGTCTACGTATCTTTTTGCAAATGACATCCTTACCCCTAGCAATCAATATGAAATATTTGATCATAATGATCATTATAACAGAAGCAACATACATGCGACTCCATACACCTTACAATGACTATAAACAGGAATAACATCTTTTTACATCAGAAAACCGTTTGAAATGATGAGTTCACGTACCTTGCAAATTGGTCTATGTGGATCTCTCATATTTACCAGCAGATTTTCACATTTTAGGTCGAAATGCACGATATTCTTTCCATGCAAATATTCCATTCCAAAAGCAGTATCCATGGCTATGATAAGTCTTTTACGCCGATCTATAGTTCTATCCACAAAATAGTTCGTTACCTTATTGTATTCAAACAAGATGCATGTCATAAACATTATAATAAGTCAAAACATATAGATACCTATCTTTTTTCTTTAAGAATTGCTTCAAAGATCCATTAACCATGTACTCTGTTACAGTAGCCAATGAGCTATCTGGCCCATCACGAACAATACCATAGAAGGAGACAACATTTGGGTGATGCAATGAGCTTAACAATAAAGCCTCCTTCCAGAAATCTGTAATCTGCACTCAGAAAAAGAAGGTTCAAGAGAGATGACTCCAATCTGATTAACCATCATAAAAACAAAGAAAAAAGTTTTATGTTTGTAAGCAAATTTAGATAAAAACTGAGAATGACAGTTACATATGCTCAACATTTATGGGGTTTCAAATCAATATTGTTATTGAAGTCCACAACATTCACCCTTTTTACCTAAAGCTATTAGTGCTAAAGACAATTTGATGAGACACATACCATGGGATTGAACACAGCTAATAGTGAATGATGCATTCATGAGAATTTTCACTCATTTTTTATAAAGGAGCTAATTCAATGGCGAGTTATAGTTCCCAATAGTACGCGATTGGTTGTTCAAGGCTTCAAGCAGTAATATCCATCTACATAACTTATAACTATAATGTTACACCTTATTTCTCAGTAAGGCTATGATACTAAACTAGAGAGAAACGGATAGAGATATACAAATATCTGATCAGTGATGAACTTGTGTAAAATACAAATGCTAGGTTTCCTGCCAGTTGTGGTGAAATTGTTTTCACATTCTAAAGTTTTGATTGAGACCAATGTTTATGCTACTGCTACAAACGAAAACTAGAAGTTGGTAATAAACGGCACTACATGTTGAATGATATATTGGTTATAAACTACATACCTGTAACGATATTGGTGTAAAAGTACTAAATCTCAGAAAAATAACCTTGAAAACAAACCGTAAATACTAAAGAACAAATCCTCAAGAAGTGTAAGGTCAAACCATATATCTGTACGCCTTTGTAAAACAACTAGCGTAATACATGGTTCCCAGCCACTGTGATGTCATGCCTTGCATTAAAAAATTCAAACCTACTTTGTTCTGTGTAATATGCAGGCAGTTTCAGTTTTCTGTAATGTTAAAGTAAAAGATGAATGCTGAAAAGATCAAATAAATGATCAATCATAGCCTGGTCCACTCGATCTGTAACAAATGTTCTAAGTACATTCATTCCTTTTTTTTATTTACCCAAAGCATCTCAAATTAAAAGATTACGTTTGGAAGGAGTTCACAGAAGAACATGATGTATCTTCCCAAGCAATAAATACTCTGTTACGACACTCATGAATAGATTGTTGACAGACATGCGACAAAGATTATGGGTAGTGCTGACTTTTTTTTTATCAAAGATAAAGTACACAAAAGAACACAGAATCTCAATTGATAATGTTTATATAGAAATTAACAAAATAGTCAAACGCTTATTTGATTCATGGGAGCATTGCCTCAAGTCCTCAACATTATCTGATAATGTTGCCACAATTTATTCACTATATCGCTCACAATTCCTTTTCTTTAGATGCATATTAGCAATTCAGTTTTGGTAATTAACAGACAGAAACCATTAGTAGCTATCTGAATATATAGAAAGACAATAATTGTAATAAGACCAACAAGCGAAGCACACACAGGTTTAGTGTCAAACATTAGTAAACATCCTTATGTCAATTCAACTGTACCAATATAACCACAAAGGAAAGATGGCGATAATACATACCATACGTTCCCTTTCAGTTGGCTTCACAGCAAAGCAACTGGCTTTAATCCTCTTTATTGCAACATCAGACCCCTTCCACTTTCCATGATAAACGGATCCGTAAGTACCAGCTCCTAACTGGCGTATCTCTTCCAAATCATCATTCTTAATGGTCTGCAGACAAATATAAATGTAGATTAAATGCTATTGTAACAACTAACAACTAAAGAGCACCAATTACAGATATCGACTATAAAGCAAACAAACCTGCAATCCCCTAGCAATAGCTTCCTCCTCAGCTTTTGTTTGTTCGATCTTTGAATTGCTTTCGGTGCCCGTATCAGAGTCCAACTCTGAATCCTCAGGTGCATCCTACAAAATGAAAAGAAAATTATTGACAACAGAGATTAACACATCAAATTATTGCAAGGGTAAAAGGGTAATTCACTCACCGCGACATCTAACTCATGTGTAGGTTCCTCTCTGACCTCAGCAGCGTTCTCAACGGCAGAAAATACACCTTCTTGACCTTCGTCTTTTACCTCCTCATTGCTTTCTAATGCTGCTTTCTTAACAGATTCAACAACTTGGGGTATATGATTCAGTCTTTCAACTTTAAGCTCTGCCTTTTCCGGAGACTGAGGAGCATTTACTCCAATAGAGTTATCAATACTCTCTTCACCATTCAACACTTTTCTTTCAGGAGAATGAGGAGCATCAGTATTTTTTATTGCATCTTTATTCACAGTGGTTAACGGAACATCTTTATGGTCAACCAAAGTCGGTGACTGGTCAAACGCTACCATGGAATCAATAGGATTTGAGCAGCCTGTCAAGTTAGTAGTGGACTGCACACGTTCAGGAGGCACTTGCTGATCCTCTTGACTATAAGAATTCGGGATTAATTTTAAAGGGCGTACAGGATAACAATCTAGAACATCAACCAATGGACTCTTCATCAGATTGTTTGTGACATTTTCTTGTTGAGGTGAAATGGATGCTTCGTTAGACGGTGACCCATGTATTGGACTTTGAAAATCTCTCCAGAAAGAATTTGCAGGTAAATTCCCATTTTCTGGTCCATAGCCATAGGGAAAGTTCCCATATCGAGCAACGGGTTGATCAACAAACAACTCATTACCAAACTCATGCCTATGACGGGCATAAAGTGTGCGGTCATCATGATGGACATAAGACAGTGGAATGTGATGACTATCTGGATATCCAATAGGCCCCGTAGCAACATTCATACCATTTCCATCTAAAACGTAGTGATCACTTGGTCTTCCACCTCCCATATTAGGATCTCTAATATAGAACGGTTGGGGAAATGGCGGGGGACAGTGGTCACAAACATTAGTACCATGCATTATGTTATTAGGAAAACCAGCATGTTCACCTGATACAGGTGATGTCTGTAACCAAGGAACATTCTCTGGTAACTGGGACCGATGATCAACTGGTGACAAATGATTATAATAAGGCTGCCTAAAGTAATCGTCAGAAGGACCTCTTTCAAACACTCTATCCGTAGGTTCAACATAAGGTCCATTGTAACATGAATAAGAAGGTGAAGGCGAAGATGAATAGTCATTTCCATGCCTAGGGGAATAGTAAGCAGGGCTCCGTGGAGCCTCTGTTTGCTGGTTCTGCAATGAACCCAAATGAGGGATCGTCAAATGATGCAAATTAACCGGTGTCACGGGCATCTCAATATTCCTCTGCCCAGTAAAACCACCACCAACGTCCAAATTTAACTGGCTAAAATATTCATCCACATTAGTCATTTTTCCATAGTCAGGCGAATCATTAAGACTATTCAGCGCGTCCACATACCTCCTTTCACTATCCCTCCCATCCGTATCCAAAAATTGCAACGGATCATCCACTTCATTACTAGTAAACAAAAAAATCCTCAACCTAGTAAACCCATCCCTTGTCCCCAACTTATCATACTCCTCCATCATATTAACAATGTCGTCATCATTAACAACGGACACTAAAGCATCTAGATCCTCATCAGGCTGCTTATATTTCAAAACACTAACATTCTCAAATAACTCCTTCATCCTAGTCATTAAATCATCGTACCCAATATCTCTAGGAACACTTAAAATCCTCGTCTCACCGCCTACGTATCTTAGCCTCCCGTCTTGTGGACGAGGTAATATACTACCATTAAAACTACATAATATCTTAACACGAGGCGTATCATCGTTACTACTTATTTGTACCGAACCGGGAGAGTTTGTTAATGGACTAGTGCTCCCCATTTAATCAAACCATTATTTCATCACACATTATTCTAAAAACATTCATAGATCATAATTGCACCATTCTGAATAAATAACATGTGAATTATGTAACATATTTATATTTCTTAAATAAGCATGTAACACATGATATAGATCAAACCCTGTATATTACCATAAAATAAAATGCCTGAAAATATGGGTTATGGGATTTTTTTATCGTGGAAAATGTTTAGGAATTTATGATTTATGAAATATGGAAGATAATGGTTTTGATGATATGAAGATGAAGGGTGAATATGGTTAGGGGGGGTGAAAGGTGAAAACTGAATTAATGGTGACAGGGACATAAATGTCACTTTATTGTTTTTGTATGACGTGATGGTTGTGATGTGGTGTGTCAGATAGGTTTACACGTGGCGACATAAAGTACATCGAAGCTAACTGCCATCTGTCTAGGTTTATTGTCAGGATGGAACTGTTTGTTTCATGTGATCAAAGGGGAGGGTGCCGTTTCTCAATGGTTAAGTTATTTATTCATAGTTTCGTACCCGGTGCGAATGTGAAATTATGGGAAAAATTCTTCGCAAGACGTGACTTATATCTTGATTCTTGACCGGGTGTAACGGCCTTCCCTTCTGTAAATGTCGTCTCTAATAGTCATCAAGTGCTCTTTATTGATTAATCTTACAGAATAGAACTTTGAAAAAAAACAACAATGGCTGACTTTTCCTCTAAAAAGTTAGAAGAAAGAGAAAACAACAACCACCACGGTGTTCGCAACGACGACAACAATGGGTGGACGTGGGTTATTGGCAAACGCAACAAACACCTCAGACACACCATCCCAAAAACCTCATACCCGCAACATATCACCTACTACTTCACCAACTTCCCTGAAAACTGGAACATAGATGTCATGCTTGAGGTTTTCAAGCGTTATGGGCATGTTCTTGAAGTGTACATTGCACGGAAAAGAAATAAACAGGGGAACAGATTCGGATTCTCAAGGTTTGCAGGTGTGGTTAATACCTCTAAGTTTGAACGAAAACTCTGCTCCATTTGTATTGGAACCCAACATCTATGCTGTAACATCGCCCGTTACCAACGTTCGGAGGACCAACCGGTAAACAACATTCCACCAGCGAGGAGTTATGTCCCCAACAATCACCATTCACGTCACACCCCCACCAACGCAACCACTTTAAAAACCACTACTACCATACCAGGAACCTCTTACGCTGCCATGCTTAAGGGAACCTCACCACAACCACTAAAAATTAACCCCATTCTACCACCACCTCCCTCTGAGCAATCTGCATCATCTATCGTCACTGAGCTACGCTCACTCGAGAGTGCTCCAAACACCCAGAACATTATTCTAGACGAAGGGTTTTCCGATTTCTCCATAAAATACTTAGGGGGCCTCCATCTCCTCATCCAATTTAATAATGCTAAAACAGCGGCTAAAGCCCTCACAAACCCAAACCTCCGCTCCCACTTTAAAACCCTCAAACCTTGGAGCAACAATATTCATATCTCTGACCGTGTAACTTGGGTCTCCATCTCGGGTCTTCCACCTCACCTATGGAATACTGGTGTCTTTTCTGCCATTGCTGAAACTTGGGGACAAGTCCTATTACCTGAAGAATGTAGTGCAAGACAATTCAACCGTTCCGTTGGTAAGGTTTGTATCCTCACCAAACACATGGACTTTATTAGAGAATCAGTTCTCGCACCTATAGGCACCAAAAACCTCACCATTCGTGTTTCAAAATTTGATGGGGAGATTGACTCACTTTTCAATGGGTATACATTTACTTCGTCTATTTTCGGAGGTTCAGTTGATGAATCTGGTGATCTTTCTGGTGATGATGGGGATGACGATGTCGACGGAGACGGTTTCAACAAAGATGGTAACTTGGAAGAAGATACAAATAATGTGGGACCCATTGTGGATATATGGAAAATTTGGGTGGGAACAGAGATCCAGAAAACATTGCAGACATCCCTCCTGAGGAAGGGTCAACATCTAACTCGGGTTATGGAGACATGGACGAAAACCACTCACATGGCTGTGACAGCATGCCTGCAACGGCTCCCCAGTTGGATGGTGACATTTTGTGTAAGTCAACCACTTCTTTTCCTATTCAAACTTCACCTCGTAACCATAAGCCTAACCCCTCCAATATATCACAAATGGGTTTTTTGACACCACCCAATGTCCTTCACCTAAATCAGCCCATTAAGCCTTTAGACAACCACATCAAGCCCACTACAAAAACTAATTCTAAAACCAAAACCAAAACCAAACTTAAACAGAATAAACATCCCTGCTCTGTCCCACCATGTATTTCCTCCATCCACCAACCACGCTTAACCAGGAAGAAGAGATTTGCATCTCTTCGTCTAATTGATCCTCTAAATGGCGTTGCTTCTCAACCAAGAATAAAACCCACTAATACCCAAAAACACAAAACAAAGGAACTTCCTCAACTCATCAAACCCACATCCTTTTCTTCCAATACCGCGATTTCAGACTCCCTTTCTTTAATATCACAACCCACAATTTCAGGTCATTTTTCAAACCTCAACATGTTACTATTCATCAGTTACTATTTATCATTCACTATTCATTGATGACTATTCATCATTTTATTATTCATCATTTCTGAAGTCAGTTTGAGATTCCGGGAAGCATTCAAAAATTTCACTATTCATATGACACTATTCATTTCCGGGGGAAAACACTATTCATGTGCATTAGTCATTTCATCGTAATGTTAGTTTACGAGTAATTTACGCATCATCAGTAGGGATATTTCATGCGGACTAGAAATGGTCCGCATATCATCATTATAGCATTTACATAGTATTCCACTCGTAGGATATTCAAATTAATATTTTTTTATATATTTAACGTTTTACGTATATTTAGTTTTAAATAAACGTTAACACGCGATCGATAATTGTGACTAACATATCCGACACTCCCTACAATGGTCCCGATATATTTTCACACTTCTTACAACGTTACAAATATTATGAAAATCATTTACCCGGTGTTTTGGAAATTTATTTAAATTATATCGTACGTCTAATCTAATTACGACGGTTTTCGTGGAAACTAAACAATAATCACCCAAACCCTCCATACTTTTACCCAACATATTTTTACAACTTTTACGACTCTATTATGTCCCGGATAACTTCGTTAAGATTTATTTCTAGCAAACCCGGTACCCGATTACACCTAAAACTAACTAATACTACACAATATTACCACTAACTCTCTAAATAAATCACCCAACATCCACCCCCTCCCTTTTCCCTCCTTTTGAGCGCCGGCCAAGCCCCCCCTGGTTCTCATGTGCAACTAACCAACACACCATTAATGCTATCAAATCTTGTCTAATGCACCAATAATATCCCACTTTATCACTTCATTTTCTCATAATACTTTCAAGAAACTAGTCAAGATTTTCTCTCTTTTTCTCCTTGGTGTGCTCGGCCTAGGATCATCCAAGAAGCAAGAACCATCAATTTTTAAAGATCAAGACATAAACTAGTTCCTTTAGTGATCCTTGTTAGGGTTTTGAAATATAAACTCAAGGTTTATTAGGTTTTTATCATCAAAGCTCACTAATCCTTCAAAGTAAGTTCATCAAACTCTTTTTCATGATTTTACCAAGTTCTTACAATGACTATATGATTTTTATACAAGATTTCATGCATGTGTTAGTTTATACCACTCCATTTTATACTTTTATAACTTTTAAACCCTAGAAATGGGTTACATGGAAACCCTTGTTAGATTAACTTGATGGATGATGTTTAGGAACCCATGACACCCTAAGAAGGTGTATGGTAATATTAGATTAGTTTGGTGGTGATTGAAAGTGTTTTGGTTGAAGTTGAAACTAGTTTGGAACCCTAGAAATGATTTTAAAACATATATAAAAACCTATTGTCCCAAAACGCCAAACCCAGAAAACTCAGGGACTCGGGTAATTTTTGATTAAAGATTTAGAAAATACTTTCAAAAACGAATCCGTGGGCGAAAGAATGGATAAAAACAAGCTTATAACGAATGAGATATGATTTTTACAAGTTTAACGACGAAAACTAATTTCTGAAAATTTCACGTGCTGTTGGACGATTTTCGACGG
The DNA here is from genome assembly GCA_030686995.1 of Artemisia argyi. NCBI lineage: Eukaryota > Viridiplantae > Streptophyta > Magnoliopsida > Asterales > Asteraceae > Artemisia > Artemisia argyi. Next base: position 126,750,809 of record CM060677.1, read on the forward strand.
ACAAAGAGAGGCGTTAGATGTAACCTAAAGGAGCCGAACTATCGAAAATATGTTAATACATGTTAAGAAGAATCCGTGGATATAAAGAACGAGGAAAATGAACTTATAACGACAAAGATATACACGTTTCAAAATCGTCAAAACTCTACTTATTTTAGTAGTCACTAATAGAAATAATAAACTACGTACTAAGTACTATATTTTTTAGATATATTGTTAAAGAGCTATATTTTTAACCAATGAAGTATGTATGACCCAAGCTTATTTATACGACTAATTGACGTTATTTTAAGATTTTCAAAACGATGAATGTAACACTAACATTTTATGTACGATATATTACGACTAGTCTTTATAAGCCTAGTTAGACTTATTTTTCCTAAGTATGGAAAATATTTTACTTTGACAATAACTAGTATTTTCAAGTTACGAGTGATATAGGTATCATGTGCATGAACATTCAATACATCATTTCATGATCTAAAGTAGATCATATTCATTCATTTAGGTTGCGGCTAGTGTTCGCGCCTTGTTGTCCCGATCATTTCATCCCATAGTATCATCACTTCAAGGTGAGTTTTCATAGCCCCGTTTTAATTCAATATTTTGATTTCAAATCCCACGGGGGAGAATACATTGCATCACTTATTTTTTTGTACATGCCAAAGTATAAATTCCTTACATTGCTTAAGTTGCCTTACTACCACGTCATGACAAGTCCCCTTTATTATCATGGACCGTTAGTTAATCTACAAGCGAGAGTGAGTGAATAGATCTATTGAGGGTGACTCCTCCATCCGTGTTTGGGTTGCTCCAACGGAATTACGGATGCATTTCATGTCTAATATATTAGAGTGTCTAGTAAACACCTATTTGGGGCCAAGTAACTATGTCTAGCTTCTGGGTCATGAGCTTAAGAGCCAATGTAGCTTTCTTTATGACATTTTGTCACTTTACTTTACTTATGGCCAATGTACACCCAATTTAACTTACAAACCTATGATTATTCACCAACATTATTGTTGACCGTTTTCTCAATGTATTTTCAGGTAATTAAGACATATTCTTCATGGCATGCATGGAGTCATATCATTGAGTAACAAGGATGACGCCGTCTCATTTTGGATTTTCATGCACTTATGAATTATCGTTTGATTGTACTAAACTTATTTCCTTAAACTTTTCAAGACTTTGGGACCTATGTTTTATAACTCTGAATATTTTAAATGAATCAAATGATGTGTTTTCAAAACGACACTTTAGGTCGTTCAATATAACTGTAACTGTGGTGCTATGACAGTCACCCCCAGGTATTCCATTCCGCTGCCATTCAGGTATTTTGGGGGTGTGACATATTGGCATCAGAGCTAAGGTTATAGTGAACTAGGATGTATCATGGACCCTAGACTATAACCACATCATCATAGCATCTCATCATTACATCATAAGTACATATTTATTGTTGTAGGTGATTTCATTACACGGATTATTCATTTCATTTCATTTCACATTGATTATCACAGAGACATGTCTTCAGATCCGAACTTGATCATACTTTCCTCATACACTGACATTGAGGATACTATGTCTTCCACTACTACTGTACCACCCGTTCATCCAGCACCCATGTCGCCACTTTTGACATCGGGTGAAGACACTGAGCCTTTCGAGGAGGACGAGGTTGCTCCTACTCCTCAGATTTCTCCCATTGCACCACTAGATGTTACACGTGCACCTACAGATATATCATCACCTACTACTTCTATTTCCCCAGAACCGACTCTTATGTTTCCTCGTCACAAGACAACCATAGGTGCTTGAAAGAGTGTACGCACTGTTACCTCTACTTTTAGGATTCCTACTATTCCTACATTACCTACACCATCAGCTACACCTACCACTACTCCTACACCTACTTCACTTTTGCCGCTCAGGAAGCGTGCGAGGTTCACTACTCCAGCATCACCGTTACTGAGACTTCAGACCTTCCACCACCACCACTATATCATATAGGTGAGAGTTCTAGAGCAGCTGCCTCGAGAGGGCCTACAGCTTTTACTTTGGATGCCCAGTTAGGGGACCAACAGGGGCAGATTGATAGGTTGAGTTATAGAGTAGATAAGACCCTCACTAGTCGACTTGAGGTGGTCGAGGAGCAGGTTGAGGTATTAGTCTTAGGCAGGGTTAGCATTGACGTATCTTATCATGGACTGGAGGCACGGCAGATGGGGCACCAGGAGCAGATTGAGCAGCTTAGGGATGAGTTGCCTGAGATACGGGATAGAGCGCAGATGACACAGGAGACCCAGGGATAGCAAGCACATCAGTTGGCATTAGCTCAGGAGAGGATGACAGCTGCAGAGACCAGGGAGGCTGCCCTTCAGCTCCGAGTTGAGCACTTGGAGGAGATTGTTGTTGCGATGGATCGGGAGATCCACCGCCTTAGGGGAGGACCTGGAGCATCTGGAGCACCCGGAGGAGCCTAGGCATAGACTTGTATTATGTTAGCTTTTACTATTTTCCTAGTCCCGAGGTGTGGGACATAGTTAAAGAACTTGTTTTCTTTTGGTTGTTGTACAAACAAATGTATCAAGTATGACTCTACTATGTTGGAATGGTTGTGCTATCTATTATATCGGTCCACGTAGGCCGAAATTTTCATGTATTATATTCATGTGTTGTGATTATATTTATGATGTTTCGTGGTTGCTCCTTATTGTTATCATATTTATACAGGTTGTGGTTGTATTTATACAGGTTGTGGTTGTACTCATACATGTCGTGGTTGTATTTCTACTTGTTGTGGTTGTATATATACATGTTGTGGGTGTATACTTTTGGTACGATGACTATTTCTATTATGATTTTTCTCATGGTTGTTGTCCATTGTGATTTATCAGAAGTATGGCACCAAGGAAAGGTAAGGCTGCACCAGAAACACCAGCTATGACTCAAGCCGCTATACGCAAGTTGGTCAGGGATAGTATAGCAGAAGCTCTAGAGGTTGAGAGAGTCGAGGTTGCTGCAAGGGCTGCTGAGGCTGCTTCTAATACAGGGACGGTTGAACCACCCAATAATAGGCGTGAATGCACTTGGAAAGATTTCAAGATTAGTGATCCCATCAAGTTTAAGGGCACTGAAGGAGCGGTTGCTTTGATTCGCTGGTTCAAAAAGACTGAGAATGTGTTCCTCATGTGCAGTTGCCCGGATGTCAGCAAGGTAAAATTTGCTACCAGTATGCTTCTGGATGAAGCTATGTCATGGTGGAATTCTTATGCTCAGTCGATTGGTATGGAAAATGCCTACAAGCTCACCTAGGATCAATTCAAGAAATTGATGACTAAGAAGTTTTGCCCTCGTACTGAGGTGAAGAAGTTGGAAATAGAATTCTATGAGCTGGTAACTAAAGGTGATGACATCGAGACCTACATCAGGAGGTTTCAAGAGTTGGCTGCACTATGCCCAACTATGGTTCCCGATGATGAGAAAAGGATAGAAAACTTCATTGGTGGACTGCCTGAAAGTATTCGAGGGGATGTGATTTCTTTTGATCCTCAAACAATGGAAGAGGCTATCTGAATAACTCAGAAACTCATGGTCCAAGTGGTAAAAGGTAAGTCTGCTGTCAATGTCACATCCCGCCACGGTGGAAACGCGCGGGTGTAACTTCATGGATATCATCACAACACCTGGTGTCTACAAAGAGAACAACTACATGCACATAAATAGAGCAATATACAAACACAAAGTGTTGTAACAATACCCCAAAACAAAACATAAATCCAAACATAGATGATAAACCACTTCCAATGCAACTAAGGTCTCGTCTATCCACATCCTTCTATCTTATCCTTAGAAAGCTCACCTGAAAATGATGCTTAAAACGTCAACATAATGTTGGTGAGATTCATAGCTTTAAGACTCAAACACACTAAGCAACCAAAATCACTGTGATTATAAAATATAGCTGGACAAATAATTATAGTTATCATGTAAGCTACATATATTACTAGGCAACATCACACATAAGGCAACCATCGGGCCGGATCGTGACCCCCGCTCCCAAAACACATCATACCAGGCCGGATCGTGACCCCCGCTCCCAAAATAATGGGTAAATTAATACCCTCCGATCGGACCACACAGCAAAAAAATAGTGAGTAGGGATGCTACTCTCCAATTAGGTCGTATGCACGAGCAACAAGGTAAGCACCCTCCCAATTGGACCACACAGCTATCACACATCATATCATTACCGTTCACATATAGCATAAATACGATAACATAAAAAGCCCAAGCTCTTTAACACCATACACATAATCACAGTAATTCAAAACATTTAAGACAAGCATCATTCCCATCCCAAGTTTAAAACAAGGTAAAAATATGGGACTATGAACTCACCTTAAACTCCGCAGCTTCCACAAAAACAATTCACAATCTATAGCACACAAAAATAATCCACATTACACAAAGTCAAGCTAAAAGCTACAACCCATGTAATACACATATGATGGATGTCTAAGACTCATATGACCCACCATGGATCTCCTAGACACCACACTAACCACTACCATAACTTAATACTCACTAAATCCCTTGCACTCTTAAAATCAGAAAACGCAGAATTTTTGGGTACATTCGCCCACATAAAATCACGACAAATAAAGCTCAACAACTCACACCAAAAATTCACCATGGTCTCTCATAAGCATAGAAGCTAATCCCAGAAGGCCATGGACCAATAACACACACAAATACTCATAATAAATTAAAACTTGTCAACTACTCAAATTCGGATCTGAACGCACACCAAAAAGTTTTGATTTCCATAAAATACTTCCACAAGTTTTTATCGCGAATCCTCTTCGTGGTAGTCTAATATAACCTAATACTTAACTATTCCAGAAGGCCTAGTCAAAATACCACTTTTACAACCACATGACACCCTCAAACTTTTACCCAAAATCTGTCCCGGTTTGACAACTTTGACATCTATTAGCACATGCGGACTAGCATCCACCAAACACTTCCTTCAATTAGATACGTGAAACATATCATGCACTCTACTTCACCCCTCAGGCAAACTCAACCGATATTTCTCAAATCCAATCCTTTCCGTAAATCTCAAATGGTCCTACGTACCTCGGTGCTAGCTTGCTGTTCTTACCGAAACGCACAAAACCATTCCAAGGAGATACTTTTAACCTCACAATATCACCAATACCAAGCTCTAAGGGCTTACAGCAATTATTCGCATAACTCTTTTTTGGCGATCTCTTGCTGCCTTAAGTCTTTTCCTTCGTCAGAAAACCTTATTCGTAGTCTCTCGTTCTAGTTCAGGACCAATTAGTTGGCTTGTTCCAACCTTTGCCCACAGAACAGGTGACCTACATTACCTTCCATACAACTTTTTACACGACACATGCTCAATACTAGAATGATAATTGTTGATATAGAAGAACTCAACTAAGGGTAAATGTATACCCCGACTTCCTCCAACATCAAACACACCCCTGCTCTCAGCTCACCACCCAACGCCTGATTTGTACGCTCACTTAGTTCACTCATTAGAGAATGATAAGTCGTACTCATCTACATACGCGTTCTCAAGTCTCCATAACATGTTTACCACTATCGCGAAGTAAGTATTTCATCATGTTTCTTGATGATCAATGCGACACCCCATGGCTCATTACCAACTCACCGAGCGAAAAGTCTCGCCTACTCCTCCATACATCTCTTGCTAAGGTAATAATACGTCTTATCCATTCTCGGATGTATCAAATACCTTTCATGATTGATGTCCTTACGCTTCCTCTCAATGGAACCAGTAGCTGAAACGCAAAGTACATTCCTCCATCTTCGTTCCTTTCCATTTACTGGTCTAAACCAAGTAATCATTCTTCTTACATGTTCTCATCTTTGAACCTCTCTCTCTAGGCTGTCAATATCATCCTCTTAACTCCGAACTGAATTATCATAATCATTGTTCTCAACATCTAAGTTTCATTCGTTCACTCCTGCTCAGCGCTCTTACCACGATGTCCGCCCTTCCTTGACAATGGCGAATTAGACAATCGCAGTCACTGAGAAATTCCACACCCAACTTCCCTTCAACATATATTAGCCTCTTGTGAAATATATGCTAAAGATTTTTATGATTTGTGTAGATAACACTTTCTGCTCCATACAAATATCATCTCCAAGTTCTACTTCCCAACTTTAAATCATGTATCACACAGTTCCTCTTATGGATCTTCCACCTCCGCGATGCCTACGCAATCTATAGAAAGATAGAAATGAATCGTTAATAGTACCTGCCAATCCTGAGGACAATCGTCTCTCAGATGGTGTCTCAGGTACTTTCCACGCTTCACTACTTTTATCTTACTAGTGTCCACGAACACTCGTTATCGTTGACCACCTTCCTGAAGAACGTACATCTTAAAGCTACACCTCTCACTTGAACAACTTAGCAAACACCCTCTTCTTCTTCAACGAACAAATTGATAATCAACACGACAATCTATCCTAAGTAAACGACGCGAACCATGAAACCGGTCGAACTAAAACGTATATCAACGAACTCAAAAGGGGTACGAATTACCGACTAGTGAAGTAACGAACATCAAAATCAAAGCTAGAAAAACACAATGAGAAATTTTTCCCCAATAAAAGTAGACACGGATAAATTGTTCATGAAAACCCACACAAAGAAAGTATAAAATACACGCACCCATAAAACATCCACAAGCGTACCTCAACGAAAGAAAACACTCGATGAACCAAATACGTAACAAGTTTGGTAAATGAGAACAATAGACAGTTCTTATTCCCGTACTCGACCTTCCCGAAAACAAATGAACACCGTTTTTCACAAGACATATCTTAAACTTATACATTTCTTTTATAAAATACATATAAACCATTTTATGTAAGATATCGACATAACCATTTTTTTTTCACACTTCCTTTTCACCATAAAAATAATAGTTTCCAACAAATGACCTTGAAATACCCAAAATGAATTTGTAAAATGCCATAAAGACTCCAACACAACCTCTTAATCGAACGCGAAAGACATTGAAGAATTCCATAATCAAAATAATCCTCAAACGAACTCATACCAGTAAACACTCACACAAATACATTGCAAACCAAACGATGAACTTACAGACTCATTCGTACAACGATCAAACCAAAACCATAGAAAAACACCGATACTAACATGCCACAACATGTCACGAATTTCAATTGGTGTGTGTAAATGAGGGATTCAAATATCCACACCAACTCGTCACGAACCAACAATACTCGAAGAACAATATAATATTCATTCGCGGAATGAATGCAAGGAATAACCAAAGAAACGAACCAGTATCCAACCAAAACAAATTTGATTACCCAACACCTATCACGACGTCAAAAATAGAAAGAATATGGCATCTGTACCATCATGGTACGAATAGGAATGCCAACCAAAGAATTAGGTATACAAATGGAGCGTCTAGCAAACGAATCAACTTAAATACCACAACATAAGTACCCACCGATAATTGAGGTATCAACATAGGATAGGTAGGATGGAATCTTACCACCTACACACCCCAACATATAACGACTGCCCAAACGGTTAAGAGAATACTTCTCTAACCATACAGCCATCACCAACATGATATCATATACCATCTACCACAACATATAGCAACAAACATCAATCAATGCAATAATGGTCACAAGTCCACGTATGTGATACCCTTATAATTATGTTCGCGACCATAGTTATAAGCCTATTCCACACGCATACTTACTTCCAAAACCACACATCTCAATGATAACGCACATATATACCACATAGCACCTAATACACCATGCAATCCATGCCATCATACTTGCAAGTCCACTTGTGTTGTAACACATGTATAATTATGTTGGCCACCATAATTATCTTTGCCCCCTTTCATAAGTGTACTCCCTCCTATGACAACACATCATGCAAACAAATATGCAAACAAAAACAAAAGACGTCGCAAACAATCATCTCGCATGGAACAATTCCAACGATCACGTAAACTCTATAATCAAAATTACTTGGATAAGGTCGATCCAATATCCAAGAGTAATCACGCTCCAACATGGCTCCAGACGGCAAAAGACAATATACAAATTCCAAAACATAACACAAAACAAAAGACGTCGCATAATGGCTCAACTCCACTCTCGCACTTATCTTCCCACTTAGATCAATTCAACTTACTACTCACTGTGGACTCTAGATCCAAATCCACACCATTCCATCCTAACTCCCTTTCATCTTTACTCAACCACCCATTCATGCTTCCTACATGTTGAGGTAGTCGACAACATGCAAAACCATCTCTATTCTTTTCTTCCAATTCCACATGATTCACAAGCGCATACAAATCACGAGGTTTAGACTAAACCACCTCTCCTTCCTAAGTGAAGTGAGGACACTACCAAGGGTATTTGGTAATGGATCCATCTCCAGAAGTCACCGTGGTTCCAAACCTCTCCACCAACGTTTCCCATAAACGTCCTCTCCTTGTCCGAACATAGATACATGCTATCGAGAACTCGGATTCTGCGGTTAATCCGTTTCATCCGACCACTTCTCTCGCATCCGATAGCGACAACGGTAGTCCAACGAAGCATTTTACGCGTGGAAGACGATATAATAAAGTCGATATATACAATACTATGTATAGGGGATAAAATAGACGTCCGAAACTCAATAAAACATCTCATAAATATAGGAAAATACACATATAAAATACTATAATTACACATAGATCCTAAATGCAACTATATGAGGGACTCCTAAGTTATAGTCTAGGTTCAACCACCTAATTCTCTATAACCAAGGCTCTGATACCAATCTGTCACACCCCGCCACAGCGGAAACGCACGGGTGTAACTTCATGGATATCATCACAACACTTGGTGTCTACAAAAAGAACAACTACATGCACATAAATAGAGCAATGTACAAACACAAAGTGTTGTAATAATACCCCAAAATAAAAATAACCAAAACAAAACATAAATCCAAACATAGATGATAAACCACTTCCAATGCAACTAAGGTCTCGTCTATCTACATCCTTCTATCTTATCCTTAGAAAGCTCACCTGAAAATGATGCTTAAAACGTCAACATAATGTTGGTGAGATTCATAGCTGGACAAATAATTATAGTTATCATGTAAGCTACATATATTACTAGGCAACATCACACATAAGGCAACCATCGGGCCGGATCGTGACCCCCGCTCCCAAAACACATCATACCAGGCCGGATCGTGACCCCCGCTCCCAAAATAATGGGTAAATTAATACCCTCCGATCGGACCACACAGCACAAAAATAGTGAGTAGGGATGCTACTCTCCAATTAGGTCGTATGCACGAGCAACAGGGTAAGCACCCTCCCAATTGGACCACACAGCTATCACACATCATATCATTACCGTTCATATATAGCATAAATACGATAACATTAAAAGTCCAAGCTCTTTAACACCATACACATAATCACAGTAATTCAAAACATTTAAGACAAGCATCATTCCCATCCCAAGTTTAAAACAAGGTAAAAATATGGGACTATGAACTCACCTTAAACTCCGCAGCTTCCACAAAAACAATTCACAATCTATAGCACACAAAAATAATCCACATTACACAAAGTCAAGCTAAAAGCTACAACCCATGTAATACACATATGATGGATGTCTAAGACTCATATGACCCACCATGGATCTCCTAGACACCACACTAACCACTACCATAACTTAATACTCACTAAATCCCTTGCACTCTTAAAATCAGAAAACGCATAATTTTTGGGTACATTCGCCTACATAAAATCACGAAAAATAAAGCTCAACAACTCACACAAAAAATTCACCATGGTCTCTCATAAGCATAGAAGCTAATCCCAGAAGGCCATGGACCAATAACATACACAAATACTCATAATAAATTCAAACTTGTCAACTACTCAAATTCGGATTTGAACGCACACCAAAAAGTTTTGATTTCCATAAAATACTTCCACAAGTTTTTATCGCGAATCCTCTTCGTGGTAGTCTAATATAACCTAATACTTAACTATTACAGAAGGCCTAGTCAAAATACCACTTTTACAACCACATGACACCCTCAAAATTTTACCCAAAATCTGTCCCGGTTTGACAGCTTTAACACCTTAACAAAGAAAAATCAAAAGACCGACTTCGCCACCTTAAAATCGATCGTGGCTGGACTTTTTGTAAAGCTCTTTCATTAAACTTCAATTTAGATCTAAAATTCGTGACTTAACTCTTCACCATCTGTTATTTACACTCACATCTTTACAGCCATAGTTTTCTGTCCAAACCCTAACTCAATAACTAGCATGTTTTACACTCAATTCTCTTCACCAATCATCATAATATTACTAATTATTGATCCCAACATATTTAATAACATTAATTTACAGAATTTAACACAAACCCTAATCCATCATAATAATTATTACATGAATCATAACAATAATTAATTAATTACACATAAGGGTTAAGGATTTTACCTTGATTCTTGATTATTGCTTCACAATTATAAACCCTAATTTTTTTCTCCCTTCTCTTGCTCCTTGGATCGACTAAATATGCAGGAAAAACGTTTTTGGGGTGTTTGGGTTTGTTTATATATTATTTATGGATAATCCTTATCATTAGGTGTTGTAATTTGGCTCAAATTTGGTTTCCTTTTTCCCCCTTATCCCCTTCTAGCCGATTTTCTTAACATATATATATATTTTTATATTTTTTTTCATTAATTTTTTTTATTACACTCAAAACCTCATACTTTTCATATTTTATAAACACTCGTAGCTAATCCTAGCGTCTTACACGATAAACCTCAGTTTTACGACAGACCGAAAAAATATCATTTTCAAAATAAAGTTTCCAAAAATAGAATTTTACACTCTTTTTGAAATATAACTCATGAAAACAAATCCCACGTAACTTACTAACGCTCAAATACTTGAACGAAGACTCGTTACGCAAAAACACAAAAATATCAAAAACTACACAAGTCATTTCTATACCACAAAGGTGATCAAAATGAACTTTCCCAAATTTCAAACTTTCCAAATCACAATAAAACCACTTAAAGAAAGGGATTTAGTGCTAAAACTCACCTACATCACACTTATATCACTTCAAACTCCTAGGACACACCAACCAAACGTCAACCGAGTCAAAACTATCAATCAAACTGACCTGCCAAAACCACGGTTGTTACAGTCAACAACAACAATAACTGTTCAAGCAACACCAACTACAACAACACTCGAAACAACAACAACTATAACAACAATCGAAACCGCAACTACCCCAATAACCGAAACAACAACCCAAACAATAACAACAACAACAGCAAGAGGAGGTTTGACTATAACCAAGGTGGGAATGCTATTCAGCCACCACCTAAGAGACAGGAAGTATCAAAGGTCTATGCTGCAGGGCCAACTGAAGGGAAAGGATATGCGGGTAATCTACCCAAGTGTGAAAAGTGTCAGAAACATCATAACCCAGGACATTGCCCAGATCTATGTGGCAACTGCAAGAAGATTGGTCACCACACCAAAGATTGCAAACTTCCAATCTTGGGAGACAATAAGAAACCACCAGTAACATGTTTTGGCTACGGAGAAATTGGACACTTTAGGACTGATTGCCCAATGAGGAAGAATCAAGGAACTGGAAACCAAGGTGGAATGGCTCGAGGAAGAGCTTATGTTATGGGAGGAGAAGATGCCAGAGAGGACCCGAATGTTGTTGCGGGTACGTTCCTCGTTAATAATCGTTATGCATCCATTTTATTTGATTCAGGAGTGGATAGAAGTTTTGTTTCTATTGCATTTGCAGCTTTACTCAATATTGAACCAACCACATTAGACATTTCCTATAACGTCGAACTAGCCGATGGGTCTTTAGTTAACACCAACACCATTGTCCGTGGTTGCACAATCACTTCCTGAACCATCCATTCAATATAGACCTCATGCCCATAGAACTTGGAAGTTTCGACGTTGTTATCGGTATGGATTGGTTGTCCCGACATCGAGCGATAATTACTTGTTATGAAAAAATTGTTCACCTTCCTTATAACGGTGAAACTTTGGTTGTTCGTGGAGAGCGAAGTGGAACTAGACTCAGTATCATATCATGCATCAAAACCGAGAAATATATAAAGAAGGGTTGTTATGCATTCTTGGCTCACATCACGGAAAAGAAGTCGGATGAGAAACGACTTGAAGATGTGCCAATTGTTAAGGAATTTCCAGAAGTTTTTCTGGAAGAATTGCCAGAACTTCCGCCTACACGCCAAGTTGAGTTTCAAATCGACTTAGAGCCAGGAGCCGCACCAGTTGCGCGAGCACCGTATCGACTTGCACCTTCTGAAATGCAAGAATTGTCAAATCAATTACAAGAACTTTTGGACAAAGGATTCATTAGACCGAGTTCCTCGCCTTGGGGAGCACCGTTTTTGTTTGTGAAGAAGAAGGACGGATCTTTCAGAATGTGCATCGACTATCGTGAGCTGAACAAGTTAACGGTGAAGAATCGTTATCCACTCCCCAGAATCGACAACTTGTTCGAACAGTTACAAGGTTCCAGTTTTTATTCCAAGATTGGTTTAAGATCCGGTTACCATCAACTTAGAGTTCGGGAAGAGGATATCCCGAAGACGGCATTTAGAACACGTTATGGTCATTATGAGTTTCAAGTAATGCCTTTCGGATTAACCAACGCACCTGCTTTATTCATGGACCTCATGAATAGGGTGTGCAAATCGTATCTTGATAAGTATGTGATTGTATTCATTGACGATATCTTGATTTATTCCAAGAGTAAGGAAGAGCACGAAGAACACCTCAGAACAATCCTGGAACTACTCAAGAAGGAGCAATTGTATGCCAAATTCTCAAAGTGTGATTTTTGGATACGAAGAGTTCAGTTTCTTGGCCATGTCATTGATAGCCAAGGATTACAAGTCGACCCAGCAAAGATAGAGGCAGTTAAAGATTGGGCTACACCCAAGTCTCCTACAGACATTCGTCAATTCTTAGAACTCGCTGGATATTACAGAAGGTTCATTGAAGGATTTTCTAAAATAGCGAAGTCGCTGACTAAGCTGACCCAAAAGAATCAAAAGTACGAATGGGGAGAGAAACAAGAGTCCGCATTTCAGTTATTGAAACAGAAGCTTTGTAGCGCACCGATTTTGTCACTACCAGAAGGGATTGAGAACTTTGTGGTATACTGCAATGCTTCGCATAAAGGACTTGGGGCTGTGCTAATGCAAAACGAGAAGGTGACAGCTTATGCATCTAGACAGCTTAAGACACACGAGAAGAATTACACTATTCACGACTTGGAGTTGGGTGCAGTAGTTTTTGCACTCAAGATTTGGAGACACTACCTTTATGGTACCAAGTGCGTAGTGTTTACCAACCACAAGAGATTACAGCATATACTTGATCAGAACGAACTCAATATGAGACAACGTCATTGGCTAGAATTACTTAGTGATTACGATTGTGAAATCCGATATCACTCGGGAAAAGCAAATGTTGTAGCAGATGCACTTAGCCGAAAAGAACGACTAAAACCTTTGAGAGTTAGGTCATTGGGAATGACAATCATTTCGCCATTACCATCAAAAATTTTAGAAGCTCAGATTGAGGCTCTCAAAGAACAAAATCGACCACATGAGAAACTCTATGGTATGCCAGAAAACAAAAATGGCTTTGTAAAGAGATCAGATAGAGTGTTATGCTTCAAGGACCGAAGCTGGATACCTCTCTATGGCGGGATCCGAGAATTGATTATGCATGAATCACACAAGTCGAAGTACTCTATTCATCCAGGTTCTGATAAGATGTATCAGGATCTCAAAAAGCTTTATTGGTGGCCAAACATGAAAGCACAAATAGCTACGTACGTCAGCAAATGCCTTACTTGGGCTAAAGTGAAAGCCGAGTACCAGAAACCGTCAGGATTACTTCAACAACCAGAGATTCCACAATGGAAGTGGGAGCGTATTACAATGGAATTTGTCACTAAACTTCCCAAGACGTCAGGAGGTTACGACACTATTTGGGTAATTGTTGATCGTCTCACCAAATCAGCCCACTTCATACCCATTAGAGAGACTTATTCTATGGAACAACTCTCCAGACTTTATGTCAAGGAAATAGTCTCAAGACACGGTGCACCAATTTCCATCATTTCCGACAGACATAGTCGCTTTACTTCATACTTTTGGCGGTCATTACAAGATTCTTTTGGATCCAAGTTAGACATGAGCACTGCTTACCATCCTTAGACCGATGGTCAGAGCGAGAGAATGATTCAGACACTGTAAGACATGCTTAGGGCATGTGTGATTGACTTTGGAAATGGTTGGGCTAACCATTTGCCGTTGATCGAGTTTTCCTATAACAACAGTTACCATTCAAGCATAAAAGCAGCACCATTCGAGGCACTTTATGGTCGTAAGTGTCGATCTCCAGTTTGTTGGGCCGAAGTTGGTGATGTACAATGTACTGGCTTGGAGATGGTTCGAGAAACAACAGAAAAGATAATCCAGATTCGAGAAAGACTCGAAACAGCTAGAAGTAGACAGAAAAGCTACGCAGATGTTCGATGCAAACCATTGGAATTCCAGGTCGGAGACAAAGTCATGTTGAAAGTCTCACCTTGGAAGGGCGTGATACGATTCGGGAAACGCGGGAAGTTGAACCCGAGATACATTGGTCCATTTAAGATACTGGAAAGGATTGGTCCGGTAGCTTACAAATTTGAACTTCTGTCAGAACTCAGCAACGTACATAACACGGTTCATGTCTCGAACCTCAAGAAATGTCTTTCGGATGAGTCTTCCGTAATACCACTAGAAGAAATTCAACTTGATGACAAGCTTAACTTTGTGGAAGAACCAGTTGAAGCAGAGTCGAATTACGATCGTGAAAGTTCGCCTGAATTCTCGAAGAGGACCCGAGTTTACTTGGGAACGAGAAGACCAAATGCGACTCAAGTATCCACATCTTTTCACCAAGTCAACTTCCGAGACCAACACTAGTTGAATTCAGGGACTGAATTCCTTTTTGGGTGGGCGACTATCACAACCCACAATTTCAGGTCATTTTTCAAACCTCAACATGTTACTATTCATCATTTTACTATTCATCATTTCTGAAGTCAGTTTGAGATTCCGGGAACCATTCAAAAATTTCACTATTCACATGACACTATTTATTTCCGGGGGAAAACACTATTCATGTGCATTAGTCATTTCATCGTAATGTTAGTTTACGAGTAATTAAATTCGTGTAACCAGGATGGTTTAGTTGCGAATTCACGCATCATCAGTAGGGACATTTCATGCGGACTAGAAATGGTCCGCATATCATCATTATAGCATTTACATACTATTCCACTTATAGGATATTCAAATTAATATTTTTGGTATATTTAACGTTTTACTTATATTATTTTTAAATAAACGTTAACACGCGATCGATAATTGTGACTAACATATCCGACACTCCCTACAATGGTCCCGATATATTTTCACACTTCTTACAACGTTACAAATATTATGAAAATCATTTACCCGGTGTTTTGGAAATTTATTTAAATTATATCGTACGTCTAATCTAATTACGACGGTTTTCGTGGAAACTAAACAATAATCACCCAAACCCTCCATACTTTTACCCAACATATTTTTACAACTTTTACGACTCTATTATGTCCCGGATAGCTTCGTTAAGATTTATTTCTAGCAAACCCGGTACCCGATTACACCTAAAACTAACTAATACTACACAATATTACCACTAACTCTCTAAATAAATCACCCAACATCCCCCCCCCCCCTTTTCCCTCCTTTTGAGCGCCGGCCAAGCCCCCCTGGTTCTCATGTGTAACTTACCAACACACCATTAATGCGATCAAATCTTGTCTAATGCACTGATGAGTGCTCAAACACTCATCATTTTTGGTCTAATCTGAACTGCAAAACATACAAAAACACTCAGTAATGCATCAAAATACTGAAAATATTTCATAATTGTGTTTTATATGTTTTAGATGCAAAACGAGTAAAAACAAATGAAAAACGCACAAAGTTTGCAAAATTGGCAGTTTCAGTCCCCTAACTTTCATAAAAATACAAAACTAGTCCCTGGATATTCAAAATATGGAAAATTATCACCAAAGGTCCTTTTGAAATCATAAGTTGTCATATTTTGTCCTTTGGTGAAAAATCTGAAAAGTTTTGAGAATTTACAGTTTTGGTCCCTGGAGTTTCAGATTTTGGCAGAAAAGGTCCCTGGTGGGATAATTTTGGAAGAAAAATCATTTTGGGTCCTTGGGAAGTTATAAAAATCATTTTTATTCCTCGGGGTAAAGTTTGAGAAATTTTCATGTTTAGTCCCCATACTTTGAAAAATATCAGTTTTAGTCCCCGGGAAAATTTTGAAAATTAAAAATAAAAAAAAAAATGGTTTTTGAAATATTGTTGATTGGCAAGTTTGGTCCTTATCATGTATTTTGTGGAAGCTACAATTTCAGTCCATTACTTTTGGTAAATTACAAATATGGTCCTTGATGTTTAGTGGACTCATAATAAACAAACCAAACAAACACCCCTTTTACCCAGTCCATGAATCTGATCCAATAACCTACACCCTAGGCCCAATCACCCCAGCCCACTACCCAATTTTACTAATAAATCCCACCCCCGTATGTTGACCCGGTCAAACCACCAACACCCTCACCCCTAACCTTATTTTCCCACCATTAACAACCCCTAATCCCAGGCTCATGTTCCCCCCCCTCCTCACCTTCTCCACCAAACACTCAACCACACCACTCCATTTCCCCCTCTTCATTAAATGCTACTTCTGTTTCACCAAACCCACTCAACTTGCCCACTTCTCATTTTTCCCGCCAAACGATTTTAAATGGCTAGGATCAACAAAAGCTCATCCTACGGTTCTAAGAGGTGTGGGAAAGTCCAAGGAAGTCTCCAGGGCAATAAAAGAAAGAAAAAGAAGGAAGATGAAGTAGTAGTTAGAGTAGAATTTCTCTTAGTATAGCTTTTTAGGTCGATTTTATGAAATGTAAGCTTTTAGTTATTAAAATTAGTTTAAAGGGTTTGTAATCAGTTTCATTTATGTAATTTCAACTTAATTTGAGATCAATTTCTGTTATTTTAGCAAACTCAGTGTTATGCCATTTTACTAAGAATTTCAAAGTTCACATGATAACTGATGAAGTGATTGTTTAATAGTCCTACAAGCTTACTTAAAGTTCTTAACAAGTTTTCATAAGCTTTGAAATCCTTGAAATTAGTTTTAGCATGAAAAACAAAAAAAATACTCAAAAATAGAGGAAAATAAAAGAAAAATAAAAAGTTCAGGTTGGAAGGTGACTGAAGCAAGGTTCAAAGCTAAATTGGTATGGAGTTGGTTTAGTAGCCTTAAGGAAGGCATTAGGTTGTGAGTTGTGATTTTGGTTCATGTTCTGTGCATTGGAAGCCTTGTAAGCTCATTTCCTTATTTTCTTATCTTTTGCTGAAGGTGTGGTATATTGTAGTTCCAATCAATTTATTTGTGTCTTTATTTGATTAATGTAGGCTTAGTATTAGTTTTATAGTTTAAGTTGATCATTTCCTTTGAAAACTCAAAAACAGTTTCTACTTAAGGGGTGTTTGGATTAATGATATCTTGGGTGATCTGGTTGTTGCTGTGTTGTTGTTTTGTTTTTGGTATACTACATTAGTAAATATTAGGTTAAGTAAAGCCTTAAACCCAAGCTTCAAGTAGCCAAAAGTCAAAATTCCACCCACTGACCCAACAACCAATAATATCCCACTTTATCACTTCATTTTCTCATAATACTTTCAAGAAACTAGTCAAGATTTTCTCTCTTTTTCTCCTTGGTGTGCTCGGCCTAGGATCATCCAAGAAGCAAGAACCATCAATTTTTAAAGATCAAGACATAAACTAGTTCCTTTAGTGATCCTTGTTAGGGTTTTGAAATATAAACTCAAGGTTTATTAGGTTTTTATCATCAAAGCTCACTAATCCTTCAAAGTAAGTTCATCAAACTCTTTTTCATGATTTTACCAAGTTCTTACAATGACTATATGATTTTTATACAAGATTTCATGCATGTGTTAGTTTATACAACTCCATTTTATACTTTTATAACTTTTAAACCCTAGAAATGGGTTACATGGAAACCCTTGTTAGATTAACTTGATGGATGATGTTTAGGAACCCATGACACCCTAAGAAGGTGTATGGTAAGATTAGATTATGTTAGGATTAAGAAAAAGGTTCGGTCACCCATGAATTTACATACTTAGCGTAGCTCTTTGCTTTGTATATATTAGTATAGTTATAGTCACACCGTGGAGGACGGACGGGTCTTTACCAATTGTACACCTGATCCACAGCCCGTAGGAGGGCGCATAATGTAAGTGTATATAAACCCTCTCCCACACAAGGGAAGGGTTGGTTGTTTCATTCAATACACACACACTAAGTGTATTTTCTCTCACTAAGAAACTTCCCCCCTCTCTCTCTTTCTCTCTCTAACTCTAACAATGAAGAACTTATTCTTCCATTACCCAAGACCTCCCGATTCCACATAATCAACCATTGTATCGATCCTACAATTGGTACCAGAGCCTAGGTTTTTGTTTTGGTTGATTTTCGTGGTATTTGTCAAAATCGATACTTTTTTTTTTCTGGTTCAGATCTGGTTTTGAAGCTGTTTGTACCATTTCTTTTAACTGGTCTTCAAAGTTTTTTTTCTATCATATGTTTTTCTATCAGGTTTTATGTGTCAAAAGCGGTCAAAATTGTCACAGTCTTTCACTTTATGTTTACATACCTGTTTCTGGTTCACTTCCCAATAACAGTTTATGTATAACTTCATTATTTTCATGACTTTGTACCATAACCAGTGAAAAGGTGGTAAAGTATTGGTCTAAATATTGTCTAAAAAAAGTGGGTGAGATGAAACATATCTGGGCTTGAAAACTTGTTTCTTCATAGCGTTTTGGTAACAAGTTTCTGCTGCAAGGACATACTATTTTTGTTTTTTTAGCCAAAGACAAAACCGATAGTGACAGCTCAGGGTCAACAGCGATCTGATGTTGAACAATTCCAGTGATTTGGGTGTGGCGAGTTGCCTTTTGAAGACAAATTATCAATCAAACAGAAATGATATGCTGCCAAAATTTGGTGAAATGTAGCGATTTGTCCAATAAAAGAAAATGAATAAGAATTGGAAGATCAGTAAATCAATTAACCACATATCAGATCCAAGACCAACTTCAGTTTCAAACCATCTGCTTCAATTTTATCCTAACCAAAACAGCCCAACGACAATCCTAACATCGAGATACAACTCCACCTCATATTACAACTCCACCACTTTAATCAAGACTCAGATTCATAAAGAAATATTACAAAGTATCGATCTCAGTTTTCATCTGTTCGTGTGGTACTACTAACGACCTAAGATCTTCAAGATCTTATCAACACAAGAGATGTTACATCATCGATATATTTTTTATGAAGACTACGCTTCATTTTATATCCGAATACACCAAATGAAAGACCAAGACATCAGTCTCAATCATTCATTTCATTCGGTTTTACACACCAACTAAAAAAAATAGCATCTCAGATAAGTATTCCGTGGTGTTCAATGAACTATCAAGACTAATACAAGTCTAAGACATGGAATAAGAAATCATCACAGATCTTTAAATGGAAACGCAAATAAAATGGATCTCAGTTTGTTCACTTGTTGCTACAAT
Source organism: Artemisia argyi (assembly GCA_030686995.1). Lineage (NCBI taxonomy): Eukaryota > Viridiplantae > Streptophyta > Magnoliopsida > Asterales > Asteraceae > Artemisia > Artemisia argyi. The sequence goes on from CM060677.1 coordinate 126,770,727, forward strand.
CTTAAAAGATGATATAAGTGTGAACATAAACCATCATTGATCCATGAGAAGATTGTTACTTGTATTTTTTTCGAACCATATTTAAGAAAGAACAAAACCTTAAGTTTTAACTTTTTTTGTTCGATTCAAATGAAAAGGAACACAAGTTTACACCTTACCCGAAAAAGCAAACATAATCTTGAAACCTTAAATCCATCTGTTTGTCTGCTGGCTCGATAAGAACAAAGGTTAAAAGAATAAGGTGCGTTACTTTGTGTTATCAAGAAGCAAGTGATGATTTTATGTGGCTGCTAATGCTCTTTGGAGTAATAAGGAGACTTAACAACTTTTAGGTGGCTGTGTACTAACTGAAGAAGAAAGAATGGAAGAATGAAAGAGATTGGTTGTTGCTTAATTATAAAGAGAGGGTGAAATTAGGGTAAAAGGAGGTTAAGTGGTGTTTTATAACCGTGATTTTAGGGTAAGGGTTAATTAGGATTGGGATTATCTGAATTTTTGTTCAGGATTGGGCCGGATGTAAGTTAATTTGATTGGGCCGAATGATCTTGCATCTAAACGAAATCTTGGGCTCCAATTTACAATATCAAATTATTTACATATTGGATCCTATGATTTGAGTTGAAATGTGATTATCGAAATGTAGTTTTCATACATCAAGTTAATTGTTTCTGGTATAATTTCTTGATTTTAAACTCTTTACCAAAAGCCATTACTTATGGAGTAGCCAGGTGTAAGAACTGTGGCACACCTGATAACCGTGTGATTTTGAGCAAACCACCAACTGTCAACGGATTTGATTAGTCTTTACCAAAAGCCGTTTGCTTCTGGACTAGCCAACTCTTGATGGAATAGTCAACATCTTGGTGAGCTGATTACCAATTATGGTTTTTCCACGGCCTTTACCACAAGCCATAATCTTGCGGGCTAGCCAACTCATTTGTTTTTGGGGAGTTGAGGAACCATACAATTTTGGGCAAATTGCAAGCCATAAACGGATTTGAGTTGTCTTTACCAAGAGCCGTTTGCTCCTGGACTAGCCAATCCCTTTTGTCGGTTAGACAAGGCGGACTGATTACCACAAAAATTTTGAAGCACCAGTGAATTTTTTTTTTAAAATTTTTGAAATTTTGGCTAAAACGGGGGTATTATATAGTAAAATGTGATAAAATTCGCTAGAATAGCGAATACCCCCCACACTTAGCATGAATATTGTCCTCAATATTCAAAATCCCGGCTATTATGCCGACATTTTGAACGTAAAAGGGCAACATTACAAGCTAAGCGTGGAAAACGCCATTTTGTTTTTCACTTCATAATCATAGCATGGGGGACTCCCCCACACTTAGGGTGAAAACCCTATAAGTATGCTACTGTTTTTGTTTACCGAGTCGCTAGCTTGACTCGACCCCGAATTCATTTGTCCTTGGGGAATGTGGAAGAAGTGATCTCAATCGGACTTTCATTCAAGATGTTTGGACAAACATATGAAGCACGTGAAAGTTCCACACCGATGAGATAAGTGCCCGACTCAAGATAATGATACATGAAAATGCCGGGATCAAATATAGTGTCCTCACTCCCGAAGGAGTGAAGAAGAGAAGATGTCACCTTATAGGTGAAGAAAAGGAAGAAAATCATGATAAAAAGCATGATTTGATCTTCTTCCTCAAGAGCAGGCTCCGTAGCCTGAGTTTGGATTTCAAAGGGTAAGCTCGTAAACATCCCGGGAGGGTGGGTGGGAATTTGCAAATTCTCATGATTGAGAGCATCTCCCCCCGGGCTATCAAACTCCGGAGGAGTCATGATATGATGAGTGAGTTCACCGGAGAACTCCTCATGAAGAGAATCATTCACAAGATGTGAATTTGTGAATTCATGTTCCGGAATAGACTCATCACAATCCTCGTTCTGAATATCAAAGAGTGGATTATCAGAAATCAAAGTGAATTCAGAGTCGAATTCAAATAGAGGATTGGTGAGAGTAGTATTGAATGCTTCAGGAACAAAGTGATTATTATTCTCTATTGGACTGCTGGGATCAGAAGTGAGTGACGGATCATGATATAGGAGACTTTCAATTTCTCCCAGATCGGCTTGGAAATCGAGGAGACCATCATCACTTTCCAAGGAAAGTGGATTGATGTGAGTAAGTTCATCAGCGAACTCCTCAAGAAGAGGATCAACATCAGACTGAGGAAGTGATGCCTCAATATACTCAATGTCTCCATGAGATGTACAATCATCATTAAAATCTGAGAAAGTCTCAAAATGATCGTTTGAACACTCAAGAGGTGAAGGAATATCACATACATGATCCAAAGTTCCCTGTGACTCTCTCGGGATTGGGACAAGGATCTCAACACTAGACTTTATTAATTCGTCCGATTCCTTATTAGGAACAGTGCTAAGATGCTCATCCCCCATGTTTAGAGAGTGAGTGTGAACTTCGAGTGTGATAACAACAGACTGAGGGAGTTTAGAAGTACTAGCAGTTATGGAATTTTCAAGTTCCATTTGATCAACGGCTAGTGACTCCGTCACATTATTTTCTCCCTGATTCTCCATGGAAGGAATCACAACAGATGAATCTGATGAATCTTTTTGAATAATAACAATGTTATCTTCATCATCATCACTGTCATCATCATCATCATCATATAGAGCAGCATAGCGAAGATTGGCACGTATTTTAGCCGCTCTTTGCTCAGCAAGTAATTCTTCCATGCTCATTTCGTTTCTAGCATCTCGTTCTTCAGCAAGTAATTCTGCCATTGATTTTTCACGAGATTCTTGAAACGATGTAGTAGCCAACCCCTCTTTAAATTTTTTAAATGCTTCAAGAACCTTATCATAAAGGTCTTGCGGGAATTGAGGGGTTGCTTGGGTAATTGGGTCTTGTGGAGGTGGGTCTTGACATGAATAGTCATAATTGTTACAAGGAAATGGATTCCCTGTTTGACAATCCGAGCTAAAGTGAGGACCTCCACAATTTTCACAACAGTAAGACTGATGTGGCTGTGGGTCGTATGTGCTAGAGTCATAATTGTTATCAGGAAACTGCTCATAGACAAGCGTGTTGCCCGATTGACAATCAGAACTGTAGTGTGGGCCACCACAGTACTCACAACAGTTAAACTGTTGAGTCTGGTTTGGTGAATTGTATGGATATTGGTCGTAACCAAAATTTTGATTATTTTGACAATCAAAACCTTGGTGAGGACCTCCACAATATTCACACGAAAAGTTTGGTGTATTTTGATACGAACAATCATTGTGGTTTGGATAATATGATTCTTGCTCGTATGAATGTGATGGGTAATTGGAAAAATTTGAAGAGTCGTTGAATGAGTTTAGATTAGGATCATAAGCAAATGAATTACTAGACCCACAAAACAAACAACTCCCGTTTTGAATATCATTACCACATTGCACACATGTACACCAACGACATGGCAAACCAAAAAGTGGCTCACCACAACCGACACAAGGAACAAAATCTGGAGGTGGGACAAGTGGTGTGCTCTTAGAGCTAGGAATTTCCACCACTTCCGTTATGGTCTCGGGTTTTGGTTCTTGATAAATGTGAAGATTGGGCAAGTCGTTCTTTTCAGTCACTGCCCTAAGCTCTGTACGTTTGGTTGACAAACTTTTAACCGTAAACCGTGAAAGGTTAGGATCAATTCTTGACGATTTAGGAGCAATTGTGAGCTTAGGTTTTTGGATAACCGTAGGTTGGACGTATTTAGCACTTCCATCGTCAGAGGGAAGTACAGGGTCCTTTGTCACCTCGGTTTCTTGATCCATTTCCCTCACCGGAGAGGGAATAGGAATCGATGGTCCATCATGATCAACACGACATCTCGATATTTTTGACAAGGCCATAAGTTTTTCAATTTTGCTCTCAAAGGCCCATTGTTCAAAGAAATCATCATCGAGAGATGTCATTTAGAATTATACATGAGAGGGGTATAAGAAGGTAGAATCAAATGGATAGAGGGTAAGGAAAAATATTTTTAGGTTTTTTGGTGTTGTTAACACTTTAGGAAAAGTGTTAATGACATTTTTGTTTTATGATTTGAATTTACAAAAAGGTGGTGGGTTTATACAGTGACGAATGAAAAATCACTAATCTCAAAGAAACGTTTTAAACACGCAGCTACCTCCCCGGCAGCGGCGCCAAATTTTGATTGGTCCTGAACGGTCAACTAAGTTTCCCAGGTGTTGGTCAACCAAGTCAAATGTCTAAAACCAACTAACCAAGGAGTACAGTGTATTCCCGGGTCGTTATGTCCCAGCGAGGTAGGCAATTGTATTAAAAAACGTTTTAAGTGATCGGGTGATTTAACAGAAGGATCAGGAATTTGGTTATTGTGATTAAACTACGAGATTATGATTGAGAATAACTTAGAAACACTATTAGAACAATTACTGATGATCAGATATCCTAGAAACGTAAGTAAACCTAAAAACGCGCGTTTGAATTAAAATAACGCGAACGCGCAAAATAAAAAGTGAAACGAGAGCAAATAAAATCCTACGAACGTGAAAATTATATTTTTATAATCCTAATAACTTAAGAAAATTTTTAGAAAAATAATTTTTACACTTTTTAATTAATTACTATTAATTAATTACTAATTTCTAATTACTTTTTAATTAACTAAATTGCACTAATTATTAAATAATTATGAAAATTAACTAGAAAAATGAAAATTAAATTTAGAAAAATCTAAAATATTATAAAACTATTTTTAAAACAGAAAACCTAATTTTTCTACCTTTTAATTATTTAAAAGTAATTAAAACTAATTATTTAATTAATTTAAACTAAAATTAATTATTAAAAATACCAAATGAACTAGGAAAAATCTGGAAAAATTACTAAAATTATTTTAACTAAAAAGAAGCCCAAGAAAAATTTAAAAATGAGAATAGCTTATGAATAAGCTGAAAAATAAGCCAAAGTGCTTAAATGGAAGCTATCACTTTCTAAATTTTTGTCTTTTTCTTAATTTTCTTTTACACAACTGTTAAACTACTTAAAATATGAAACTTTTGTGAAGGAACTTTTGCTTAAGCTCAACAATAAGCTCTGTGCAAGCCAATAAGCTCCACAGTTTGACTTTGTTTGACCAATGAAGAAAATAAGCTCAATTGAGCTTGTGCGGGGTCCACAGTGGTGAAAACCAGTTCAATTAAGTTATTTGGGTACTTTAAATCTTAATTTGATCAAATAAGCTCTCTGAATGAACAATAAGCACAACAATAAGCCACAAATTCTTAAACTGCAACAGATTTTGGGACAGACTTTAGGGACAAAACAAAGTGGGGTCCACAGATGGTAAAAGCTTAAGCTAGGTTGAATAAGCTAGTGTGCCAGCTTGTGAGCAAGTTGGGACCATTCACAAGGCTGGGGGCCCACTGAGGTGGCCACAATCCACCACCAAAGGTGGTGGTGTGGTGGTGACTAGCTGTGCACAGGGCACTCAGTCCCCCTGCAGGGTACTTTGAGGCCTTGTGGGGTCCATTAAACAAGTTCCAAAAAATCTGAGAAAATTCCTAAAAATCAACTAGCTGGTAGAGAGTAAGCTTGTAAAAGCTCAGATCCTAAATCCTTATATCAAACCAATTAAAGGCTTCCAAACTTTGAGCAAAATAACTGAAACAGCTTTTGACTTTTTAGTGTACACACCACAGTTGACTTTTATCACTTTTTAATGATCCTAGATGACTTAATAAGTTGTAATAAGCTAAGAGACAACTAATTTAAGCAACCATATCAACTTATGTGACTGTCTATATGTTTATGCAATACAAACTCTCAATAGTGACTGAGAATGAGGGACTTCAAGGTAATTTTGACTTTTTATCCAACTAACCACTGATTTTTGTGCTTGCACTGGTCTAATATTACTTAAGTGGGACTGTGGAAACCAGAGTTATCAACTAAACACCCTCTAACCCTACTGAACCAGTAAAGCCAAACACCCCTTAATACTTTGACTGTTTTGAAATTTGGTGAGCAAATGATCATTTGAAGCCAACTACTGATGTAAATATACTAAATAGAATATATGAATACATCTAAACTAAGTTGATGCAGAGATGATTAAGATTCTAAGCTAAGACAGATTATGCAACTATATGACCCAAAATGAAATTTTAAGCAAACTTGAAAATCTCTCAAATAAGTACCATAAACCAGCAATAATTCTAACTCACTTAAGCCAAATTAACATAGATTAACAAGAAACAACACATGAATAAGCTAGATTACAAAAATAAGCTACATTTCTCTTTAAGAATAGCCATAAAGTTGCACTTACAAAGGTCCTTTGCTTAATCAGTGGTACCACAATCAGTAACAACACACTCCTAACACCCCCCATGGGGTTCTAAACCTGCTCCTCAGCATCCCTTTCTTCTCTTCTTCTTGCAGTTTTTTATTTTATTTTTATTTTTATTTATATCTTATTTTTTTGTATTTTCTTAGTAAAGAGAACTTTAAACTAACAAAAGCTTGAATTTATGAAACAAAACTTATATTAATAATGGAAAGGTAACATTACACTGAGACTTGAATAAAAATTACAATGCTTGAAAAAGTAAATTTATACTAAAAATTCTAACTAATCCTTCACTGCTTCTCAGCTTCATTATATAGTTCCCCATTAGGGTTTGGGGGGTTCCTTGGACTCTTCCAGCTTGAATTACCAGCCCTAGGATCAAAAACAAGCAATCCCAATCGTTTAAATTCTTTGGCACCCAAAGTTTCTTGTCTGCTTCTTGAGATAATTGAGGCCAGAGGGTGGGTTTTGGAAGGTTGTGTTTGGTTTGGAGTGCAAGGGGGAAGAGATTGAGTGTTGCAGTGAGGGAAGGTGGGTTCTGAAACTTCAGGGACCTTTTATGCCAATTTTGGATTTTGAGGGACCAATTGTGTAATTTTCTCAAACTTTTTACCCAAGGATCATTTTTTCATAATTTTTGACTTTTCCATGCCTTGGGTTGACTTTTCTTTCATTTCAAACTTCCAGGGACTAGTTTTGTCAATTTTTGAAACTTGAGGGACTGAAACTGCCAATTATGCAAACTTTGTTCATTTTTCATTTGTTTTTAAACATTTTGCATCTAAAACATATAAAACACAATTATGAAATATTTTCTGTATTTTGATGCGTATTTGAGTGTTTTTGGATATTTTGGCAGTTCAGATACGATAAAAATGATGAGTATTTACACACTCATCAGCGGGATACGAGAATTGATTATGCATGAATCACACAAGTCGAAGTACTCTATTCATCCAGGTTCTGATAAGATGTATCAGGATCTCAAAAAGCTTTATTGGTGGCCAAACATGAAAGCACAAATAGCTACGTACGTCAGCAAATGCCTTACTTGGGCTAAAGTGAAAGCCGAGTACCAGAAACCGTCAGGATTACTTCAACAACCAGAGATTCCACAATGGAAGTGGGAGCGTATTACAATGGACTTTGTCACTAAACTTCCCAAGACGTCAGGAGGTTACGATACTATTTGGGTAATTGTTGATCGTCTCACCAAATCAGCCCACTTCATACCCATTAGAGAGACTTATTCCATGGAACAACTCTCCAGACTTTATGTCAAGGAAATAGTCTCAAGACACGGTGCACCCGTTTCCATCATTTCTGACAGACATAGTCGCTTTACTTCAAACTTTTGGCGGTCATTACAAGATTCTTTTGGATCCAAGTTAGACATGAGCACTGCTTACCATCCTTAGACCGATGGTCAGAGCGAGAGAACGATTCAGACACTGTAAGACATGCTTAGGGCATGTGTGATTGACTTTGGAAATAGTTGGGCTAACCATCTGCCGTTGATCGAGTTTTCCTATAACAACAGTTACCATTCAAGCATAAAAGCAGCACCATTCGAGGCACTTTATGGTCGTAAGTGTCGATCTCCAGTTTGTTGGGCCGAAGTTGGTGATGTACAATGTACTGGCTTGGAGATGGTTCGAGAAACAACAGAAAAGATAATCCAGATTCGAGAAAGACTCGAAACAGCTAGAAGTAGACAGAAAAGCTACGCAGATGTTCGATGCAAACCATTGGAATTCCAGGTCGGAGACAAAGTTATGTTGAAAGTCTCGCCTTGGAAGGGCGTGATACGATTCGGGAAACGCGGGAAGTTGAACCCGAGATACATTGGTCCATTTAAGATACTGGAAAGGATTGGTCCGGTAGCTTAAAAATTTGAACTTCCGTCAGAACTCAGCAACGTACATAACACGGTTCATGTCTCGAACCTCAAGAAATGTCTTTCGGATGAGTCTTCCGTAATACCACTAGAAGAAATTCAACTTGATGACAAGCTTAACTTTGTGGAAGAACCAGTTGAAATCATGGACCGAGAGATCAAACAGTTGAAGCAGAGTCGAATTACGATCGTGAAAGTTCGCCTGAATTCTCGAAGAGGACCCGAGTTTACTTGGGAACGAGAAGACCAAATGCGACTCAAGTATCCACATCTTTTCACCAAGTCAACTTCCGAGACCAACACTAGTTGAATTCAGGGAGTGAATTCCTTTTTAGGTGGGCGACTAACACAACCCACAATTTCAGGTCATTTTTCAAACCTCAACATGTTACTATTCATCATTCACTATTTATCATTTTACTATTCATCATTTCTGAAGTCAGTTTGAGATTCCGGGAAGCATTCAAAAATTTCACTATTCACATGACACTATTCATTTCTGGGGGAAAACACTATTCATGTGCATTAGTCATTTCATCGTAATGTTAGTTTACGAGTAATTAAATTCGTGTAACCAGGATGGTTTAGTTGCGAATTCACGCATCATCAGTAGGGACATTTCATGCGGACTAGAAATGGTCCGCATATCATCATTATAGCATTTACATACTATTCCACTCATAGGATATTCAAATTAATATTTTTGGTATATTTAACGTTTTACTTATATTTAGTTTTAAATAAACGTTAACACGCGATCGATAATTGTGACTAACATATCCGACACTCCCTACAATGGTCCCGATATATTTTCACACTTCTTACAATGTTACAAATATTATGAAAATCATTTACCCGGTGTTTTGGAAATTTATTTAAATTATATCGTACGTCTAATCTAATTACGACGGTTTTCGTGGAAACTAAACAATAATCACCCAAACCCTCCATACTTTTACCCAATATATTTTTACAACTTTTACGACTCTATTATGTCCTGGATAACTTCGTTAAGATTTATTTCTAGCAAACCCGGTACCCGATTACACCTAAAACTAACTAATACTACACAATATTACCATTAACTCTCTAAATAAATCACCCAACATCCCCCCCCCCCTTTCCCTCCTTTTGAGCGCCGGCCAAGCCCCCCTGGTTCTCATGTGTAACTTACCAACACACCATTAATGCTATCAAATCTTTTCTAATGCACCAATAATATCCCACTTTATCACTTCATTTTCTCATAATACTTTCAAGAAACTAGTCTTTTCTCTCTTTTTCTCCTTGGTGTGCTCGGCCTAGGATCATCCAAGAAGCAAGAACCATCAATTTTTAAAGATCAAGACATAAACTAGTTCCTTTAGTGATCCTTGTTAGGGTTTTGAAATATAAACTCAAGGTTTATTAGGTTTTTATCATCAAAGCTCACTAATCCTTCAAAGTAAGTTCATCAAACTCTTTTTCATGATTTTACCAAGTTCTTACAATGACTATATAATTTTTATACAAGATTTCATGCATGTGTTAGTTTATACCACTCCATTTTATACTTTTATAACTTTTAAACCCTAGAAATGGGTTACATGGAAACCCTTGTTAGATTAACTTGATGGATGATGTTTAGGAACCCATGACACCCTAAGAAGGTGTATGGTAAGATTAGATTATGTTAGGATTAAGAAAAAGGTTCGGTCACCCATGAATTTACATACTTAGCGTAGCTCTTTGCTTTGTATATATTAGTATAGTTATAGTCACACCGTGGAGGACGGACGGGTCTTTACCAATTGTACACTTGATCCACAGCCCGTAGGAGGGCGCATAATGTAAGTGTATCTAAACCCTCTCCCACACAAGGGAAGGGTTGGTTGTTTCATTCAATACACACACACTAAGTGTATTTTCTCTCACTAAGAAACTCCCCCTCTCTCTCTTTCTCTCTCTAACTCTAACAATGAAGAACTTATTCTTCCATTACCCAAGACCTCCCGATTCCACATAATCAACCATTGTATCGATCCTACAATTGGTACCAGAGCCTAGGTTTTTGTTTTGGTTGATTTTCGTGGTATTTGTCAAAATCGATACTTTTTTTTTCTGGTTCAGATCTGGTTTTGAAGCTGTTTGTACCATTTCATTTAACTGGTCTTCAAAGTTTTTTTTCTATCATATGTTTTTCTATCAGGTTTTATGTGTCAAAAGTGGTCAAAATTGTCACATTCTTTCACTTTATGTTTACATACCTGTTTCTGGTTCACTTCCCATTAATAGTTTACGTATAACTTCATTATTTTCATGACTTTGTACCATAACCAGTGAAAAGGTGGTAAAGTATTGGTCTAAATATTGTCTAAAAAAAGTGGGTGAGATGAAACATATCTGGGCTTGAAAACTTGTTTCTTCATAGCGTTTTGGTAACAAGTTTCTGCTGCAAGGACAGACTATTTTTGTTTTTTTAGCCAAAGACAAAACCGATAGTGACAGCTCAGGGTCAACAGCGATCTGATGTTGAACAATTCCAGCGATTTGGGTGTGGCGAGTTGCCTTTTGAAGACAAATTATCAATCAAACAGAAATGATATGCTGCCAAAATTTGGTGAAATGTAGCGATTTGTCCAATAAAAGAAAATGAATAAGAATTGGAAGATCAGTAAATCAATTAACCACATATCAGATCCAAGACCAACTTCAGTTTCAAACCATCTGCTTCAATTTTATCCTAACCAAAACAGCCCAACGACAATCCTAACATCGAGATACAACTCCACCTCATATTACAACTCCACCACTTTAATCAAGACTCGGATTCATAAAGAAATATTACAAAGTATCGATCTCAGTTTTCATCTGTTCGTGTGGTACTACTAACGACCTAAGATCTTCAAGATCTTATCAACACAAGAGATGTTACATCATCGATATATTTTTTATGATGACTACGCTTCATTTTATATCCGAATACACCAAATGAAAGACCAAGACATCAGTCTCAATCATTCATTTCATTCGGTTTTACACACCAACTAAAAAAAATAGCATCTCAGATAAGTATTTCGTGGTGTTCAATGAACTATCATGACTAATACAAGTCTAAGACATGGAATAAGAAATCATCACAGATCTTTAAATGGAAACGCAAATAAAATGGATCTCAGTTTGTTCACTTGTTGCTACAATCTTAAAAGATGATATAAGTGTGAACATAAACCATCATTGATCCATGAGAAGATTGTTACTTCTTGTATTTTTTTCGAACCATATTTAAGAAAGAACAAAACCTTAAGTTTTAACTTTTTTTGTTCGATTCAAATGAAAAGGAACACAAGTTTACACCTTACCCGAAAAAGCAAACATAATCTTGAAACCTTAAATCCATCTGTTTGTCTGCTGGCTCGATAAGAACAAAGGTTAAAAGAATAAGGTGCGTTACTTTGTGTTATCAAGAAGCAAGTGATGATTTTATGTGGCTGCTAATGCTCTTTGGAGTAATACGGAGACTTAACAACTTTTAGGTGGCTGTGTACTAACTGAAGAAGAAAGAATGGAAGAATGAAAGAGATTGGTGGTTTCTTAATGTTAAAGAGAGGGTGAAATTAGGGTAAAAGGAGGTTAAGTGGTGTTTTATAACCGTGATTTTAGGGTAAGGGTTAATTAGGATTGGGATTATCTGAATTTTTGTTCAGGATTGGGCCGGATGTAAGTTAATTTGATTGGGCCGAATGATCTTGCATCTAAACGAAATCTTGGGCTGCCAATTTACAATATCAAATGATTTACATATTGGATCCTATGATTTGAGCTGAAATGTGATTATCGAAATGTAGTTTTCATACATCAAGTTAATTGTTTCTGGTATAATTTCTTGATGTAATACAAATTTTCACGGGTTATGTTATTGACAAGATCACGAAATATCATTATCAAGATTCACTAAAACGTCAAGATGGTTGAATATTTGGATATAATGACAAAGTGAATTATTCACGGGGTTTGCATTTTTTTGACAAGAACGTAAAACTCAACATACAAAACCCTAGTTTTCAAACCCTAATTTACCGAATAACAGGGGGTATCTAAAGAATTAGGGCATATCACATTAAACCGTCAAAAGGCTAGTTTTTGGGTATTTCACCGCACGAGATGATCACGAAGTTTACTTGGTATCACTTATTTGAGATTGAAGTGGGTTTCACGAGGGCATGTACTTATTTTATCTTGAAGTCAGGGTTGGTTGGATGCATGACTTTCAAGGATAACTTGCTCGTGCTTAATATTTAGGTTGAAGTTTTGGTTTATCTAGTTTCCAGAAGTCGGGGTGGATGGTTGAAAACCTGGTTAACTATCACTTAAAGGAGTTACATTATAGTACTCAGTGTCATATGCATGTGACGTTGTGGATAATCACAAAAGGTGATGATAGTCTCATACTTTGTCGAGATAGTATTGAGTACTTAGAGATTTGCATGGTGCACAAATTCTCTACACCGTTCTTCCAACAACAATGCAAGATTAAGTAACAAATTTGGGGAACTCTACTTCGTTTTCAAGTCTGGTATATCGGGTTAACTTCACTAAGTGGTCACAATAATAGCCGACAGAATACGAGGTTGGTTTGTTAGCTAATGGGTTTAATGGTTGAAATGTGATCAGCAATTCTCATGGAATATTCGGCACTACAGCACGTCAAAGATACTTCACAGTCTAAGCAAAATCTTTCTAGATCCTTCAATGTCATTCACGATTGTCTTCAAGATGTTTGCTTAAGACAAGAACTTCTCGTGTATATGGTCGTACACGTCAATGATGCTTCCGAAAGTTCGAAACCATCATGGGGGAGAAACGTGTACTTTAATGATATAAGGTTAACCTCCAGGGGGAAGTAGTTTATACTACTTTACTTAGTATGGTTCGTGAAGTATTCTACATATGTGAGAAGAATTGTTGCTGATCTCTTGCATGCTCCCACAAACAGATATTCACCAAAACCAGATTTGTCATAACACATTCAATTTATCATTGTCTCACGGTTTCTTCTTGGTTTTGTAAAATCCCGCGAAAGAATCTATTTCTCAGTTTAAATCATAGATTTGTAAAATCCTGTGATGATGAAACTATCCTGGAGAAAGAAAAGTGCATTTTCGGATCTTAGTTGACTCTGGTGCTACGGCATCAACTTCGAAGAAGGGATAATGTATGTACTTCATGTATTGGATGAGTTTTGACATACTTCATGGCATTTTGGTTATAACGTGTTTTTATGGGGTTATGTGTGTTTGACAAGATCGGGATAAAACCATTATCAAAGTTCATTCAAAACATCCAAGAGGCTAGATTTGGGCAGTTAAATCACAAGATGTGACTACGCGCGTCAATTCATTATTATTTATTTGAGGTTGAAGTGAAATTTCACGGGTTCGTGTACTTAGTATCTGAAGATATCGGGGTGGTTGGATGAAGATTCTTCGAGATCCTTGTTTGAGCTTTTAACCTTTACAATGATGAAGACTTGGATATCTAGTTATTTTTGGGATTCTTCCTTTCTATTACCACAAAATAACTATCATTTTAAGGAGTTACGTTGTAGTGCTCAGTGTCACACGAAGTTGTGGATATTCAAGAGGTGATGTACGTCTTATACTTGATGGTTGGTTGGTTGAAGAGTATAGAGTACTTAGGGATTCGATGTTGCACGAACTCTCTACACCGCTCTTTGTCACACATTAGTGCAAGCTTAAGTCACAAGTTCGGGTTATTTTACTTCAGTCTCAAGTTCATCATATTGGGTTTTTCTCCATCAAACGACATATAGCCGACAGAATGATAATGGGGTTGGTAACGAGTTAGCAGAGAGAAGAAGAAAAGAGAGAGATGACGTTTGAACACAACGGTTCAAGCCTCGTTCTTCAACATTATGGCGTCTGCATATAACACTTTAGGCCCCATTCCTCAAAGAAAAGAAAGGTGTACGTGTCAGTGCGCCTTATCTTAGAAAGAAGAGAAATCTTCTTATTTATGACCATTCTCATCAACAAGCTTCATGCTTTTCCCATGTTCGTACAGTCATCAAGTGGATCGATATATTGGATTATATTTCCGTGCTTCACTTATTCAATCAAAAATTACAAACAGGCATATGCAATTTTTGAGGGGGAGAAGGGAAAGGATGAAGATACTACATGTTGATGATGTTTGAAGAATGGTCATTTGGCTCTTGTACGCAGATATTTTCTCCCTCTAAGGTTTAACACATTTCAACAAGTGGTTTAGGCGTATTACAAGCTTCATGGAACTCTTCATTTGCTAAACCATTGATAAGGAAACAAAAGAGGGGCTGCTTCAAGAGTGATTTAATCATCATCTTCTTCGCAGTAGTTTTTGATGCTACACACATATTTATGCTGCATCTGATAAATTTCAACCATCACGGAATCTCAACTATGGCAAAACTGTCATTGCATGCCATTTTTGAGGGGGAGAACAAGCGTACGTCCTTTTCCTTTCGACTATGGCAAAAATGTCATTAGCATGCCACTTTTGAGGGGGATAATAGGCGTGTGTTCTTTCTATTCTTTCGTGGGAGGAGTAATGTGTATGCTGGGGTTATAAATCATGAAGGGATCGAGCTTAATTATTCTTGTCGGGGAAATTAATGTCTACCTCTCCGATATATTCCGTGGTTTATTACTCTGTTCGAGTTCTATAGTCATTGCGGGGATTCGAACTTGGTGTTATCATTTAGTACTCCAGTTGATTGATTGATTCAGATAAAGAAGAAGATGGTTAATATCAAGACCTTCAAGCATGATCATGAAGTTAA
Source organism: Artemisia argyi (assembly GCA_030686995.1). Lineage (NCBI taxonomy): Eukaryota > Viridiplantae > Streptophyta > Magnoliopsida > Asterales > Asteraceae > Artemisia > Artemisia argyi. The sequence continues at coordinate 126,785,791 of CM060677.1, forward strand.
AGTGTTGAATCTATAAAAGGGGATGGTCAGTTTGAGGGGGAGCCGATTCTGAAACTTCACAAGTTTCGAAGAGGCTCTTTACATACGATGGCCTAATTGAGGGGGAGCGAACTCAATTAGTCATCATTTCATGACTCCTGAAATCTTCAGTTCAGGACTCATGAGGGCTTATCGACATTTTCTCACGGGCTAATATTATTATTGATAAAGGGCTTCCAGTTATAGATAAAGGGCTTCCAGTTAATGCTTCATGTACACATCATTATGATGATTCCGATTAATCGCAACCATCAGGGGAGAGGAATGTGTACACCAAGGACGCACAACAAGTTCACGTGATCGGGCTTAATCACTTATTCCAGGATTGATAACCGCAGAGATGATCAGTGGTTCAACTTGTTACTTTGGTTGTATCACTTCATGTGCACACCACGGGCTGATTAATCGCAACCATCAGGGGAGAGAAAAATGTGTACATCAGGGACGCACAACAGGTTCACATGATCGAGCTTAATCAGTTATTCCGAAGTTGATATCCGCAGAGATGATCAGTGCCTCAACCTGTTACTTTGGTGTTATCGTTTCTTCTTGTATTTGGTACATGTGGGCTGATTTGGTATATGTAATATAACTGGATTGCATGTAGTGATATAGAGATGTTGATATCCTATTCCCCAAATGGACAACATTGAAGAAGGTCGAGTCTACAGTCTGTTCTACATTCTCTGCTACGTGTTAGAAGACTAAAGACGATATGCAACTAATTATCGAAAGACTTCTGCGTATTCAAGGCATTCATCAAGAAAGGTTGTCAGTTTAGGGGAGAGCACTAATTAGGGGAGAGTGTAAAGTATGTGTTAAAATCCCTAATTAGAAGTGCTCACATTGCTCTTCAGCATGTTGATTCTCACAGGATATATTTGAGCTTATTGTGTTCTTCTCACAAGAATTCAAGTATATGGGCATAAGATGTGTTGCTGATTCTGAGGTATCAAAACCAGCAAGGGGGAAGGAGACATACATCGGAACGCACAACGAGTACACATGATGAGCTTTATACTTCGTCTGTATTGAATTCATTCCGGGAAGACAAATGTCATGACTGCAGAGGAAATCAGTGTTTTAACTCGTTCTTTTGGTGTATTATTTCAACTACGCGGGGGAAGAGATGTAAGAAACAGTTTCTGATGACAAAAGACGTACACAATTGATTGTGTGTGTACTTCGGGTTTCTGAGCTTCATATAATGAGACTGATTGCATCATTTCAACTACTTGGGGGGAAGTGGTCTCTGGATACTTTTTGGTACGCATTACTTCAGCCTTCGGTAGGAAGAAAGTTGAGAAGAACTATTCAAGCGTGAGATGATACGTTGCTGATCTATCAAAGCTTCACAGTGAGAAAGCTCAAGTTCAGACGACTATTCAGGAGCCTCGAACGCTTTGGTGGTGAAAGTTTAAGAGATGTTGACTACTGACTTCTACTACGCGCAGACCGATATCCTCTTTTCGGTATTCATGGCAACATCCTCTTAAACTGCATAATATCCTTTTGTACATATTTTAAAACCAAAAAGAAAATAGAAAATTATAAAACCAACAAAATCCATAAAAATCAATAAAAACATAAAAATTCCAAAAATATTCTTCTCGCGACATGTCTCTCGTATAATCAATATTATGTACTTTTCTGGAAATGTCATTTAATAATGGCACGGATTCATACATATGCTTGAGCGAGAGTTTTTTTTTCTATCTTTTAAAATAATGTTTTCTAAAACATGTCGTTTCTCAAAAATTTCTTTCAAAATGGTTTGCTATTACTTCAGATAGCAACCCGATTTTCAAAATGAGGAAAACACGTCGCCAAAAAGACGGTTGTTCCTAACAACGGATGAAGTTCATCCGGGCATGGATTACGTTACATCCGTGCACTCTCGATCAAATGTACGTTTCAGTGCATTATTTCTTGGTTAAGAAGAGAAGTCTTCTTTTTACAAAAAACAAATATTTTTCTATATATGATTCTTCAAAAAAATATTTTGTATCTCAAATGGTGGTTTAAAACAACTTTTGAAAATCAATTGGACTTAAATCTTTTATAAAATTTGCCACTCAATCTATGACAAAAGGTTTAATTTTTCACAAAATGTTAAATATACAAATGGTCATAGATTGAGGGGGAGAGTGATTTCAAATTTTATTTTAGATCATCAAATTTTCATCTTTGATCCGTTCAAGCAATGAGTAAGAAAAATGTGGTGTTATGTGTCAATATATGAATTTTTATGAGTCTACGTTTAACTCCAAATCGCTTTTGAAACTCATCATTTTTGACACTAACATTCTCCCTCATAAATTGAGGGGGAGCATCGAAATGTTCCATTATCAGTATACATTAGAATCAGACCACATTTTCTCCCAAATTTTCTAACTTATTTAAATCAATTGGGATCACAAATCTCAAAAGGTTTGAAATTTTTGATCGGGGGAGAGAATGTGATTTAAATATGAAATCTGATAAACAAATGTGATCTTTTGGACTCAAGTGTAGGCTCCCTCATATGTGCTAAACTCTTTCGTATATCGATGCACATATTAAGGGGGAGCGAATGATTCATGATGGCAATTATGGAATGATACCAAAGACCGACCATTTTATTTAATGGAGTTATAAGGAAGATAAGGTTAGGTATTATTTCCCATGATCCAGCCCGAACCGGAGGGATCTTCCCAGGGACAATCCTCTAGTTAGAGTAGAAGTCCTTAGGAATGATTAAAAAAAAGGAGAAAAGTGAGATAAGGGAAGAGTGCCGACTCAGATGGAGCTAGTACTGGAACAAACCCAACAAGGTTCTGGTAATGAAGTCTTGGTAAGCACTGAAGGGGTTGAAGAATGAAAAAAGATATATAATGAGAAAGGGTGAAAAGAAATAGCCCTCCATATATTCAACCTTAGGGCAGAAACCGGGTTCAATTCATATGTTATCGGTTGTTACTAAGGTAGCACTGGTATTGAAGACAAGACGTCATGGACCCAGTGACGCATTGCACTAAAACCTTCCAAGCCACTCAAGTTCTCTTAAAAGAACTTGTTTCATTCTCACGGGGAACCCTACATAAACTATCGACCGCTCATTGCGAGCCATGTTGATATTGAATCAGGAGACACCTCTCCAGTCTCCAGTTGCGGAATCATAATGCACTATTGAATCTAGAGCCAAGAGATCATCCATAAATCTCATTAGGACACATTTACAATATGCTTACTGTTTCACACAATGTGGAAAGTAAGATAATATATTTAGAGTCCTACGCATTATCCTTGCGGTATTGCCAGAACATCTGAGTGATATGCAATTATTCACGATGAAGATGGAAATCCTACTAGAGTGAACATCAATCAAGCTCTTGGTAGGTGACATGTGAGATCCTTCATGGATTAAACTAGTGACAACTGGAAAGCAACGATGGGGCGATTCGTTTTTTGAATCAAACTTGTTCCAGGAAATGAATTGACGGATACTTTTGGAAAACCCTCGATGTGCTCAACTACTTTCTTTCGAGCACATTGACTGCGCATAATGTTCAAACAAAAGTATTTGACATAAAATTGATGTTTATCATAAAACTCTCGTTGTATTGCAAAAAAATCTTTCTCTAGCAATACGCGATTGTTTTTCAAAATCAATTTCCTCATTAATCGGTGAATCATTAATTCACCGGTTCACTCACTCCGTGTTGTCTACTTTGAGACGCTCCGGTTTGAGAACGACTAGTACAGCTGCGAAACCCTATCAAGGAAGTTCTTCAGAATTCTACCTGATCACAGGCAGTATTTATACTGACTAACGGGGAACTGTAGTTCTTGCAACCCTATTCAACGAAGGTGAACAAAGACACTTTCGTGTGTTATTGCTAACTGTTGTTTGCAGGAACACCCGACGGTTGCAGCTAATGGCAAATGAGACATCAATTCATAACCTCATGCTCATACCCTACACTCACAATTAAAGACATCATGAAAAGTGAAAGATCAACAACAATGCTTCCGCAACTCTGATGCAAAGTTTCATGATCCATAAAGGTGTGAGCATGACGGTCAGATGGTCACTACTTCACATGGAGGCGATTCCACTAAGGATGATTTGTAGATTTACGATGGCTGTTGATCTCAATGAAAGCTCAAAGATCACACAAGTCAAAGGAACTTATGCTCAAAGATCACTACTTGCCGAACAAAGACAACACTTGAAGAATCAACGGATACAAGCTAGAGCTAAAGATCAATGTATAGAATGCTAAGATTCAATTTATTTTTTCTGGGGTGACCTCCCTTAGGGGGAGATTGTTAGGATTTAGAAAAAGGTTCGGTCACCCCATGAATTTATATACTTAGCGTAGCTCTTAGCTTTGTATATATTAGTATAGTTATAGTCACACCGTGGAGGACGGACGGGTCTTTACCCACTGTACACCTGATCCACAGCCCGTAGGAGGGCGCATAATGTAAGTGTATATAAACCCTCTCCCACACAAGGGAAGGTTTGGTTGTTTCATTCAATACACACACACTAAGTGTATTTTCTCTCACTAAGAAACTTCCCCTCTCTTACTTTCTCTCTCTAACTCTAACAATGAAGAACTTATTCTTCCATTACCCAAGACCTCCCGATTCCACATAATCAACCATTGTATCGATCCTACAGATTAGTTTGGTGGTGATTGAAAGTGTTTTGGTTGAAGTTGAAACTAGTTTGGAACCCTAGAAATGATTTTAAAACATATATAAAAACCTACTGTCCCAAAAGGCCAAACCTAGAAAACTCAGGGACTTAATTTTTGATCAAATATTTAGAAAATACTTTCAAAAACGAAGCCTTGGGCGAAAGAATGGATAAAAACAAGCTTATAACGAAGGAGATATGATTTTTGCAAGTTTAACGACGAAAACTAATTTCTGAAAATTTCACGTGCTGTTGGACGATTTTCGATGGACAAAGAGAGGCGTTAGATGTAACCTAAAGGAGCTGAACTATTGAAAATATGTTAATACATGTTAAGACGAATCCGTGGATATAAAGAACGAGGAAAATGAACTTATAACGACAAAGATATACACGTTTCAAAATCGTCAAAACTCTACTTATTTTAGTAGTCACTAATAGAAATAATAAACTACGTACTAAGTACTATATTTTCTAGATATATTGTTAAAGAGCTATATTTTTAACCAATGAAGTATGTATGACCCCAAGCTTATTTATACGACTAATTGACGTTATTTTAAGGTTTTCAAAACGATAAATGTAACACTAACATTTTATATACGATATATTACGACTAGTCTTTATAAGCCTAGTTAGACTTATTTTTCCTAAGTATGGAAAATATTTTACTTTGACAATAACTAGTATTTTCAAGTTACGAGTGGTATTGGTATCATGTGCATGAACATTCACTACATCATTTCATGATCTAAAGTAGATCATATTCATTCATTTAGATTGCGGCTAGTGTTCGCGCCTTGTTGTCCCGATCATTTCATCCCATAGTATCATCACTTCAAGGTGAGTTTTCATAGCCCCGTTTTAATTCAATATTTTGATTTCAAATCCCACGGGGGAGAATACATTGCATCACTTATTTTTTTGTACATGCCAAAGTATAAATTCCGTACATTGCTTAAGTTGCCTTACTACCACGTCATAACAAGTCCCTTTTATTATCGTGGACCGTTAATTAATCTACAAGCGAGAGTGAGTGAATAGATCTATTGAGGGTGACTCCTCCATCCGTGTTTGGGTTGCTCAAACGGGAAAACGGATACATTTCATGTCTAATATATTTAGAGTGTCTGGTAAACACTCATTTGGGGCCAAGTAACTTATGTCTAGCTTCGGGGTCATGAGCTTAAGAGCCTATGTAGCTTTATTTCTGACATTTTGTCACTTTACTTTACTTATGGCCAATGTACATCCGATTTAACTTACAAACCTATGATTATTCACCAACATTATTGTTGACCGTTTTCGCAATGTATTTTCAGGTAATTAAGACATATTCTTCATGGCATGCATGGAGTCATATCATTGAGTAACAAGGATGACGCGTCTCATTTTGGATTTTTATGCACTTATGAATTATCGTTTGATTGTACTAAACTTATTTCCTTAAACTTTTCAAGACTTTGGGACCTATGTTTTATAACTCTGAATATTTTAAATGAATCAAACGACGTGTTTTCAAAACGACACTTTAGGTCGTTCAATATAACTGTAATTGTGGTGCTATGACAGTCACCCCCAGGTATTCCATTCCGCTGCCATTCAGGTATTTTAGGGGTGTGACATTTAATTAATAGGTGTAACTTGAGAATCCTTAAGAAACACGACACCACTGCTTCTTCAGATACGGGGTCCCTTGAAGTTAATAAGACAATTAATGTTGGAAATGATTTGGGTTTTGATATGGCTGGAAAAAAATTAGACGTAGCCCATGCTTTGGGTATCGGAGTTAACAATGGTTTCCAATGAATATTCTCTTACTAAATGTTAGGGGGATTGGGGAAGATCATAAACAAAGTTGGGTTAGAAGACTTTGTTACGATAATAATATTCACTTCCTAGGCTTGCAAAAAACAATGTCAGGTGTTGATAGTCATCTTATTGTTCAGTCTATGTGGGACCACTCATTGTTTGATTTTATGGTGAAAAAATCAGACGAAAAATCGGGCGGAATTATGGCAATCTAGGACCCGTCAAAATTTGCCATGTCCGACTCCATAATCGGTGATGGCTTTCTTGCTCTATCAAGAAAATGGATTCCTTATGATGCTCATTGTCTCTTTGTCGTCGTATATACCCCACAAGAGTTAAGTAGGAAAAAGAAGTTGTGGATGGATATTAAGGCCCTTGTTGATTCGGCTAATTCAATTTCTGTGGTTATGGGTGACTTCAATAAAGTTCGTTCTGTTATCGAACGAATGGGATCACACTTTTGTCATAGGAGTGCTTCATTCTTTAACGAATTCATCTCCTCTTCAGATCTTCTTAACATTCCCATGGGAGGTATGAGATTCACTCGTATGAATACTTTGGGTTCCAAGTTGAGCAAGATAGACCGTATCTTGGTCTCTAAACACTTCCTTGATAGATGGCTGAATTCACACATTTTAGCTCTCACCAGGGAGTTCTCGGATCATTCGCCACTCCTACTTCTTAACTTGGTAAACGATTTTGGTCCTATCCCATTTAAGTTTTACAACTCTTGGTTGCTTCATGAGGACTTTACCAATGTTATCACCAACTGTTGGTCTGCTCCCATTGACTGTCACTCGAATCTATCGGCTGTCATATTCAAGGCCAAGCTTAAAAAGCTCAAACTTGCCATTAAACTTTGGAGAACCACTGTGATTGCCACTGAAACAGCAGCTGCAACAGAATTACGGGAAAAAATAATGGAAATTGATCTAAGAGCCGAACACCCCACCCTCTCTGCAACAGACATCAACAACAGAATCGACAACGTTAAATCCTTAACAGCCTTGGAACACAAAAATCTCAAAGATCTAAGACAAAAAGCCAAAGTCAAATGGTCTCTAGAGGGTGACGAAAACTCCAACTTCTTTCATGGATACATTAATAACCAAAGAAACCGATCGAAAATAAATGGTATTGCAATTGATGGCTCATGGATCACAGACCCCCCAACCATTTAATCACATATCTTTCATACTTTGACTCAAAATTCAAAGAAACAAATCATAATAGACCCTCATTCTCTAGTGACCTTTTCAAGAAACTATCTCCATAAGACAACCTTCTACTTGAAAACCCCTTCACCCCTCAAGAAATAAAAGAAGCTGTGTGGGATTGTGGTGGAGATAAGGCTCCCGGCCCGGATGGGTTTTCTTTCAAACTTATCAAAAAATATTGGGAGTTACTTAGTATTTACATTGTTAAGTATGTCAATGATTTCCATCTTTCACCTCATATCCCATGTGGTTGTAACTCTTCATTCGTTACCCTCATTCCAAAAGTTGATGACCCGATTACTATTGGTGACTTTCGACCAATTAGTCTCATAGGGTGCCAATACAAAAGCATTGCAAAAATACTTGCAAACCGCCTCGCCTTAGTTATTCCGTCAGTTATTGGAGAGGTGCAAATGGCCTTCCTGAAAGGCCGACAAATTACCGATGGACCACTTCTGGTTAACGAAATATTATCATGGGCGAAGAAATGCTAGAAAAAGCTTCTTCTTTTCAAAGTGGATCTCGGAAAGGCATTTGATTCTCTGAGTTGGTCTTTCTTAGATTCAATTATGGATCAAATGGGTTTTAGTGCAAAATGGAGAACTTGGATCCGTGTTTGTCTTGATTAGGCATATACATCTGTCCTAATCAATGGGTCTCAAACTAAGGAATTTAAGATTGAGAAAGGTCTTCGTCAAGGTGACCCTCTATCTCCTTTTTTGTTCATTTTAGCGGTTGAGGCACTAAATGTTATTTTCTTAGAATAGAAATAAGAATATTTTCATTGGTGCTGAAATTGGTGTCGACAAAGGCCCCATTTCTCATTTGCAATCTGCAGATGATGCCATTTTTATAAGCCAATGGTCTCTCCTAAATGCAAGAAATTTGTATAGAATTCTTACATGCTTCCATCTCGCATCCGAGCTTAAAGTAAACTTCAATAAAAGAAAATTGTTTGGTATTGGAGTTCATTTTAATGAAGTCAGTTATGTTGCAAGTACTATTGGGTGTCTATCATCTCAACTTCCTTGTATTTACCTACGCTTGCTAATTGGTGCAAACATGTCAAGGTGCATGATACGTGGGGATCGCACCCTCGCAACAGATTTTACCTCTCAAGGGATCTCGAGAAGTTTACAACCCCCACCAGGCAGTGTACCTGATCGTTGTAGTATAGTATAGTGACAAGTGCCGGGGGATTGATCATTCAACTCAGGAATAGTGTCACTAGGATTAGAAAACCTATAAAACTAGGTCTAGAGGTGAGGGATGATTCTTTTTGTAATTTTATATTTTTTTTTATGAAAGCAAGTAAAGTCTCGGGTTTGAAGGAGTGGGCGGAATTAGTTGCTAGCCAACTAACCCAATTGATCTAAAGATGCAATCAAAATAAAATAAAATAAATGAAAAACAAAACTAATTATACTAATGTGGTGGTAACAATAATGAGGAAAGTAGTGTTTACTTAGATTTCATTACTCCCTAGATATCTTTTACATGTTAATTACTTGTTACAATTGCATGGATGACGGGTCATATTCCCTAATACTATTCGTAGGGCCGTGTACAATATTTCCTAACTCTATAGGATCCTACTTCACTCCTATGTCGAGCCGTTAGAAGCTCCTAACATGGTATCATTAGAATTCTCTTACGCATTAAATACAACCAAATATCGTAGTACACCTCCGATCATGTTTCTTAAGACGTCCAAGCAAGTTACCAACGGAAGTCTGCCAGTTTTCTTAAGCCTAACATCGAATACAATCATCCGTAACAATTATAAACAAGTAATCAACCCATAATCAACATCTAGGTTTCACTACATCTAAGCAAACACAAGAAAATCTAGCCTAGCATGTTAAATAGAAGACAAGCGTAAGATATAATCAAACAACACATAGACAAATTGAATGATTTGGAAGAATACTTATCTTTAATTGAACATGAAAGATTCAAGGGGTTGGAACCCTTGAAAAGATGACAAAATTCGGCCTAGGGTTTTTCCCTCAAAGTTTGCACACTATTGAATGAAATTTGGAAAACTATATGTAGATTACATCTCGTGACGGCGTCATGTATTGGATCGTGACGCCGTCAACTCGCCGCCTTAATAAAAATCGTATTGCCTAGATCTGATATTGACGCCGTCATGTGTAAAAATCTTCTGGGCTGTCACGTACAAATGGACCCTGACGGCCTTGGTGACGCCGTTAGGTCCTATGCTTGAAAATACTCTGGACCATCACGTGTATATTCCACTTCCACCTCTTTTGTAACTCTTGACGCCGTCATGTTGAAGATCTTGACGCCGTCAGGTACTGTTCCCAGCAAGGAAAATTGAGACTTTGCTGTTTTCTTCACTTTTATGCTCAAAAAACGTCCAAAATGCTTTCTTTTCCAGATTCCCTCCAAAAGTACCTAAAATGATATAAGGAACGATTTAGGGCAATATTTGAACAAATAAACACGAATTCAGGCTTAAATGACCCCTTAAAAGCGGTACACTTTTTGCCTCATCAAATACCCTTACACTTGAGATTTGCTTGTCCTCAAGCAAATACGCTTTTATTCTAATCAAAATACAAGTTAGGGGTCATTTAACACTAATATAAAAGTAATTACAACAAATAATCGTTCCACTAAAAACCAAAGACAAGCACGGAGGTCATACACTAGCACCTCACAAATAGTGTTTAGATACTCTCATCTCTCGGGTGTAATAAAGTATATATCACAATAAGGAATCGGAAAACATCTCTCACTACCTGTCATAGCCAAATAGATTACCATAGGCTTGGGAAATGATCAAACCTCCACTACTTGGCGTAAGCACCTAGGATAAACTATCAAAGAGGTCTTTCAAAGGGTTATAACGTTAGGTGTAGGGATATGGAATACACGGTTTTGTTGGATAAAGGCAATATTTACTGGTGGCGAGTTAATCATCTTAGTTAATTACATGTACAATATGGCGTTGCTAAGCCAAGACTAGACTCGACTTAAGCTAATAAATAAAAAATAACCAAAACATAAAATAAACATAGAATGAAACGGGATGGTAGTCCGTATGGTTTTTTTTCTGTTTTTTTTTTCTTTTTCTTAATTTTTTTCAATTATTATTATTTTTTTTTTATTTTTTATTTATTTTTTTTTTTTTTTTTGCATACACTCTTGCCCTACCATCTAAAATAATACATCATAGGGAATGTACATTCCCCTTACACTTGACTTTTTACATACTTTACAATGAACTAATCTAATGACTCGAATCAAGATAATCAAAACACTTGGAGTACTTTTTAAGATTAATGAACATATGAGGGTAATAATTGATGCTCTTCCCCATTACTCCATAACATAAGTACTTTACCCAATCATCCCAAAACAATATGTACAAGATATGACTCGACTTAGCAACCATGTAATCAATTAGATAATTAAATAAGGGTTTAAACATGTAACAATAATGCACTAAAGATGAGTGCATACACGGAAGGCTAAGGCGATTTGGTTGCACATTTGGGTGGGTTGTAAAAAATTCTTCGTTTATGTAAGATGCTTAAAGTTAGAAACGAAAAGATAGGCTCGGAGTGGTATACTAGAGGTTTCGTGTACTAAAAATGAGTACAACACTAAGGTGTGGGAAAATTAGTTGACTTTACTAGCCAAGTAATATGACTTAAATGGTCAAATAATTATGATACGGGTTTAACACAAGGGTGATCCTAATGCCTTTTATCATGTAGTAAATCCTACTACACGAATGTAGTCTTACTAGTGGTCTCAGGATGCATCACCAACGCAAGTTCTAGAATCTAAATGCTACCGGTACACTCATAAGCACTAATAATGAATGCTTGATGAGGCGAAAAATGAACCACTTTTAGGGGGTCATTTAAGCCCGGAATTGAATTTATTTGATCAAATATTGCCCTAAATCGTTCCTTTTGTGATTTTAGGTACTTTGGGAGAGAAATATGAAAAAGGAAGCAATTCAGACGTTTTTGGAGCATAAAAGTGAAGAAAACGCCAAAGTCTTAATTTTCCTTGCTGGGAACAGAAGGTGACGGCCTCAAGAAGAAAATCTTGATGGCGTCAAGAGTAATTTCCATGACGATCCAGTACAGATTTGAAGGCGTCACGAAGTAGGACGTCAAGTGGAAAATGCATGACGGCCTGGAAACATCAAACACTTGACGGCGTCAGATCTAGATCAAGGCAGTCCGAGAATTATTTTTGGCGGCAAGATGACGGCGTCACAAAATTTGTCTTGACGCCGTCAGACCCTATTTCCTATATATAGTTTTCTAATTTTCACATTAAAAAAAGGGAGAAGTTTTGGAGAAACCCTAAGTACGAACTTGGTACAAATTTTACAGGTTTTTCAAGGGTTCTAGGCCCTTGATACCTTTCATGTGTAATTGAGATAAGTATTCTTTTAATTCAATCAATATGGCTATGTGTTGGTTGTCTATATCTTGTTCTTGTCTCAATTCCATCATGCTAGGCTAGATCTATCTTGTGTTTGCTTGGATCTAATGAAACCTAGATGTTAATTATGTGTTGATTACTTGTTTATAATTGTTTTGGATGAAAGAATTCGATGTTAGGCTTAAGAAAACTGGCAGATCTCCAAATGGTAACATGCTTGAACGTCTTAGGAAACATGAACTGACGTGCACTAGGTTTTATTGGTTGTATTTAATGCATGAGTAAATTCTAATGATCCCATGTTAGGAGCTTCTTAGCCGGCTCGACATAGGAGTGAAGTAGGCACTCATAGGATTGGGGAATTAAGTGCGCCACCCCATGAATGGTATTACGGAATACAATTCGTCATCCACGCAACTATAACAAGTAATTAATGTGTAAAAGATATCTAGGGAGTAGTGAAATCTAAGTAAACACATTTTCTCCACTTATTGCTCACAACCTTAGTATAATTTAGTTTATCTTCATTTTTAGTATTTTATTCTTATTGCATCTTTAGTATTGGGTTAGTTGACTAGCAACTAATTCCGCCTAAATCCTTCAAACCCGAGATTTTTACTTGCTTTCTAAAAAAAATATAAAAATACAAAAATAATCATCCTTCATCCTTTAGAACTAGTATTTAGGTTTTCTAATCCTAGCGACACTATTCCTAGCTGAACGATCAATCCCCCGGTACTTGTCACTATACTATACTACAACGATCAGGTACACTGCCTGGTGGGGGTTGTAAGCTTCTCAAGATCCCTTGAGAGGTAAAGCCTGGTGCGATTCCCACGTATCAAGTTTTTGGCGCCGCAGCCCGGGGAATAGTTATTGTTTAGGCTGGAATTTATTTTGATTAGTTCTACTCATTAGATTCCTTTTTAGTGAGATTTTTATTTTCTTTTTATTAGCTTTCTTGTAGTCTATCTTTTTCTTTGTGCCCTTTGTTTGTGAAACCATTTTCATTTGTCTCCATGGCGGATGAAATTCCATTTAGAACATTAACTATAGAGGAACAATTAGTTTACTCGGATCGATTTGCCTCCTGTTGTTCCAATGAATTTTTAAGTGATCTTACATATATACAAGAGGAGATGGGTGTAAAGTTAGATGGGTTTGATGAATTTTATGCATGTGTATTTTCTATTAGACGATCATTATCAGGATCAATTCCTTTTAGTGAGACCCTTTGGATGAATTTTGAGAAAAGATTCCTAACCATTACCCATAAGTTCAATGAATTGGTGGATTCGTATGAGCGAGATGACCTAGTTTCTAAGAACATGAACTTAGAATCAAACCAAGATTATGAGATGGTTAGTGTTGAACTACCTAGTTGCATGAGTGGGATAGATTTCACCAAAACATACGACACACATGAGGTTAGAGTTGAGCCACCTAGTTGTATGTCATGGTTAGGCACTACCATAATACAAGATGAACACATAGGTGATATTGATGTGATGGAAGAGATAGTAGAAAACCCAAGCCCACTAAGTACCCCACAAGTCCTACCATCATTTGAGGCATACACACCACCCGTGACTTACCCGGAATTCCGATAGAGGTAGAACCCTTGGACCAGGCACCATTAGAGGATATAGGTTTGAATACTTGTAGTAATAACCTTACTCCTAGTTCTAGGGAATTTCCTAATGTTGATGAACCGGAACCTCAACCTTTACACAACTTTCCATCCTTAGATATACATCTAGGAGACAAAAGAGGAACCGACCCACCCATCAACCAATATTATCCGGGTAGTTTTAGGATGAAGGAAGCCATTCACTCACCCCCTTCACCTCACGTGGCAAATTCACACCCTAAGGGTGTGTATCGCTACTTTTACCTACACTTAATCCTAAGTGTAGGGAAAACCTCCCCTATTTCCGTTAAATAAGGGTAGAGTCAGGCTCGTGACTCAAACAAAAACAAGCGCTTATTGGGAGGCAACCCAAGCTTTATTTGTTTGTTTGTTTGTTTGTTTGTTTGATTTTATTTGTTTCCGTATGCATGTTTTATTTTTATTGTTTGTGGCTCATGTTTCAAAGTAAATTGTGAAAATGATTTATTTTGTTTTTAACTTCGTCTTAATTGCATATAAAGGTATTTTGCAAAAGATAAGTGTAAGGGAGATCCAAATTTGTTTATAAGAACGAAATTGAGCATGAACCACAACAATATTAAATGGACATGTGTATTAGTACTTGTTAGAGTCAAATGCTTGTATCGAGTCATAATGATGTTTTGCAGGATTTTCCAGGAAGTAGGACGTAAGTTTTTCCAGAAATTTTCCGCAAACTTAACATAAAGATTTCTGCAGGCCACTTCTGATGGCATCATGAGTTTACTCTTGACGGCGTCATGTGTAAAATTCTGGAAATTTTGCTAGTTTTGTTTATACCGGACTCTTAAAGTTTTTGTTGATTCTTTAGTCTTATAAACTCCAGGAAATCTGCAAACATTCATTCCACAAGCATTATATCTTTAATTGTTTTGTTTTTATTCCTAAGTCTGGAATTACATCTAGTTGTGAGTTATCTTTGTTCGGGTTGATGCTTTGGGTTTTTGTCAGTTTTCTCAGGATTTACAGGTTATGTATGACAAGAAGATGATTTATATTCTGGAAGGGAAGCTTTGATTGTTCATTTTCTTGGAGGAAGATTTAACCTGGCCACCTAATTATCCATACCGAGCGAATCATGGGAGTATTTGATTTCATTCTTTTTACTTTTTAACTTTTACATTCTTTACTTGAACATTGGGGACAATGTTCATCTTAAGTGTAAGGGGAGGGTAAAAAGATGATACCTTACATATGCACTTTCGCTTGAGTTTGTTTTGTTTAATGGTAGATGTGTAATAAAACTATGAGAAATACTTGTTAGTGTAATTTTAGCGCCAAATTTAAATTTTTTTACAACATTTAGGAGTGAAACTTTAGCCATAGCAAGCGTCTCATGGATAGGAGGTTGTATGACTAGCACATAACCGTATATTCAGAAAAAATTTCCACCCAAATATGTGAGGTTCGCCTTTAGATTTGATAGGAAAAGCATTTACTATTAGTGCTTATGAGTGTACCGGTAGCATTTAGATTCTAGAACTTGCGTTAGTGATGCATCCCGAGACCGCTAGTGAGACTACATTCGTGTGGTAGGATTTACTACATGATAAGAGGCATTAGGATCACCCTTGTGTTAAACCCGTATCATAATTACTTGACCATTTAAGTCATATTACTTGGCTAGTTAAGTCAACTAATTTTTCCCACACCCTTAGCGTTGTACTCATTTTTAGTACACGAAACCCCTAGTACACCCCTCCGAGCCTATCTTTTCGTTTCTAACTTTAAGCATCTTACTTAAAGGAAGAATTTGTTACACCCCACTTAAATGTACACCCAAATCGCCTTAGCCTTCCGTGTATGCGCTCATTTTTAGTGCATTATTGTTATTTGTTTAAACCCTAAGTTAACTATCTACTTGATTACATGGTTGCTAAGTCGAGTCATATCCTTGTACATATTGTTTTAGGACGATTGGGACTCATGGGTAAGTACTTATTTTATGGAGTAATGGGGAAGAACATCATATATTACCCCCATATGTGCGTTAATCTTAAAAGTGCTCCAAGTGTTTTGATTTTCTTAATTCGAGTCATTAGATTAGTTTATTGTAAAGTATGTGAAAATTCAAGTGTAAGGGGAACGTTCATTCCCTATGATGTATTATTTTTGATGGTAGGGTAAGAGTGTATGCAAAAATAAATAAATAAATAAATAAATAAAAAATAAAAAAAAAGAGAGAGAAAAAAACATACGGACTACCATCCCGTTTCATTCTATGTTCATTTTTATGTTTTTCTTATTTTTCATTTATTAGCTTAAGTCGAGTCTAGTATTGGCTTAGCAACGCCATATTATACATGTAATTAACCAAGATTGTTAACTCGCCACCAGTAAAACTTCCTTTATCCAACAAAACCGTGTATTTCATATCCCTACACCTAACGTTACAACCCTTTAAAAGACCTCTTTGATAGTTTATCCTAGGTGCTTACGCCATGTGGTGGAGGTTTGATCCTTTCCCAAGCCTATGGTAATCTATTTTGCTATAACAGGTAGTGAGAGATATCTTCCATTTCCATATTGTAATTTATACTTTATTACACCCGAGAGATGTGAGTATCTAACTACTATTTGTGAGGTGCTTGTGTATGACCTCCGTGCTTGTCTATTGGTCTTTAGTGGAATGATTATTTGTTGTAATTATTCTTATATTAGTGTTAAATGACCCCTAACTTGTATTTTGAGTAGAATAAAAGCGCATTTACTTGAGGACAAGCAAATCTCAAGTGTAAGGGTATATGATGAGGCGAAAAATGAACCACTTTTAGGGGGTCATTTAAGCCCGGAATTGAATTTATTTGATCAAATATTCCCCTAAATCATTCCTTTTGTGATTTTAGGTACTTTGGAAAAGGAAGCAATTCGGACGTTTTTGGAGCATAAAAGTGAAGAAAACGCCAAAGTCTTAATTTTCCTTGCTGGGAACAGTAGGTGACGGCGTCAAGAATAAAATCTTGACGGCGTCAAGAGTAATTTCCATGACGATCCAGTACAGATTTGAAGGCGTCACGAAGTAGGGCGTCAAGAGGAAAATGCATGACGGCCTGGAAACATCAAACACTTGACGGCGTCAGATCTGGATCAAGGCAGTCCAAGAATTATTTTGGCGGCGAGATGACGGCGTCACAAAATTTGTCTTGACGCCGTCAGACCCTATTTCCTATATATAGTTTTCTAATTTTCACATTAAAAAAGGGGAGAAGTTTTGGAGAAACCCTAAGTACGAACTTGGTACGAATTTTACAGGTTTTTCAAG
This sequence comes from Artemisia argyi, assembly GCA_030686995.1. Lineage (NCBI taxonomy): Eukaryota > Viridiplantae > Streptophyta > Magnoliopsida > Asterales > Asteraceae > Artemisia > Artemisia argyi. The sequence continues at coordinate 126,802,911 of CM060677.1, forward strand.
GGTTCTAAGCCCTTGATACCTTTCATGTGTAATTGAGATAAGTATTCTTTTAATTCAATCAATATGTCTATGTGTTGGTTGTCTATATCTTGTTCTTGTCTTAATTCCATCATGCTAGGCTAGATCTATCTTGTGTTTGCTTGGATCTAATGAAACCTAGATGTTAATTATGTGTTGATTACTTGTTTATAGTTGTATTGGATGAATGAATTCGATGTTAGGCTTAAGAAAACCGGCAGATCTCCAAATGGTAACATGCTTGAACGTCTTAGGAAACATGAACTGACGTGCACTAGGTTTTATTGGTTGTATTTAATGCATGAGTAAATTCTAATGATCCCATGTTAGGAGCTTCTTAGCCGGCTTGACATAGGAGTGAAGTAGGCACTCATAGGATTGGGGAATTAAGTGCGCCACCCCATGAATGGTATTAAGGAATACAATCCGTCATCCACGCAACTATAACAAGTAATTAACGTGTAAAAGATATCTAGGGAGTAGTGAAATCTAAGTAAACACATTTTCTCCACTTATTGCTCACAACCTTAGTATAATTTAGTTTATTTTCATTTTTAGTATTTTATTCTTATTGCATCTTTAGTATTGGGTTAGTTGACTAGCAACTAATTCCGCCCAAATCCTTCAAACCCGAGATTTTTACTTGCTTTCTAAAAAAATATAAAAATACAAAAAGAATCATCCTTCATCCTTTAGAACTAGTATTTAGGTTTTCTAATCCTAGCGACACTATTCCTAGCTGAACGATCAATCCCCCGGTACTTGTCACTATACTATACTACAATGATCAGGTACACTGCCTGGTGGGAGTTGTAAGCTTCTCAAGATCCTTTGAGTGGTAAATCCTGGTGCGATTCCCACGTATCAATGCTTTTCCTATCAAATCTAAAGGCGAACCTCACATATTTGGGTTGAAAATTTTTCTAAATGGTACGGTTTTGTGCTAGTCATATAAATCCTATCCATGAGACGCTTGCTAAGGCTAAAGTTTCACTCCTAAATGTTGTAAAATATTTTAAATTTGGTGCTAAAATTACACTAACAAGTATTTCTCTTAGTTTTATTACAAACCTACCATCAAACAAACAAACTCAAGTGCAAGTGTACCCTATAAGGTATCATCATTTACCCTCCACTTACACTTAGGATGAATATTGTCCCCAATGTTCAATTAAGGATGTAAAAGTGAAATAGGTAAAAGAATGAAAACAAATACTCCCCTGATTCGTTCGATGTGGATAGTGTATCAACAAGGTTAGATCTTCCTCCAAGAAAATGAACATTCAAAGCTTCCCTTCCAGAAAATAAATCATCTTCTTGTCATATATAACCTGTTAAACCTGATAAAACAGACAAGGCAACCTCGCGTAAAATCGGCGGTAATCTATATATACTAACAAGTCCTAGAAAACAATGTAAGATATAATGCTTGTGGAATGAATGTTTGCAGATTTCCTGGAGTTTATAAAACTAAAGAATTAACAAAAACTTTAAGATTCCGTTAGAAAAACAAAACTAGCAAAATTTCCAGAATTTTACACGTGACACCTTCAGGAGTTAACTCCTAACGCCGTCAGAAGTGACCTGCAGAACTCTTTACGTTAAGTTTCTAGAAAATTTCTGGAAAACTTATGTCCTACTTCCTGGAAAATCCTGCAAAACATCATTATGACTCGATACAAGCATTTGACTCTAACAGATACTAATATACATGTTCATTTAATATTGTGGCGAATCATGATCAATTTCATTCTTAGAAACAAATTTGGAGTTTACCCTTACACTTAGCTTTTCCAAAATACCTTTATATGAAGTTAAGACGAAGTTAAACGACAAAATAAAGCATTTTCACAATTTAGGTTGAAACATGATCTACCAACCATAAAAATAAAGCATGCATACGGAAACAAATAACAATCAAACAAATAAAAATCACACAAATAAAAACACACAAAACATGGGTTGCCTCCCAAGAAGCGCTTTTCTTTATTTACGAGTCTTGTGGCTAGACTCAAAGTTATGGGCTACTACGTGACCCCATCATTGGTTTCATTCTCTAGGTCATCTCCAATCTTAGTTTTGTATTCCAGACCTAGTTGCAAACATTCCTTGTAGAAACCAAGTATTCTATTCATGACATAATCTACTCCTCTATGTCTATCATCATCATTCCTATAATAAACCGCTTGCTTGTGTTCCTTTTCAATGTTTGATAGAAGGCGGTATTGTTCAATCTTATAGGGCATTTGGTAAGAAATCTCATTGTTCTCTTCCTTGAATCTAATTATCCCTAGGGACGGGTCATAACTCATCTTAGAGGCCTCAACAAACGGTTTTCTGAACACAACTTGACTTAGGCAACCATCTATTACCAGACGAATATCCTCTACAATCACAAAGTCGGTAACTGATTGGCCTGAAACAGTCAGATAATATCAACCAAGTAATGGTCAATAAGTCAAACAGCTTAGGCCAATACTCCGGTGAGTTTAGTGTTTCCCCGGATCGTTAGATCCCAACGAGGCGTGAAATCTGAAATAAAACGACTTCGAGATCAAGTGAATTGAACAGAAAAAGGGTTTAAGTGATTGTACTACTGAAATATAAGAGTGAATAGCTTTAATAAGCTATATCAACTAATACGTGAAATCAGATAATTACAAGTGAAAGGGGACTGGAAAACGTAAACGTTTAATAATTAAACGTAAACAAAAACAACTTTAACTATAGTAGGGGTTTGCAAGCCTTAGGGGCTTAAATGCAAATTAAATAAACCTTGAAATATTTATTTTAATATTACTAATTATTTAAAATTTAATAAAACCTAAAAATTGTAAAAAGATATAAAATATACGTTTATATTTAAGTAAACGTACGAAATTTAAATGTGAATTCTGTAAAATACAACTTCCACAAATATGAAAATTGTATTTTTGAAATCTTAAACTTATTAGAAAATTATTAGAAAATTAAAATTATTTTTATAACTATTAATTATTATTATTTAATAACTATTTTTAATTAGTTAATAATTCACTAATAAATAGAAAAATGTAAAATAAGTCTAGAAATACAAAATTAAAATTTCTAAAAATCTAAAATATTATAAAACTTATTTTAAAATTAAAATTATATTTTTCACACTATTTATCTATTTATTATTAATTATTTATTATTTAATTATTATTTAACTAATTATATTGATTTAAATTATTATAAATACTAAAAAGAGTTAGATAATTATGAAAATTTTTATATATCTAATTAACCATCACAGGAATCCTAAAAAATTATAAAAATTTTATATTATCTATTTTTAATCTAATTTACTAATTATTATTCTATTTATTAATTAATTATCAATTAATCTAATTAAATTATTAAAAATAGAAAATGAACAGTATAAATCCTAGAAAAATTTATAAAATTGTTTTACCTTATATAAAAGCTATAAAAATTATAAAAACTATGTGGTACTTTATAAAATATAATTATGCTATTTAATTCTTATTTATTAATTAATTATTAATTAAACTAATATAATTCTAAAAAACACTAGATGACAAAAGAAAAATCTGGAAAAATTTATAAAACTACTTTAATATATAAAATTTATAAAATCTGGAAAAATTTGGAAAAATTTATAAAATTGTTTTACCTTATATAAAAGCTATAAAAATTATAAAAACTATGTGGTACTTTATAAAATATAATTATGCTATTTAATTCTTATTTATTAATTAATTATTAATTAAACTAATATTAATTCTAAAAAATACTAGATGACAAAAGAAAAATCTGGAAAAATTTATAAAACTACTTTAATATATAAGATATTTAATTAAAATATAAAATAGCAGAAGTGCTTATAAATAAGCTAAAAAGAAAATTAAATAGATAATTCATATTAAATAGAAGCTGTCACTATAATTAAGTTTGGTTTTTTCTGGTTTTTCTTTTATAAAATTAATAAAATACTTAAAATAAGAAACTTTAATAACGGGAAATAATTTATAGACTCAGAATAAGCACTATGAGTGCTTATTATCCAAACAGTTGACCAAGTTTGACTAGAACAAGAAATAAGCTCAATTGAGCTTGTGTGGGGTCCACAAGGGTGAAACCTGGCTCACCTAAGTTATTTTAACTTAAATAAGCTAGATTTGCTGATATAAGCTCAATGGATAAGCTAAAAAGCTGAAATAAGCAACTGCTTGTATGGTGACTGAGATAGAAATGGGACAGATTTCCAAGCTGATTTAAGGTGGGTCCCAGTGGTGCACAGGTCAAACCAAGGGTCAAGTATTGAACCTGGGTAGGAGGGGGGTTGTAAGAACCAAAATGGAAGTATGTGGGACCACTGTGGTGGTCACAATCAACCACCAAAGTGGTGGTAATGGTGGTGATGGTCTGTGTCGCAGGGCATCATCTTGCCCTGCAAGTGTGTTCCAGGGGTATTTTGGACAATAAGAAAAAATCACAAAAATATGAAAAACATGGAAATCACAAGTTCAACTGATAGACTAAATACCCTAGCAATTTCAGACCCTAGATCATAACACAAAAATCACAAATATTCGTGCCATTTTGGTGAAAATCTGAACAAGCACTTTTTGACTTTTTTCTATTTTATAGCTCAGTTGACTTATATGAAGTTTGCTTGATCCTAGCTGATTAAATATGATATAATAAGCTAAAGTGAAGCTGATTTAGGCTTAATCTAATGGTAATAAGCTTAAGTGAGGGTTTTTAGCACTCAAAACTCTACACAGTTAACTGTGTAGGGGTTTTTCATTTGATTTTGACTTTCTGGTTAAAAGAGACCAAGTAAATACTTAAATTGGACTGTGATGGACCTTAGAACAATGAAACAAATACATTCAACAACTAATAACAACAACAACACCACTAACAAGCTTAATCCAAACACCCCTTAAATTGACTGTGGTGGGAGTTTTTCAAAGCAAATGATCAATACAGTCCATGAAACTGATTCCCAGAGACATAATATGTTGTAATAAACATATATGATCACACAAATACCAACAATTACAAATAAAACTCAGATTTCCACAAAATGTTATAATGAACTGAAAATTTAAATATTAAACAACCCTTGATTTCAATGAACGACTATGTTATTTCTGGTTATACTATCACTAAATAGCTTCAAATAAACATAAATAATTCAGATTTAAACTAAGACAACTATGATTATGTAAATGAAGCTTAAAATAAATATGAGGCTTACAAGGTATAACTGTGAGGACCAAACCAAGAACCAAGATCAATTATGTGACTCCCATGAGTCTCTAAACCATAATCCAAAGCTGCTTCCCTTCCCAAATCACTTTTCAATGCAGAATTCAACCCAAAAATTACACAGTTGACTTTAGTTGACTGAATTTGTGTTTATGGAGTTTTTTTAAGATACACTTAATTGTAAGTTACTAAAAGCTTTGGTAAGCTTTATAGGAGCTTATTTTGTCTGTATCATCCACTAAGAACAACAATATCAAGACACATGAGAATTTTTGAAACTCAAAATTTGCATAAACTGAAATTGAGGTTTACAGTGTTATTGAATACTTGAAACAGCTTGATTACAATATAAAAACACTTAACAAAGTACCTTAAAACTTAATACAATACTGGAACATGAGAATTTAAAAATTCGACATACATTAATTAAAATTAAACTAGATAATACTCTCTTCTGCTTCCCCTTCTTTCTTTATAGCTTTTTTAGACTCCCCACATGTCTCTGAATCTTTCCCATCAATAAAATCAACCATTGGATGAGTCAAAGTGATCATGGCCGTTTAAAAGGATTTTGGCGCCAAAAGGTCATACGTGGTGTTGGAGCAGATTGAGACTAATTAAAGATGTTTGGGGTTTAGTGGTGACTAAGGGGGAACAATTGAGATAGTTCTGACAAAGTTGGGGAAGTATGGAAGAAAAACTAGAAGGCTGGGTGCTACAGTGGTGAAGATGGTGGAAAAAGGGTGGGAATTGCATTTAATGTGATGTGGGTTGAAATGATGAGGGGGTGAGAGGTGGTGGTGAAGAGGTGGCAATACCACCTGGTATTGGGGAAGAAGGGTGGAGGTGAGGGCAGTGTACAGTGGTGGTGGTATTGGGGAAGAAGGAGAGGTCAATGGGGTCAAACCCCGTATTATTTAAAAAAGGGTGTGGGCCGGTTAAGTGTTTGGGCTTGGAAGGGGTGTGGGCTGGGTAAGGGTGTTTGGTTGGATTAGTTTTTGGTTTTGGATTTAATAAAAAGGGTCCGGTTTGGTTATTAGTTACACAAGGACCAATTTTGCTATTTTGACAAAATATAGGGGCTGGTTTAGCAACTTGTCCAAAGTATTAATAAGGACTATTTTTGTCATTTATGAATAACCCAAGGACCAAAAGTGTGATTTTTCCATTTTCAAAACCCAGGGACCTTTTCTGTCAATTCCACAAACTCCAGGGACCAAAGATGTAATTTTCTGAAATTTGAAGGGTTTAACTTGTAATTTCTTGAAAGTTATCATAAGGTCCATTTTTGTCAATTAAGAATAGTGCAAGGCTTATTTTTCATATTTTTCCATTTACAAAACCTTAGGGACTATTTTTGACATTTTCCAAACTTGAGGGACTAAAGTTGTCATTTTGCAATTTTTAACTTTAAAGGACTATACTTGACAACTTATAATTCCCTAAGGACCTTTGATGATATTTTTCATGTTTTGATTTACCAGGGACTAGTTTTGCCAATTTTTCAAAGTTCAGGGACTGAAACTGTGAATTATGTGAAATGTTTTGTTTTTTTATCAGTTTTCAATCCTTTTGCATAAAAACACAATCCAGGGATATTTTATGTATTTTAAGGCATTCCTGTGTGTTTTCATATGTTTTTGCAGTTTAAATGTAACAGAAATGATGAGTATTTACACACTCATCAATCCCCCACACTAAACTATTGCTAGTCCCTAGCAATCTTTTGAGAAAATTTTAATGGATTTTTACTCTTTACCAAAAGCAATCACTTCTGGAGTAGCCAGGTGTAAGAACTGTGGCATACCTGATAACCGTGTGATTTTTAGCAAACCACCAGCTGTCAACGGATTTGATTTGTCTTTACCAAAAGCCGTTTGCTTCTGGACTAGCCAACTCTTGATGGAATAGTCAACATCTTGGTGAGCTGATTACCAATTATGGTTTTTCCACGGCCTTTACCACAAGCTATAATCTTGCGGGCTAGCCAACTCATTCGCTTTATGGGATATGGGGAGTTGAGGAACCATACAATTTTTGGCAAATTGCAAGCCATCAATGGTTTTGAGATATCTTTACCAAGAGCCGTTTGCTCCTGGATTAGCCAATCCTTATGTGGGTTAGACATGGCGGACTGATAACCATTTATTGCATTTCTAAGTGTGAAAAAACTTTAAATTTTGATCAAATGAGGGTGCTTGATGGAACATGTGTTTGAATTCGTGAGAATCCCCCCCCCCCCCCACACACACACTTAGAAATGAATATTGCCCTCAATATTCAAAACACCGGGTGTTAAACCGATACTTAGAACGTAAGAAGGAAATATTAATAACCTTTTTTTTTTTTTTTTTTTTTTTTTGAGATATATACATATATACAACATGTGGGGCATCTCCCCCACACTAGGGTGGTAGAAAAGAGAAAGAAATCAGAAATATGAGTGAAAACCCATATTGCTACTGTTTTTGATTATCGAGTCGCTAGCTTGACTCGACCTCGAATTGAATTGTCCATGAGGAAGCTACTGTTTTTGTTTATCGAGTCGCTAGCTTGACTCGACCCCGAATTTAATTGTCCTTGGGGAAAGTTTGGAGATCCGGGACAACCATGTTTGGGATGTCCTCTCCAAAGTAGTGTTTCACACGATGGCCATTTACTTTAAAACATGGACCGTCATTTTGAGATAACTCAACGGTACCATATGGATAAACCTTAGTGATAGTAAATGGACCAGTCCAACGGGTTTTTAATTTACCCGAGAAGATCTTTAATCTAGAATTAAAGAGAAGTACTCGATCACCAACGTTAAAAACGCGGTTCTTTATTTTTGAGTCATGTATTCTCTTTGTTTTTTCTTTATAGATTAAAGAGTTCTCGTAAGCCTGATCACGTAGTTCATTTAATTCATTCATTTGAACTTTTCTGTGATCACCCGCAGTTTTGAGGTCAAAGTTGGCATGTTTCAAAGCCCAGTAGGCTTTGTGCTCAAGTTCCATCGGTAGATGACATGTCTTTCCGTACACAAGCTTGTAAGGTGTACACCCAATAGGTGTTTTATAAGCTGTACGAAAAGCCCATAGTGCATCATCTAATTTATCCCACCAGGCAGCACGGTTTTCACCAACAGTCCTCTCAAATATCCTTTTGATACCACGATTTGAAACCTCAACTTGCCCACTTGTTTGTGGGTGATACGCGGTAGAAAGACGGTGAGTTACACCATACTTTTGCATGACTTTGTCAAATTTGTCATTGCAGAAATGCGTACCACGATCACTTATGATAGCACGTGGAGTTCCAAAACGGGCAAAAAGAGATTTAAGGAATTTTATTACAACTCGGGCATCATTTGTGGGTAAAGCTTTCGCTTCAACCCACTTTGATAAATAATCAACAGCCATAAGTATGTACTTGTTTCCTCTAGATGATGGAAATGGCCCCATAAAGTCAATGCCCCAGATATCAAATATCTCACATACTTGAATAGCATTTTGTGGTATCTCATTTCTTTGTGAAATGTTTCCATGACGTTGACAAGCGTCACAGGTTTTAATGAGATCCTGGGCATCTTTATAAATTGTGGGCCAAAAGAATCCGAAATCAAACACCTTTTTGGCGGTGTAATTAGGACTATGATGTCCCCCAGTGGGTCCAGCATGGCAAGCCTTGAGAATTTCAGTGGCTTCCTGTCCATATACACACCGTCGGATGACTTGATCCGCACAGATTTTGAATAAGTAGGGGTCATCCCAGAAGTAATGATTTACATCCTTAAAGAATTTATTCTTTTGTTGGGTTGACATCCCTTTCACAACAAAGTTACCCGCATGATAGTTTGCGAAGTCCGCAAACCATGGGATAGTAGAATCTCCGCGAAAAGCAACCGCATTGAGTGTTTCGAGAGGAAATGTTTCATTTATTTCCTTTTTCTCATACACATCTTGATGAGGGTTCTCTAATCGGGACAAATGATCAGCAACCAGGTTCTCAGCTCCTTTTTTATCACGAATAATGATATTAAATTCCTGGAGGAGGAGAACCCAACGGAGCAATCTCGGCTTTGCATCTTGTTTTGCAAATAGATATTTTAGAGCCGAATGATCCGTATACACTACGCTTTTAGTCAAGATTAAGTATGTCCGAAATTTCTCAAAAGCATACACCACAGCTAATAATTCTTTTTCTGTAGTGGTGTAATGAGTTTGAGCTTCATTCATAGTTTTGCTTGCGTAGTGGATAGGCTGAAAGTGTTTCATTTTGCGTTGCCCCAAGACTGCACCGATAGCAAAATCACTTGCATCGCATATAAGCTCGAAGGGTAAATCCCAGTCGGGGGCAATAAGAATGGGTGCCTCAGTAAGCTTTTTATTTAATGTTTCAAAAGCTTCGATGCACTCTGGTGAGAAGATAAAAGGAGTATCCTTTTCAAGGAGATGAGTCATAGGCCGAGAGATTTTAGAAAAATCTTGTATAAATCGACGATAGAAACTGGCATGACCCAAGAAACTCCTAATACCTTTGACGGTAGTAGGGTGAGACAGTTTTGCAATGACATCAACCTTAGCTCTGTCAACCTCAATCCCATTCTTGGAAATCTTATGGCCGAGGACAATGCCCTCTTTGACCATAAAGTGACTCTTTTCCCAATTTAGACATAGATTGGTGTCTTTACACCTTTTCAACATTTTTTCTAAATTGGTGAGACATGTTTGGAATGAATCCCCAATGACCGAAAAGTCATCCATAAAGACCTCCATGGTTTTACCGATCATGTCGGTAAATATAGCCATCATGCACCTCTGGAACGTACCTGGAGCATTACATAAGCCAAAAGGCATACGTTTATAAGCAAAGGTTCCATAAGGGCATGTAAAGGTAGTCTTTTCTTGATCCGATGGATCAATGGGGATTTGGAAGTATCTTGAGAAACCATCAAGGAAACAATAGTACTCGTTTCCTGCTAATCTCTCAAGCATCTGGTCCATAAAGGGTAGCGGAAAGTGGTCTTTGCGGGTGGCGTCATTTAACTTACGATAGTCAATGCAAACACGCCATCCGGTAACCAGCCGAGTTGGAATCAACTCATTTTCCTCATTAGTGACAACAGTAATGCCACCCTTTTTTGGGACGCAATGAATGGGACTAACCCATGGACTGTCAGAGATAGGGTAAATCAATCCTGCATCAAGAAGTTTAAGAACCTCTTGTTTAATCACATCATGGATTTTTGGATTCACCCTTCTTTGATGTTGCACCGCAGGCTTGAAGTCATCCTCCATCAAGATTTTGTGTGTACAAAAATCTGGGTTAATACCCTTAATATCGGAGAGTTTCCAAGCAATTGCTTGCTTGTGTGAATTCAAGACCTTTATGAGAGCAATCTTCTCCTCAACACTTAAACCTTTAGCAATAATGACGGGTAATTTATCATCACCCTCCAGGAATGCGTATTCAAGATGAGGAGGTAAGTCCTTGAGTTCGACCTCAGGAAAATCATCGATTTCCTCAACATATTTGATTTCCTGATTATGAAGTTGTACGGGAGGGAGTGTAGGAGAATTGTCTTGATTTAGCAATCTCTCAAGGAGAAGAATATCTCCCTCTAAATCAATCTCAGTGTTATCAATTCCCGATGGAACTGAATCACTTTTGAGAAAAGCCTCGACCTCTTACAAAAGGAAATCACTTCCCTCAAACGGAGTGAGAGAAGGGGAAGAGTCGGAAATGATAGGTTCAGATGATGGAGTGGCATCCCCACTCACAGAATTATGAGAATAACCAAGAAACTCTTGAGAATACTCCTCCGAAGCAATGTCTATGATATCTATTTGATTAACTGCTTCAGAATCATAATTGGAGGAGTACCTCGAGGTTTGATCGAGGTTAAATGTAACAGCTTCATTACCCACACGCAGAGTGATTTCTTGCTCAAATACATCGATAAGAGCACGGCCCGTTCTAAGGAAACCCCTCCCAATAATGAGAGGGACCCTTTGATCAGCATCGAAATCAACCACTACAAAGTCAGCGGGGAGATGAAATTCTCCTACCTTCACAAACACGTCCTCGGCAATGCCGAGAGGACGAGATATCGATCGATCTGCAAGCTCTAAAGTCATGCAGGTAGGAATAAGATCAGGAAGAGAAAGTTTCTTCCAAACTGAATATGGCATTAGGTTGATACTTGCACCAAGATCGGCCAAGGCATAGCAATCAACCATTCCCGGAAATACACATGGTATTAGAAATTTTCCAGGATCTCCCAGCTTCTCGGGAAGCATCTTTAAAAGAACTGTTAAGCAGTTCTCATTTAAGGGAGTCTTTGCCATTTCAAACAGTTTCTCCTTATTGCTTAACAAGTGTTTGATTGTAGATGCAAATTTGGGCATCAGAATAATAGCATCCGCAAAGCTAATGTTAAAATGCAAATCTTGGAAGATTTGAAAGAATTTATCCATCTGGTGACTAGCTTTTTCACGGAGCTTTTGCTCACTCAAGCGTGAAGGGTAATGAATAGAGGAGGTAGAAGGTTTGGACTTTGGTGTTTCAACTGGAATATCATTTGGTTCAAAAACAACTCTAGGTTTTGGTTTGTGTTTCGGGACAACATGAGGTGGGACGTCTTGGGTACCTCCATTATGAGTAGGAAGTACTTCGTCCTTATTTACCTCGGCGTTATTTTCCACTACCTTGGGAGAAGAAGAAGAAGGGGTAATGGGAACAGTGGGTCCATCATATGAAACTTCACTCCTGGTCGTGATCGCCCTTGCATCGCCCCTCGGGTTTGCGATCGTGTTGCTCAAAAGTTTTCCAGAGCCCGAGGGTTGTTCATTTAAAGATTTCTTAATTTCAGAAATCTGGCTGACCAACAACCTGTTTGTCTCTTCTTGAGTTTTCATGAACTGCTTCAACAACTCATCAGATGATGATTGTGGAGCTGGGAGAATGGCTTGTGTTTGGTTGGGGAAATTTTGGACACGGCTATTTTGATTATAACCTTGTTGTGGCTGAAAATTTCCCTGATTTGGATTACCATTTCCCTGAAAATGATTTCCGGGGTTGAAATTGTTTCTGTTAAAGTTTCCTTGATTGTGGAAACCTTGATTTTGTCCAGGATTGAAATTCCCTGGGTTTTGATAACCTTGGTTCATTCGAGGTTGGTTCTGGTTTCTGTTTTGCAAATTTGGGTTTTGGTTAAACCCGGGTGGTCCTATATGTGTGTTAGCACGGTAACTTGGTTCCATTTGAGGAAGGTATTGATTACCTCCCTGATTTGTAGTACCGGCTAAGGCATTGGCTTCAAAAGGACTACCATCGGTGGCAGTACAATTGTAGTAAGCATGTGGGCCACCACAAGTGACACAAACTTCCACCTTTTTTACTTCAGCATGTGAAGGGTTTTGTGTGAAAGTGACTTTTTTCTGGTTTGAGAGAACCAAAGCTTGAATGGCGTCCGTGAGTTTATCTATCTTAGCATCGGTGCTAGAAGTACTCACGGGTGATGAAGTAGAAGGACCAGCACTCACTTGGGAGTTATATGGTTTTGTGCGTGTAGTGCGGACTTTGGACTTATTTTCAATGATTTCTAAAGCCTCTTTTGTGGTTTTGCTCAAAAAATTACCTCCCGCGGAGGCATTGAGAGAATCTTGGTCAGATTGACTCACACCATTATAAAACGTGTCAATTTGCATTAATTCAGTGAAACCATGATGTGGACATCGACGAAGCAATTCTTTGAACCGATCCCATGCGTCACCAAACGATTCATCAAACCTTTGAGTAAATTTGATGATTTCATTTTTAAGACTTGTCGTTCTGGACGGGGAAAAAAATTCGTTTACAAATTTGGTAACTAAATCTTCCCATGACGTTATAGAACGAGGAGGTTGTTTTCCAGCCAAATCCGGGCTGCTCCCTCAAGAGAAAATGGGAAAAGAAGAAGTTTGACTGCTTCGGAAGGGACGTTCTTGTATTTGATGGTAGAGGTAATTTTATTAAACCATAGAATATGAGCATGAGGATCATCCCTCTCAAAACCATAAAATTGGCTTGAGGTTACTAGATTTAGTAACCCGGTTTTGAGCTCAAAGTATTCAGCCACAATGGCTGGGACAACAATAGCGTCTCCGTAACCCTCAATGGGTGCTTGAAGAAGCTCATTCATCGGACGGTCTTCCGCCATGATAACTTTCTTTGGGGAAACAGCACGTACTTCAGATACGGCTGTTGGGGCAGAACGTCTACGACGTCTTCGAGGAATTCTGACAAGCTCACGTAAAGGGCTTGTTGACCTAGAAGAACGAGTGCGCATGCACTAGAGACGACTCTAAGAATACTTAGAATGACGGGAAATTAAAAATAGAAAAGAAATATAGACAAAAAGATGATATATAACAAAGTGTGATAATTTAAACTCACAGATATTTCAAAAATTCGTAATACGCAGCACACCTCCCAGGCCGCGGTGCCAAATTTTGATTGGCCTGAAACAGTCAGATAATATCAACCAAGTAATGGTCAATAAGTCAAACAGCTTAGGCCAATACTCCGGTGAGTTTAGTGTTTCCCCGGATCGTTAGATCCCAACGAGGCGTGAAATCTGAAATAAAACGACTTCGAGATCAGGTGAATTGAACAGGAAAAGGGTTTAAGTGATTGTACTACTGAAATATAAGAGTGAATAGCTTTAATAAGCTATATCAACCAATACGTGAAATCAGATAAGTACAAGTGAAAGGGGACTGGAAAACGTAAACGTTTAATAATTAAACGTAAACAAAAACAAATTTAACTATAGTAGGGGTTTGCAAGCCTTAGGGGCTTAAATGCAAATTAAATAAACCTTGAAATATTTATTTTAATATTACTATTTATTTAAAATTTAATAAAACCTAAAAATTGTAAAAAGATATAAAATATACGTTTATATTTAAGTAAACGTAAACGTACGAAATTTAAATGTGAATTCTGTAAAATACAACTTCCACAAATATGAAAATTATATTTTTGAAATCCTAAACTTATTAGAAAATTATTAGAAAATTAAAATTATTTTTATAACTATTATTTATTACTACCTCCGTCCCATAAAAACTGTCCAGTTTGACTTTTCAGAGTCAAACTGGTTCAACTTTGACCTTATCTATTTTTGTGAGTATTATATAATACTTTATGAAAAATATATGAATGGATTGAGTTTTAAGTGTGTTTTTCATTGGTATAATTTTTCATCAAGTATTATATAACACATAAAAAATATTTAAGGTCAAAGTTGAACCAATTTGACTTTGAAAAGTCAAACTGGACAGTTTTTAAGGGACGGAGGGAGTATTATTTAATAACTATTTTTAATTAGTTAATAATTCACTAATAAATAGAAAAATGTAAAATAAGTCTAGAAATACAAAATTAAAATTTCTAAAAATCTAAAATATTATAAAACTTATTTTAAAAGTAAAATTATATTTTTCACACTATTTATCTATTTATTATTAATTATTTATTATTTAATTATTATTTAACTAATTATATTGATTTAAATTATTATAAATACTAAAAAGAGTTAGATAATTATGAAAATTTTTATATATCTAATTAACCATCACAGGAATCCTAAAAAATTATAAAAATTTATTATTATCTATTTTTAATCTAATTTACTAATTATTATTCTATTTATTAATTAATTATCAATTAATCTAATTAAATTATTAAAAATAGAAAATGAACAGTATAAATCCTAGAAAAATTTATAAAATTGTTTTACCTTATATAAAAGCTATAAAAATTATAAAAACTATGTGGTACTTTATAAAATATAATTATGCTATTTAATTCTTATTTATTAATTAATTATTAATTAAACTAATATTAATTCTAAAAAACACTAGATGACAAAAGAAAAATCTGGAAATATTTATAAAACTACTTTAATATATAAAATTTATAAAATCTGGAAAAATTTGGAAAAATTTATAAAATTGTTTTACCTTATATAAAAGCTATAAAAATTATAAAAACTATGTGGTACTTTATAAAATATAATTATGCTATTTAATTCTTATTTATTAATTAATTATTAATTAAACTAATATTAATTCTAAAAAATACTAGATGACAAAAGAAAAATCTGGAAAAATTTATAAAACTACTTTAATATATAAGATATTTAATTAAAATTTAAAATAGCAGAAGTGCTTATAAATAAGCTAAAAAGAAAATTAAATAGATAATTCATATTAAATAGAAGCTGTCACTATAATTAAGTTTGGTTTTTTCTGGTTTTTCTTTTATAAAACTAATAAAATACTTAAAATAAGAAACTTTAATAACGGGAAATAATTTATAGACTCAGAATAAGCACTATGAGTGCTTATTATCCAAACAGTTGACCAAGTTTGACTAGAACAAGAAATAAGCTCAATTGAGCTTGTGTGGGGTCCACAAGGGTGAAACCTGGCTCACCTAAGTTATTTTAACTTAAATAAGCTAGATTTGCTGATATAAGCTCAATGGATAAGTTAAAAGCTGAAATAAGCAACTGCTTGTATGGTGACTGAGATAGAAATGGGACAGATTTCCAAGCTGATTTAAGGTGGGTCCCAGTGGTGCACAGGTCAAACCAAGGGTCAAGTATTGAACCTGGGTAGGAGGGGGGTTGTAAGAACCAAAATGGAAGTATGTGGGACCACTGTGGTGGTCACAATTAACCACCAAAGTGGTGGTAATGGTGGTGATGGTCTGTGTCGCAGGGCATCATCTTGCCCTGCAAGTGTGTTCCAGGGGTATTTTGGACAATAAGAAAAAATCACAAAAATATGAAAAACATGGAAATCACAAGTTCAACTGATAGACTAAATACCCTAGCAATTTCAGACCCTAGATCATAACACAAAAATCACAAATATTCGTGCCATTTTGGTGAAAATCTGAACAAGCACTTTTTGACTTTTTTCTATTTTATAGCTCAGTTGACTTATATGAAGTTTGCTTGATCCTAGCTGATTAAATATGATATAATAAGCTAAAGTGAAGCTGATTTAGGCTTAATCTAATGGTAATAAGCTTAAGTGAGGGTTTTTAGCACTCAAAACTCTACACAGTTAACTGTGTAGGGGTTTTTCATTTGATTTTGACTTTCTGGTTAAAAGAGACCAAGTAAATACTTAAATTGGACTGTGATGGACCTTAGAACAATGAAACAAATACATTCAACAACTAATAACAACAACAACACCACTAACAAGCTTAATCCAAACACCCCTTAAATTGACTGTGGTGGGAGTTTTTCAAAGCAAATGATCAATACAGTCCATGAAACTGATTCCCAGAGACATAATATGTTGTAATAAACATATATGATCACACAAATACCAACAATTACAAATAAAACTCAGATTTCCACAAAATGTTATAATGAACTGAAAATTTAAATATTAAACAACCCTTGATTTCAATGAACGACTATGTTATTTCTGGTTATACTATCACTAAATAGCTTCAAATAAACATAAATAATTCAGATTTAAACTAAGACAACTATGATTATGTAAATGAAGCTTAAAATAAATATGAGGCTTACAAGGTATAACTGTGAGGACCAAACCAAGAACCAAGATCAATTATGTGACTCCCATGAGTCTCTAAACCATAATCCAAAGCTGCTTCCCTTCCCAAATCACTTTTCAATGCAGAATTCAACCCAAAAATTACACAGTTGACTTTAGTTGACTGAATTTGTGTTTATGGAGTTTTTTTAAGATACACTTAATTGTAAGTTACTAAAAGCTTTGGTAAGCTTTATAGGAGCTTATTTTGTCTGTATCATCCACTAAGAACAACAATATCAAGACACATGAGAATTTTTGAAACTCAAAATTTGCATAAACTGAAATTGAGGTTTACAGTGTTATTGAATACTTGAAACAGCTTGATTACAATATAAAAACACTTAACAAAGTACCTTAAAACTTAATACAATACTGGAACATGAGAATTTAAAAATTCGACATACATTAATTAAAATTAAACTAGATAATACTCTCTTCTGCTTCCCCTTCTTTCTTTATAGCTTTTTTAGACTCCCCACATGTCTCTGAATCTTTCCCATCAATAAAATCAACCATTGGATGAGTCAAAGTGATCATGGCCGTTTAAAAGGATTTTGGCGCCAAAAGGTCATACGTGGTGTTGGAGCAGATTGAGACTAATTAAAGATGTTTGGGGTTTAGTGGTGACTAAGGGGGAACAATTGAGATAGTTCTGACAAAGTTGGGGAAGTATGGAAGAAAAACTAGAAGGCTGGGTGCTACAGTGGTGAAGATGGTGGAAAAAGGGTGGGAATTGCATTTAATGTGATGTGGGTTGAAATGATGAGGGGGTGAGAGGTGGTGGTGAAGAGGTGGCAATACCACCTGGTATTGGGGAAGAAGGGTGGAGGTGAGGGCAGTGTACAGTGGTGGTGGTATTGGGGAAGAAGGAGAGGTCAATGGGGTCAAACCCCGTATTATTTAAAAAAGGGTGTGGGCCGGTTAAGTGTTTGGGCTTGGAAGGGGTGTGGGCTGGGTAAGGGTGTTTGGTTGGATTAGTTTTTGGTTTTGGATTTAATAAAAAGGGTCCGGTTTGGTTATTAGTTACACAAGGACCAATTTTGCTATTTTGACAAAATATAGGGGCTGGTTTAGCAACTTGTCCAAAGTATTAATAAGGACTATTTTTGTCATTTATGAATAACCCAAGGACCAAAAGTGTGATTTTTCCATTTTCAAAACCCAGGGACCTTTTCTGTCAATTCCACAAACTCCAGGGACCAAAGATGTAATTTTCTGAAATTTGAAGGGTTTAACTTGTAATTTCTTGAAAGTTATCATAAGGTCCATTTTTGTCAATTAAGAATAGTGCAAGGCTTATTTTTCATATTTTTCCATTTACAAAACCTTAGGGACTATTTTTGACATTTTCCAAACTTGAGGGACTAAAGTTGTCATTTTGCAATTTTTAACTTTAAAGGACTATACTTGACAACTTATAATTCCCTAAGGACCTTTGATGATATTTTTCATGTTTTGATTTACCAGGGACTAGTTTTGCCAATTTTTCAAAGTTCAGGGACTGAAACTGTGAATTATGTGAAATGTTTTGTTTTTTTATCAGTTTTCAATCCTTTTGCATAAAAACACAATCCAGGGATATTTTATGTATTTTAAGGCATTCCTGTGTGTTTTCATATGTTTTTGCAGTTTAAATGTAACAGAAATGATGAGTATTTACACACTCATCAATCCCCCACACTAAACTATTGCTAGTCCCTAGCAATCTTTTGAGAAAATTTTAATGGATTTTTACTCTTTACCAAAAGCAATCACTTCTGGAGTAGCCAGGTGTAAGAACTGTGGCATACCTGATAACCGTGTGATTTTTAGCAAACCACCAGCTGTCAACGGATTTGATTTGTCTTTACCAAAAGCCGTTTGCTTCTGGACTAGCCAACTCTTGATGGAATAGTCAACATCTTGGTGAGCTGATTACCAATTATGGTTTTTCCACGGCCTTTACCACAAGCTATAATCTTGCGGGCTAGCCAACTCATTCGCTTTATGGGATATGGGGAGTTGAGGAACCATACAATTTTTGGCAAATTGCAAGCCATCAATGGTTTTGAGATATCTTTACCAAGAGCCGTTTGCTCCTGGATTAGCCAATCCTTATGTAGGTTAGACATGGCGGACTGATAACCATTTATTGCATTTCTAAGTGTGAAAAAACTTTAAATTTTGATCAAATGAGGGTGCTTGATGGAACATGTGTTTGAATTCGTGAGAATCCCCCCCCCTCCCCCCACACACACTTAGAAATGAATATTGCCCTCAATATTCAAAACACCGGGTGTTAAACCGATACTTAGAACGTAAGAAGGAAATATTAATAACCTTTTTTTTTTTTTTTTTTTTTGAGATATATACATATATACAACATGTGGGGCATCTCCCCCACACTAGGGTGGTAGAAAAGAGAAAGAAATCAGAAATATGAGTGAAAACCCATATTGCTACTGTTTTTGATTATCGAGTCGCTAGCTTGACTCGACCTCGAATTGAATTGTCCATGAGGAAGCTACTGTTTTTGTTTATCGAGTCGCTAGCTTGACTCGACCCCGAATTTAATTGTCCTTGGGGAAAGTTTGGAGATCCGGGACAACCATGTTTGGGATGTCCTCTCCAAAGTAGTGTTTCACACGATGGCCATTTACTTTAAAACATGGACCGTCATTTTGAGATAACTCAACGGTACCATATGGATAAACCTTAGTGATAGTAAATGGACCAGTCCAACGGGTTTTTAATTTACCCGAGAAGATCTTTAATCTAGAATTAAAGAGAAGTACTCGATCACCAACGTTAAAAACGCGGTTCTTTATTTTTGAGTCATGTATTCTCTTTGTTTTTTCTTTATAGATTAAAGAGTTCTCGTAAGCCTGATCACGTAGTTCATTTAATTCATTCATTTGAACTTTTCTGTGATCACCCGCAGTTTTGAGGTCAAAGTTGGCATGTTTCAAAGCCCAGTAGGCTTTGTGCTCAAGTTCCATCGGTAGATGACATGTCTTTCCGTACACAAGCTTGTAAGGTGTACACCCAATAGGTGTTTTATAAGCTGTACGAAAAGCCCATAGTGCATCATCTAATTTATCCCACCAGGCAGCACGGTTTTCACCAACAGTCCTCTCAAATATCCTTTTGATACCACGATTTGAAACCTCAACTTGCCCACTTGTTTGTGGGTGATACGCGGTAGAAAGACGGTGAGTTACACCATACTTTTGCATGACTTTGTCAAATTTGTCATTGCAGAAATGCGTACCACGATCACTTATGATAGCACGTGGAGTTCCAAAACGGGCAAAAAGAGATTTAAGGAATTTTATTACAACTCGGGCATCATTTGTGGGTAAAGCTTTCGCTTCAACCCACTTTGATAAATAATCAACAGCCATAAGTATGTACTTGTTTCCTCTAGATGATGGAAATGGCCCCATAAAGTCAATGCCCCAGATATCAAATATCTCACATACTTGAATAGCATTTTGTGGTATCTCATTTCTTTGTGAAATGTTTCCATGACGTTGACAAGCGTCACAGGTTTTAATGAGATCCTGGGCATCTTTATAAATTGTGGGCCAAAAGAATCCGAAATCAAACACCTTTTTGGCGGTGTAATTAGGACTATGATGTCCCCCAGTGGGTCCAGCATGGCAAGCCTTGAGAATTTCAGTGGCTTCCTGTCCATATACACACCGTCGGATGACTTGATCCGCACAGATTTTGAATAAGTAGGGGTCATCCCAGAAGTAATGATTTACATCCTTAAAGAATTTATTCTTTTGTTGGGTTGACATCCCTTTCACAACAAAGTTACCCGCATGATAGTTTGCGAAGTCCGCAAACCATGGGATAGTAGAATCTCCGCGAAAAGCAACCGCATTGAGTGTTTCGAGAGGAAATGTTTCATTTATTTCCTTTTTCTCATACACATCTTGATGAGGGTTCTCTAATCGGGACAAATGATCAGCAACCAGGTTCTCAGCTCCTTTTTTATCACGAATAATGATATTAAATTCCTGGAGGAGGAGAACCCAACGGAGCAATCTCGGCTTTGCATCTTGTTTTGCAAATAGATATTTTAGAGCCGAATGATCCGTATACACTACGCTTTTAGTCAAGATTAAGTATGTCCGAAATTTCTCAAAAGCATACACCACAGCTAATAATTCTTTTTCTGTAGTGGTGTAATGAGTTTGAGCTTCATTCATAGTTTTGCTTGCGTAGTGGATAGGCTGAAAGTGTTTCGTTTTACGTTGCCCCAAGACTGCACCGATAGCAAAATCACTTGCATCGCATATAAGCTCGAAGGGTAAATCCCAGTCGGGGGCAATAAGAATGGGTGCCTCAGTAAGCTTTTTATTTAATGTTTCAAAAGCTTCGATGCACTCTGGTGAGAAGATAAAAGGAGTATCCTTTTCAAGGAGATGAGTCATAGGCCGAGAGATTTTAGAAAAATCTTGTATAAATCGACGATAGAAACTGGCATGACCCAAGAAACTCCTAATACCTTTGACGGTAGTAGGGTGAGACAGTTTTGCAATGACATCAACCTTAGCTCTGTCAACCTCAATCCCATTCTTGGAAATCTTATGGCCGAGGACAATGCCCTCTTTGACCATAAAGTGACTCTTTTCCCAATTTAGACATAGATTGGTGTCTTTACACCTTTTCAACATTTTTTCTAAATTGGTGAGACATGTTTGGAATGAATCCCCAATGACCGAAAAGTCATCCATAAAGACCTCCATGGTTTTACCGATCATGTCGGTAAATATAGCCATCATGCACCTCTGGAACGTACCTGGAGCATTACATAAGCCAAAAGGCATACGTTTATAAGCAAAGGTTCCATAAGGGCATGTAAAGGTAGTCTTTTCTTGATCCGATGGATCAATGGGGATTTGGAAGTATCTTGAGAAACCATCAAGGAAACAATAGTACTCGTTTCCTGCTAATCTCTCAAGCATCTGGTCCATAAAGGGTAGCGGAAAGTGGTCTTTGCGGGTGGCGTCATTTAACTTACGATAGTCAATGCAAACACGCCATCCGGTAACCAGCCGAGTTGGAATCAACTCATTTTCCTCATTAGTGACAACAGTAATGCCACCCTTTTTTGGGACGCAATGAATGGGACTAACCCATGGACTGTCAGAGATAGGGTAAATCAATCCTGCATCAAGAAGTTTAAGAACCTCTTGTTTAATCACATCATGGATTTTTGGATTCACCCTTCTTTGATGTTGCACCGCAGGCTTGAAGTCATCCTCCATCAAGATTTTGTGTGTACAAAAATCTGGGTTAATACCCTTAATATCGGAGAGTTTCCAAGCAATTGCTTGCTTGTGTGAATTCAAGACCTTTATGAGAGCAATCTTCTCCTCAACACTTAAACCTTTAGCAATAATGACGGGTAATTTATCATCACCCTCCAGGAATGCGTATTCAAGATGAGGAGGTAAGTCCTTGAGTTCGACCTCAGGAAAATCATCAGTTTCCTCAACATATTTGATTTCCTGATTATGAAGTTGTACGGGAGGGAGTGTAGGAGAATTGTCTTGATTTAGCAATCTCTCAAGGAGAAGAATATCTCCCTCTAAATCAATCTCAGTGTTATCAATTCCCGATGGAACTGAATCACTTTTGAGAAAAGCCTCGACCTCTTACAAAAGGAAATCACTTCCCTCAAACGGAGTGAGAGAAGGGGAAGAGTCGGAAATGATAGGTTCAGATGATGGAGTGGCATCCCCACTCACAGAATTATGAGAATAACCAAGAAACTCTTGAGAATACTCCTCCGAAGCAATGTCTATGATATCTATTTGATTAACTGCTTCAGAATCATAATTGGAGGAGTACCTCGAGGTTTGATCGAGGTTAAATGTAACAGCTTCATTACCCACACGCAGAGTGATTTCTTGCTCAAATACATCGATAAGAGCACGGCCCGTTCTAAGGAAACCCCTCCCAACAATGAGAGGGACCCTTTGATCAGCATCGAAATCAACCACTACAAAGTCAGCGGGGAGATGAAATTCTCCTACCTTCACAAACACGTCCTCGGCAATGCCGAGAGGACGAGATATCGATCGATCTGCAAGCTCTAAAGTCATGCAGGTAGGAATAAGATCAGGAAGAGAAAGTTTCTTCCAAACTGAATATGGCATTAGGTTGATACTTGCACCAAGATCGGCCAAGGCATAGCAATCAACCATTCCCGGAAATACACATGGTATTAGAAATTTTCCAGGATCTCCCAGCTTCTCGGGAAGCATCTTTAAAAGAACTGTTAAGCAGTTCTCATTTAAGGGAGTCTTTGCCATTTCAAACAGTTTCTCCTTATTGCTTAACAAGTGTTTGATTGTAGATGCAAATTTGGGCATCAGAATAATAGCATCCGCAAAGCTAATGTTAAAATGCAAATCTTGGAAGATTTGAAAGAATTTATCCATCTGGTGACTAGCTTTTTCACGGAGCTTTTGCTCACTCAAGCGTGAAGGGTAATGAATAGAGGAGGTAGAAGGTTTGGACTTTGGTGTTTCAACTGGAATATCATTTGGTTCAAAAACAACTCTAGGTTTTGGTTTGTGTTTCGGGACAACATGAGGTGGGACGTCTTGGGTACCTCCATTATGAGTAGGAAGTACTTCGTCCTTATTTACCTCGGCGTTATTTTCCACTACCTTGGGAGAAGAAGAAGAAGGGGTAATGGGAACAGTGGGTCCATCATATGAAACTTCACTCCTGGTCGTGATCGCCCTTGCATCGCCCCTCGGGTTTGCGATCGTGTTGCTCAAAAGTTTTCCAGAGCCCGAGGGTTGTTCATTTAAAGATTTCTTAATTTCAGAAATCTGGCTGACCAACAACCTGTTTGTCTCTTCTTGAGTTTTCATGAACTGCTTCAACAACTCAT
Organism: Artemisia argyi; assembly: GCA_030686995.1. Taxonomy (NCBI): domain Eukaryota; kingdom Viridiplantae; phylum Streptophyta; class Magnoliopsida; order Asterales; family Asteraceae; genus Artemisia; species Artemisia argyi. The sequence continues at coordinate 126,826,704 of CM060677.1, forward strand.
CAGATGATGATTGTGGAGCTGGGAGAATGGCTTGTGTTTGGTTGGGGAAATTTTGGACACGGCTATTTTGATTATAACCTTGTTGTGGCTGAAAATTTCCCTGATTTGGATTACCATTTCCCTGAAAATGATTTCCGGGGTTGAAATTGTTTCTGTTAAAGTTTCCTTGATTGTGGAAACCTTGATTTTGTCCAGGATTGAAATTCCCTGGGTTTTGATAACCTTGGTTCATTCGAGGTTGGTTCTGGTTTCTGTTTTGCAAATTTGGGTTTTGGTTAAACCCGGGTGGTCCTATATGTGTGTTAGCACGGTAACTTGGTTCCATTTGAGGACGGTATTGATTACCTCCCTGATTTGTAGTACCGGCTAAGGCATTGGCTTCAAAAGGACTACCATCGGTGGCAGTACAATTGTAGTAAGCATGTGGGCCACCACAAGTGACACAAACTTCCACCTTTTTTACTTCAGCATGTGAAGGGTTTTGTGTGAAAGTGACTTTTTTCTGGTTTGAGAGAACCAAAGCTTGAATGGCGTCCGTGAGTTTATCTATCTTAGCATCGGTGCTAGAAGTACTCACGGGTGATGAAGTAGAAGGACCAGCACTCACTTGGGAGTTATATGGTTTTGTGCGTGTAGTGCGGACTTTGGACTTATTTTCAATGATTTCTAAAGCCTCTTTTGTGGTTTTGCTCAAAAAATTACCTCCCGCGGAGGCATTGAGAGAATCTTGGTCAGATTGACTCACACCATTATAAAACGTGTCAATTTGCATTAATTCAGTGAAACCATGATGTGGACATCGACGAAGCAATTCTTTGAACCGATCCCATGCGTCACCAAACGATTCATCAAACCTTTGAGTAAATTTGATGATTTCATTTTTAAGACTTGTCGTTCTGGACGGGGAAAAAAATTCGTTTACAAATTTGGTAACTAAATCTTCCCATGACGTTATAGAACGAGGAGGTTGTTTTCCAGCCAAATCCGGGCTGCTCCCTCAAGAGAAAATGGGAAAAGAAGAAGTTTGACTGCTTCGGAAGGGACGTTCTTGTATTTGATGGTAGAGGTAATTTTATTAAACCATAGAATATGAGCATGAGGATCATCCCTCTCAAAACCATAAAATTGGCTTGAGGTTACTAGATTTAGTAACCCGGTTTTGAGCTCAAAGTATTCAGCCACAATGGCTGGGACAACAATAGCGTCTCCGTAACCCTCAATGGGTGCTTGAAGAAGCTCATTCATCGGACGGTCTTCCGCCATGATAACTTTCTTTGGGGAAACAGCACGTACTTCAGATACGGCTGTTGGGGCAGAACGTCTACGACGTCTTCGAGGAATTCTGACAAGCTCACGTAAAGGGCTTGTTGACCTAGAAGAACGAGTGCGCATGCACTAGAGACGACTCTAAGAATACTTAGAATGACGGGAAATTAAAAATAGAAAAGAAATATAGACAAAAAGATGATATATAACAAAGTGTGATAATTTAAACTCACAGATATTTCAAAAATTCGTAATACGCAGCACACCTCCCAGGCCGCGGTGCCAAATTTTGATTGGCCTGAAACAGTCAGATAATATCAACCAAGTAATGGTCAATAAGTCAAACAGCTTAGGCCAATACTCCGGTGAGTTTAGTGTTTCCCCGGATCGTTAGATCCCAACGAGGCGTGAAATCTGAAATAAAACGACTTCGAGATCAGGTGAATTGAACAGGAAAAGGGTTTAAGTGATTGTACTACTGAAATATAAGAGTGAATAGCTTTAATAAGCTATATCAACCAATACGTGAAATCAGATAAGTACAAGTGAAAGGGGACTGGAAAACGTAAACGTTTAATAATTAAACGTAAACAAAAACAAATTTAACTATAGTAGGGGTTTGCAAGCCTTAGGGGCTTAAATGCAAATTAAATAAACCTTGAAATATTTATTTTAATATTACTATTTATTTAAAATTTAATAAAACCTAAAAATTGTAAAAAGATATAAAATATACGTTTATATTTAAGTAAACGTAAACGTACGAAATTTAAATGTGAATTCTGTAAAATACAACTTCCACAAATATGAAAATTATATTTTTGAAATCCTAAACTTATTAGAAAATTATTAGAAAATTAAAATTATTTTTATAACTATTATTTATTACTACCTCCGTCCCATAAAAACTGTCCAGTTTGACTTTTCAGAGTCAAACTGGTTCAACTTTGACCTTATCTATTTTTGTGAGTATTATATAATACTTTATGAAAAATATATGAATGGATTGAGTTTTAAGTGTGTTTTTCATTGGTATAATTTTTCATCAAGTATTATATAACACATAAAAAATATTTAAGGTCAAAGTTGAACCAATTTGACTTTGAAAAGTCAAACTGGACAGTTTTTAAGGGACGGAGGGAGTATTATTTAATAACTATTTTTAATTAGTTAATAATTCACTAATAAATAGAAAAATGTAAAATAAGTCTAGAAATACAAAATTAAAATTTCTAAAAATCTAAAATATTATAAAACTTATTTTAAAAGTAAAATTATATTTTTCACACTATTTATCTATTTATTATTAATTATTTATTATTTAATTATTATTTAACTAATTATATTGATTTAAATTATTATAAATACTAAAAAGAGTTAGATAATTATGAAAATTTTTATATATCTAATTAACCATCACAGGAATCCTAAAAAATTATAAAAATTTATTATTATCTATTTTTAATCTAATTTACTAATTATTATTCTATTTATTAATTAATTATCAATTAATCTAATTAAATTATTAAAAATAGAAAATGAACAGTATAAATCCTAGAAAAATTTATAAAATTGTTTTACCTTATATAAAAGCTATAAAAATTATAAAAACTATGTGGTACTTTATAAAATATAATTATGCTATTTAATTCTTATTTATTAATTAATTATTAATTAAACTAATATTAATTCTAAAAAACACTAGATGACAAAAGAAAAATCTGGAAATATTTATAAAACTACTTTAATATATAAAATTTATAAAATCTGGAAAAATTTGGAAAAATTTATAAAATTGTTTTACCTTATATAAAAGCTATAAAAATTATAAAAACTATGTGGTACTTTATAAAATATAATTATGCTATTTAATTCTTATTTATTAATTAATTATTAATTAAACTAATATTAATTCTAAAAAATACTAGATGACAAAAGAAAAATCTGGAAAAATTTATAAAACTACTTTAATATATAAGATATTTAATTAAAATTTAAAATAGCAGAAGTGCTTATAAATAAGCTAAAAAGAAAATTAAATAGATAATTCATATTAAATAGAAGCTGTCACTATAATTAAGTTTGGTTTTTTCTGGTTTTTCTTTTATAAAACTAATAAAATACTTAAAATAAGAAACTTTAATAACGGGAAATAATTTATAGACTCAGAATAAGCACTATGAGTGCTTATTATCCAAACAGTTGACCAAGTTTGACTAGAACAAGAAATAAGCTCAATTGAGCTTGTGTGGGGTCCACAAGGGTGAAACCTGGCTCACCTAAGTTATTTTAACTTAAATAAGCTAGATTTGCTGATATAAGCTCAATGGATAAGTTAAAAGCTGAAATAAGCAACTGCTTGTATGGTGACTGAGATAGAAATGGGACAGATTTCCAAGCTGATTTAAGGTGGGTCCCAGTGGTGCACAGGTCAAACCAAGGGTCAAGTATTGAACCTGGGTAGGAGGGGGGTTGTAAGAACCAAAATGGAAGTATGTGGGACCACTGTGGTGGTCACAATCAACCACCAAAGTGGTGGTGATGGTGGTGATGGTCTGTGTCGCAGGGCATCATCTTGCCCTGCAAGTGTGTTCCAGGGGTATTTTGGACAATAAGAAAAAATCACAAAAATATGAAAAACATGGAAATCACAAGTTCAACTGATAGACTAAATACCCTAGCAATTTCAGACCCTAGATCATAACACAAAAATCACAAATATTCGTGCCATTTTGGTGAAAATCTGAACAAGCACTTTTTGACTTTTTCTATTTTATAGCTCAGTTGACTTATATGAAGTTTGCTTGATCCTAGCTGATTAAATATGATATAATAAGCTAAAGTGAAGCTGATTTAGGCTTAATCTAATGGTAATAAGCTTAAGTGAGGGTTTTTAGCACTCAAAACTCTACACAGTTAACTGTGTAGGGGTTTTTCATTTGATTTTGACTTTCTGGTTAAAAGAGACCAAGTAAATACTTAAATTGGACTGTGATGGACCTTAGAACAATGAAACAAATACATTCAACAACTAATAACAACAACAACACCACTAACAAGCTTAATCCAAACACCCCTTAAATTGACTGTGGTGGGAGTTTTTCAAAGCAAATGATCAATACAGTCCATGAAACTGATTCCCAGAGACATAATATGTTGTAATAAACATATATGATCACACAAATACCAACAATTACAAATAAAACTCAGATTTCCACAAAATGTTATAATGAACTGAAAATTTAAATATTAAACAACCCTTGATTTCAATGAACGACTATGTTATTTCTGGTTATACTATCACAAAATAGCTTCAAATAAACATAAATAATTCAGATTTAAACTAAGACAACTATGATTATGTAAATGAAGCTTAAAATAAATATGAGGCTTACAAGGTATAACTGTGAGGACCAAACCAAGAACCAAGATCAATTATGTGACTCCCATGAGTCTCTAAACCATAATCCAAAGCTGCTTCCCTTCCCAAATCACTTTTCAATGCAGAATTCAACCCAAAAATTACACAGTTGACTTTAGTTGACTGAATTTGTGTTTATGGAGTTTTTTAAGATACACTTAATTGTAAGTTACTAAAAGCTTTGGTAAGCTTTATAGGAGCTTATTTTGTCTGTATCATCCACTAAGAACAACAATATCAAGACACATGAGAATTTTTGAAACTCAAAATTTGCATAAACTGAAATTGAGGTTGACAGTGTTATTGAATACTTGAAACAGCTTGATTACAATATAAAAACACTTAACAAAGTACCTTAAAACTTAATACAATACTGGAACATGAGAATTTAAAAATTCGACATACATTAATTAAAATTAAACTAGATAATACTCTCTTCTGCTTCCCCTTCTTTCTTTATAGCTTTTTTAGACTCCCCACATGTCTCTGAATCTTTCCCATCAATAAAATCAACCATTGGATGAGTCAAAGTGATCATGGCCGTTTAAAAGGATTTTGGCGCCAAAAGGTCATACGTGGTGTTAGAGCAGATTGAGACTAATTAAAGATGTTTGGGGTTTAGTGGTGACTAAGGGGGAACAATTGAGATAGTTCTGACAAAGTTGGGGAAGTATGGAAGAAAAACTAGAAGGCTGGGTGCTACAGTGGTGAAGATGGTGGAAAAAGGGTGGGAATTGCATTTAATGTGATGTGGGTTGAAATGATGAGGGGGTGTGAGGTGGTGGTGAAGAGGTGGCAATACCACCTGGTATTGGGGAAGAAGGGTGGAGGTGAGGGCAGTGTACAGTGGTGGTGGTATTGGGGAAGAATGAGAGGTCAACGGGGTCAAACCCCGTATTATTTAAAAAAGGGTGTGGGCCGGTTAAGTGTTTGGGCTTGGAAGGGGTGTGGGTTGGGTAAGGGTGTTTGGTTGGATTAGTTTTTGGTTTTGGATTTAATAAAAAGGGTCCGGTTTGGTTATTAGTTACACAAGGACCAATTTTGCTACTTTGACAAAATATAGGGGCTGGTTTAGCAACTTGTACAAAGTATTAATAAGGACTATTTTTGTCATTTATGAATAACCCAAGGACCAAAAGTGTGATTTTTCCATTTTTAAAACCAAGGGACCTTTTCTGTCAATTCCACAAACTCCAAGGACCAAAGATGTAATTTTCTGAAATTTGAAGGGTTTAACTTGTAATTTCTCAAAAGTTATCATAAGGTCCATTTTTGTCAATTAAGAATAGTGCAAGGCTTATTTTTCATATTTTTCCATTTACAAAACCTTAGGGACTATTTTTGACATTTTCCAAACTTGAGGGACTAAAGTTGTCATTTTGCAATTTTTAACTTTAAAGGACTATACTTGACAACTTATAAATCCCTAAGGACCTTTGATGATATTTTTCATGATTTGATTTACCAGGGACTAGTTTTGCCAATTTTTCAAAGTTCAGGGACTGAAACTGTAAATTATGTGAAATGTTTTGTTTTTTATCAGTTTTCAATCCTTTTGCATAAAAACACAATCCAGGGATATTTTATGTATTTTAAGGCATTCCTGTGTGTTTTCATATGTTTTTGCAGTTTAAATGTAACAGAAATGATGAGTATTTACACACTCATCAGTAACATAAGTGAAGTTTCCTACAAATACATGTAATACTTTCACTCTTCCTACAAAGTTGCTCATCCAGTTCGTGTTGGGCATCATCCTATATCCAAGTTTCTTATTCATTACCCAATTATAATAGGTCCTATTCATGATGTTTATAGGAGACCTAAGATCGCTGTAAGCTTTCCACACATGCATATGCCCAATGTTGCATGGTATGTTGATGTTAGAGGGATCACCTACTTTAATAAGGGGTGAACCAAGGATATATGGTGTCTCGAGATCATCGAATAAATCCTTGTGATATTCCCGTTCTTCCTTAGTGGGTAACTTATCAAAGTACTCTTCTACGTTTTCTACTTCCTCTAACTTTTCGTCCTTAATATCCTCAATCTCCTTAATCTCATCCCTAGTCCCGGTTTCTATTCCAACTTCATCCTTGTCACTTTCTTCTATATTATTATCTATTGGCTTAATGGTGACAACGTTGACAAAGTGGACTTGTTTGGATGACGAAGGGTCCTTAATTTGGATTCCGCTATTAGTGTCCCTAGTGTCCTTCCTATGTGTAGTTAGCTCTTGGTTGTTGAGGGCTTTCAACAAGTTGTCAATCTTATTGGTCATCTCCGTTTGTTGTTGATTGAATTTGGTTTCAAACTAAGCTATGTGAGCTTCTTGAGATGCCATGAACTTGGACATCAATCCTTCAAGAGTATTGGTAATACCATAGTTATTGGAAGGATTGTTGTTGATAGTACGGCTAGCGGATGGGCCGTTTGGTTGGTAACGATTAGGTGGATTGGAAGAATTGCTTTGGGGCATGTTTTGGTGTTGTTTCCACCTAAGGTTCGGGTGATTTTTCCAAGAAAGGTTGTAGGAATCACCGTAAGGGTTTGGCTCGGGTTTGAAAGTGTACCACTTGTCTCCCGCTTCGTCGGTACGCGAGAATGCGTAATCCGCAAAAGCTTGTCCGGGGAGTTCCATGCAATCACGAGTGTCATGGGGACCACTACATAATTCGCATGAAGAAGTGATTTTGTTCACTTGGCTTGAAGGCTTAGGAGCTTCGTAAGATTTCATGAGAAACTTGATTTGGTCTTCAAGTTCCATGATCCTACGGTTGGGAGTGCTAGGATTGTTTGAAGGCAAAGATATTGCCTTGACCGTTTTGTTCAAATCACGGGGATCATTACAACTTTCGTTGTCATAGAGAGAAAGATCTTCTATGAGTTCCCATGATTCTTCCACACTTAGATCACGTAGCTTGCCACCGGCCGATTGGTCAATGGTTCGCTTTGTGGAGAGGTCGATATGGTCATAGAAGATTTGGACTTGGAGACAAAGATCTATGCCATGATGAGGTACTTTTTGGAGTAAGTCCTTGAAACGAGTCCATGCTTCATATAGAGTTTCACCTTGACGTTGTTGGAACATCAAGATATCATTTATAAGCTTGGTAGTTCTCCCCGGTGGGAAAAATTGAGCAAGGAAACGAGTGGTGAGATCATCCCATGAGGTGATGGATCCCGCGGGTAAACGTTCAAGCCATTCACTAGCTTGATCACGTAGAGAAAATTGGAATAGGCGTAATCGGGTCGACTCTCTAGTTACAACATCAAGGTCTATGGAATCTACGATTTTAAGGAAATCCTTGAGATGTTGGTTAGGATCTTCGGAACGAAGTCCATGGAATGCACATCCGCTTTGCACCAACCGGATGGTGTCGGATCGCAAGAGGGACACATTGGCTCCTTGAGTGAGCTCAATAGTGTTTCGATAACCTTGGTGGCTAGGACGGGAGTACTCTCCTAAAGTTCGGGGCCTAGGAGGTGGGTTTGCTAGTGGTGGGTTTTGTGGGTGGTTTTGTTGTGGTAGGTTGATGGGTTCAAAGATGTTACCACCTTCCATGATGTCAGATGGTAAAGGTTACGAACAAAGACACGAAGAAATAAGATAGACTAAAGAGAACGTAAAAAATAAAAATAAAATCTTACTAGAAAGGAATCTAGCAAGTAGACCTAATAAAAAGAAATCCTAACCTAGACAATAACTATTCCCCGGGCTGCGGCGCCAAAAACTTGATACATGGGGATCGCACCCTCGCAACAGGTTTTACCTCTCAAGAGATCTCGAGAAGCTTACAACCCTCACCAGGCAGTGTACCTGATCGTTGTAGTATAGTATAGTGACAAGTACTGGGGGATTGATCGTTCAACTCAGGAATAGTGTCGCTAGGATTAGAAAACCTATAAAACTAGGTCTAGAGGTGAGGGATGATTCTTTTTGTATTTTTATAATTTTTTATGAAAACAAGTAAAATCTCGGGTTTGAAGGAGTGGGCAGAATTAGTTGCTAGCCAACTAACCCAATTGATCTAAAGATGCAATCAAAATAAAATAAATGAAATGAAAAACAAAACTAATTATACTAATGTAGTGGTAACAATAATGAGGAAAATAGTGTTTAGTTAGATTTCATTACTCCCTAGATATCTTTTACAGGTTAATTACTTGTTACAATTGCATGGATGATGGGTCATATTCCTTAATACTAGTCGTAGGGCCGTGTACAATATTCCCTAACTCTATAGGATCCTACTTCACTCCTATGTCGAGCCGTTAGAAGCTCCTAACATGGGATCATTAGAATTCTCCTACGCATTAAATACAACCAAATATCGTAGTACACCTCCGATCATGTTTCTTAAGATGTTCAAGCAAGTTACCAATGGAAGTCTGCCAGTTTTCTTAAGCCTAACATCGAATACAATCATCCGTAACAATTATAAACAAGCAATTAACCCATAATCATTTCACTACATCTAAGCAAACACAAGAAAATCTAGCCTAGCATGTTAAATAGAAGACAAGCGTAAGATATAATCAAACAACTGATGAGGCAAAAAATGACCCACTTTTAGGGGGTCATTTAAGCCCGGAATTGAATTTATTTGATCAAATATTACCCTAGATCGTTCCTTTTGTGATTTTAGGTACTTTGGGAGAGAAATCTGGAAAAGGAAGCAATTCGGACGTTTTTGGAGCATAAAAGTGAAGAAAACGCCAAAGACTTAATTTTCCATGCTGAGAACAGTACCTGACGGCGTCAAGAGGAAGATCCTGACGGCGTTAGGAGTAAATGTGGTGACGACCCAGTGCAAACCTGACGGCATCACAAGTAGGGCATCAAGAGTAAAATTCATGACGGCCTGCATAAGGTGTACACATGACGGCGTCAGACCCAGATCTAGACAGTCCGAGGAACTATTTGGCGGCGAGATGACGGCGTCAGCCCTTTGTTCTTGACGCCGTCACCTCCTAAACTATATATATAGGTTTTTAATTTTCATTCATTGAGAGGAACTTGTGTGGAGAAACCCTAGGGCCGAACTTTTGTGAACCCTAGCTCGTATTTTACAGTATATTCAAGGGTTTTCACCCCTTGAATCCTTTCATGTGCTATTGAGATAAGTCTTCTCTTAATTCAATCAATATGTCTATGTGTTGGTTGTCTATATCTTGTGCTTGTCTTAATTTCAACATGCTAGGCTAGATCTATCTTGTGTTTGCTTAGATCTAATGAAACCTAGATGTTAATTATGTGTTGATTACTTATTTATGGTTGTATTGGATGAATGATTTCAATGTTAGGCTTAAGAAAACTGGTAGATCTCCATTGTGTAACATGCTTGAACGTCTTAGGAAACATGAACCGATGTGTACTAGGTTTTATTGGTTGTATTTAATGCATGAGTAAATTCTAATGATCCCATGTTAGGAGCTTCTTAGCCGGCTCGACATAGGAGTGAAGTAGGCACTCATAGGATTGGGGAAGTAAGTACGCCACCCCATGAATGGTATTAAGGAATATAATCCGTCATCCACGCAACTATAACAAGTAATTAACGTGTAAAAGATATCTAGGGAGTAGTGAAATCTAAGTAAACACATTTCTCCCACATATTGCTCACAACTTTAGTTTATTATAGTTTATTTTCATTTCTAGTATTTTATTTTGATTGCATCTTTAGTATTGGGTTAGTTGACTAGCAACTAATTCCGCCCTAATCCTTCAAACCTGAGATTTTAACTTGCTTTCTAAAAAATATAAAAAATACAAAAAGAATCATCCCTCATCTCTAGACCTAGTCTTTAGGTTTTCTAATCCTAGCGACACTATTCCTAGCTGAACGATCAATCCCCCGGTACTTGTCATTATACTATACTACATCGATCAGGTACACTGCCTGGTGGGGGTTGTAAGCTACTCGAGATCCCTCGAGAGGTAAAGCCTGGTGCAATCCCTACGCATCAACAACACATAGACATATTGAATGATTTGGAAGAATACTTATCTTTAATTGAACATGGAAGATTCAAGGGGTTGGAACCCTCGAAAAGATGACAAAATTCGGCCTAGGGGTTTTCCCTCAAAGTTTGCACACTATTGAATGAAATTTGGAAAACTATATGTAGATTACATCTCGTGACGGCGTCATGTATTGGATCGTGACGCCTTCAACTCGCCGCCTTAATAAAAATCGTATTGCCTAGATCTGATATTGACGCCGTCATGTGTAAAAATCTTCTGGGCCGTCACGTACAAATGGACCCTGACGGCCTTGGTGACGCCGTCAGGTCCTATGCTTGAAAATACTCTGGACCGTCACGTGTAAATTCCACTTCCACCTCTTTTGTAACTCTTGATGTCATCATGTAGAAGATCTTGACGCCGTCAGGTACCTTTCCCAGCAAGGAAAATTGAGACTTTGCCGTTTTCTTCACTTTTATGCTCCAAAAACGTCCAAAATGCTTTCTTTTTCAGATTTCCCTCCGAAAGTACCTAAAATGACAAAAGAAACGATTTACGGCAATATTTGGTCAAATAAACACGAATTCGGGCTTAAATGATCCCTTAAAAGCGGTACACTTTTTGCCTCATCAGTGCACTAATTGGTCTCCCCTGATTGAACGATTCCATAATCGACTTTCTAAATGGAAATGCAAGACACTCTCCTATTGGGGGTGACTAACTCTCATCAAGTCCGTCCTTGGTGGCCTAGGAACTTACTACTTTTCATCCTTCAAAGTTCCTACAACTATCATCAATAAGCTTGAAAGTATTCGTAGGAATTTTTTTTTTGGGTGGTAATTCGGATGAAAGGAAGATAGCTTGGATTACTTGGGATAAAGTGATTGCTCCACTTGATCAAGGTGGTCTTCATATTGGAAGCCTTAAGGTGTTTAACCAGGCTATGTTATCGAAATGGTGGTGGTGTTTTTTAAATGAAGAAAATGCCTTTTGGAGGAAAATCATTATATCTACACATGGTCATCAAGGAGGTCTCTCAGCTGGTTCCGCTTCATCATATAAATTGGGACCTTGGTATCAAATTATGAAGTTGAAAGATGATCTTTTAGCATATTGAATCACCCTCCCATCATTATTTAAAAAGAACGTTGGCAATGGTTTAACAACAAAATTCTGGTTAGACTCATGGATCGGTGGCCCACCTATTTGCAACATTTTCTCGAGGCTTTTTCGTTTGGAAAGGAACACGGATTGTCTTGTTTGATCGAGCACCACAACCTACTAGCAGACCCTTGTCCATTGCATCTGTTTTGCATACTCAGCTTAACTCATACCCGTTATACCCTTTGCCCATGGGCCTCTCTTTCACATGGGATTGGATCATACCCCTTCGTTCAGTAGCCGAACACCAAGAACTACAAGAACTTTGTTCCCTGATATCCAACTTATGCCTCTCTAATAATCATGACATGTGGGAATGCACGGTTAGTGATGACAGGAAATTCACTGTTAAGAGTATGCGGACTTACATAAACAATCTCCTCCACCCTCTACCATTCAAATGGAACAATATCCTTCCAATCAAAATCAACATTTCATCTTGGCGGATCCTTCATAAGAGACTTCCAACATGCTACAACCTTGATCGAAGAAGTATTGACCTCGACTCTATACGTTGTCTCGTTTGTGATGTAGATATAGAGACAAAAGAACATCTTTTAAATTCATGTAGAATTGTAAAAGATACTTGGTCCAAGGTTCTTGTATGGTGGAAGATCAATAATGTCACAATCTCTTCTCTTTCTGATGCTATCAACTTAGCCGAAAGAGTCAACATACCTGTTAAACTTAAAGTCCCCTTTGATGTTGTTGTTCAAACAACTCTTTGGGTTCTATGGCGGTTTAGGAATGAGATGTGTTTTTCGCTTAAACGACCCTCTAAGGATCTAATCCTTAGCGATATCAAGTTTTCGTCGTTTAATTGGATCTCATGTAGGTCTAGGAAGACTCGTCTAAATTGGATCAGTTGGCTCGATAACCCGTGTAATGATCTTTGAATTTAACTGTTGTATTTTTGGCTCCTAGTGTCTTACTAGGTGGCCTGATTTATATATATATTCACCTCTTGTTGTTGAAAAAAAATCAAGTGCTCTTTATTAGACAACAGTTTAAATTAGTTGGTCCATGGTCCAAGTTCAATTATAGACTATAATCAAGTGTTATCCGGAGTAGTAATCCATCATTCTCCATTAAATCATTCACCTGTTCAATATGCATATCAACATTACCAGGCACATCAAAGTTTTCAATAGAGTAAAACAAAAGCAGTTGTGAAACTTATTAATTTATCTTTTTGGAAAACAACTTTGTCATCTCTTACCTTCAAAGAAAGATGCTTTTGAAGACATTTATAGCATGTGCAGTAGTTACACTAAAGGAAAAAGTGCCATCAGCAACAACTTAAATTTGTTGCAACATATGAAAAAGTAGTTGCTAAAAGTGTTTTGCAATGAAAATAGCGACTAACATCAATTGATGCTAATTCAATCAGTGTCAATATGGAAATTCAATGAAATTGATTAGTGATTGCTAAATTAGCAAAAACATCTGAGGTCATTGTTAATTTAAAAATGCAATGAGCATGTGATGAGTGTGTAAATACTCATCATTTTTACCTAATCTGAGCTGCCAAAACATCTAAAAACACTCAAATATGCATCATAATACTAAAAATATCCCAGGAATGTGTTTTATATGTTTCAGATGCAAAATAATCAAAAACAGATGAAAAATGAACAAAGTTTGCATAATTGGCAGTTTCAGTCCCTTAACTTTCAAAAGTTGTCAAATCTAGTCCCTGGTTATTCTAAAAACTTGAAAAAGTCACCAAAGGTCCTTTTAAATCATAAAGTTACATATTTAGTTCTTTGGTGCAAAGTTTCACAAAATTGCAAGTTTAGTCCCTGAACTTTGAAAATTGACAAAAATGGTCCCTGGGATATTAAAACTTTGAGAAAAACAAACTTTGTCCTTGTACTTCTCATATATGGCAGGATTGGTCCTTGATTGCAAAGTTTGGTGAAATTACAGATTTGGTCCCTGAAGTTTGAAATGTTGGCAGATTTGGTCCTTGGGAAAATTAAAAGTGGAAAAATCATCTAAGGTCCTCATAATAATCTCACTTGGCAGAAAAGACCCCCATGAAATATTTTGGAAGAATGCCAACTCACACCTTTCAACTTTTGAAATATTACAAAAATGGTCCTTGTGATATTAAAAACCAAACTGGACCCTAAGTTATTATTTCAAACCAAATCCAATCCAAAAACAAACCAAACCCACCCTTCTATTCATGGCCCAACTCCCTACCAAGCCCACACCCCATTTAATATATACCCAGGGTCAACCTTTGACCCTCGGTCAAACCAAGTCAAACAAACACCCCAGCCATCTCCTTCCCTCCCCCACCTCTCCACTTGCTCTGCAAGCCATCATCACCCCCTCCTCCATGACATCCACCACCCAACCCCAATTGCACCTAACAAAACAACCCCAATAAATGCCACCCCCCCCCCCTGTTGGAAAATTTTTATATTTCACACACCTCATTTTTTCCCGCCAAAATTACGTGGAAGGCTAGGATCGTTTCAGAGGGATTCAAGGGTTAGGATTGATTGGGATTTGCTCAGAGAGCTTTGGGAAACCCTAATCCACAACTATAAATTGATGAGAAGCAGGAAGAAAAGAGATAGTCCATATTTTAGTTTTATTGTAATCGTAGAAGTTGTAGTATGTTTTTTTAGATAAATCAAAAGCTTTTAAGCATTTTCTTAGTTAATTCAGTTGTAATCTTAACCTTTTTAAGTAATATAATCAAGTTTCAGTATCTCTTTTAGTGTATGCGATTTTCATCTTTATTTCAAAATTTCAAATCAAGCTATGTGGTTGTTTATGTTAATGTTAAGGACTTTTAGGATCACTTAAGCTCCCATAAGCTCAGTAAAGCTTTTAGAAACTAATAAAAAGCAATAGGATCATAAAACAGAAAATTATAAAAAAATTCAGAAAAAGAAAGAAAAATAAAAAATTTGCAGGTTTATATTGAAGAAGGCTGGAGCAGGGTGAGTTTTGGATGACCCTGGGTTAGAGGCTTTGTGGAAAGCCATTAGGAATGTTCTGTGGTTCTTGGTTCATGAGAAAGTTTGCTTGGATGGCATGAAGTAAGAACAATTTCTATTTATCTTCTGTTTCTGAATCTTACCAAGTATTGACTGCTTGTTTATGTTTGTTTATGTATTTTAGATCTTATTAGAATAATTTTGATCTGTTTCTAGATCTAAATCATTGTGTTGCTTTGAAAAATTCAAAACAGTCTTCATAAAAGTAGTGTTTGGATTAAGTCTGTGTAGTGAATCCTAGTTGAACTCAGTGACTAAGGCTTGTTCATACCACTTTCTTAACACCCAAGAAGTCAGAAATAATAAAGTTTTTAGGTTGTTGAAAGCTTGAAAGTCAAAATCACAAAATTCTTAGCCAAAAATCTGTCTGTGTTGGAATTTAAGTACATAAGCCTAATTTTAGCTCACAAGTGCTAGTCCTAGCTTAATTTAGTCTTCATATAGCTTAAGTATCTTTAATCAATCAGTTAAGAAGGATCAAATCTCACCAAAGTCAAACCTTAGTAATTTTTCAAAAGTCAAAATCTCTTGTCTGTTAAAAATGGTCAGAGTATCTTAAGCTTCCACAGTGTTTGATTTAGATTGGAAATAAAAAGTTTTTGTTGTTCTAAGTTATTTTGTTGCTTGTTTCCCTGTTTCAAAAAGAAAATTGGAGTTTGGAAGTTTTCTGCTTATAAATAAGCACTCTCAAAGTTGACTAGTTGCTCAGTCACCTCCCCCACTCCAGGGGTGTGACCCTGATTTCACAAGCTCACCAAGAGCTTCTCTGTGAGCTTTACCCTTCACACCTTAGCATTTTAGGAAGCTTGTCATCCCATCTCACTATTTCAATTGTTAGTTTGGACCCTACAAGCCTTGCCCCTAGCCTGCTTGTCACCACAAGTCACCCACACCAAACTCAGTGTTGGCAACAAAGTTTACAAGCTTGCCCAAAGCTTATTAGTGCACCATAAGCTCTGATTCTTGGCTTATTGTAAAGCTTACCTGGCCCACTTTTCAGATCAACTTTCATTTTAGATCCTAGATCACTCCTGTGGGCCCCACATAGGCCTGCAATTGCCCTCTTGGGACTGCAGGTATCATAAGGTGTTGATTTTGGCTTATTTGTTTGTTACAGCTTATTGTTCATATCTTTTGCTTATTCTAGCTTATTTTTAGTTCACTTAAGTTGCTTATAGCTTATTGTACCTTCTGTGATCAGTGTTTGACTTATTTCACTTGAAAAATCCAAAATTAAGCTAATAAGCCAACTGTTTGCTAAAAGGGGGTGCACACAGCTTATTTTTAAGCTTTTGTAAAAGTAGTTTTGTAAAAGTTTCTTAATTTCAACTTATTTTTATCTGTCAAAAAGAAAAACAACAAAAATCCAAATTTAAAATTAGTGATAGCTTCTATTTAATAGATTCTATCTTTTTCATTTTTCTTTTTAGATTATTAATAAGCACTTCACCATTTTTATAATTTTCTTAATTTCCTGTCACCTTTAAGTATTTATAATAATTTTCTTAGATTTTTCTTAATCAGTTTACTAATTATTAGAATTAAAAATAGTTTAAATAATTAATTAGGTAATATTAGTAATTAAATAGTTTCTTAAATTTTAATTAATAACAGTAGGTTTTTATATTTTTTCTAGGTTTCATAAATCACTTAAGACTTTTAGAAAATATATTTTTAAGTTCTACTGTTCATTTCCTAATTTTCTTATTTAATTTAGTTAAAATATATTTAAATTAATTAATAGGTAATTAATTAGTAAAATAGTCTAAATATAATTTCTAGAAACTTTTTATAATTGTTTAGGATTCCTATGATGGTTAATTAGTTTTATAAATTTTTCTATAATTTTCTAAGTCATTAGGTATTATTAGTAATTTAAATTTGTTTAAATAGTTTAATTAAGATAATTAGTTTTTAATTAATTGAAATTCCACAAAAAGACAAAAATATTTCTTTTTAATTTTTATACTTTCTTCAAGTTCATTTTAAGGTTTAGAAAATAGTTTTGCAAGTTCTTAGTGTAATTTGTAATCTTTATCAATTTTAGTTTAATTTAAATTAGGTTTTAAATAGTTTTAATTAATTAATCAGTATTTAAATATTAAAATAATCAAGTAAATCATTTTCTTTTCATTTTTTATTTTCTTTTTATTTCAAGTTTGAAAAGTTTCACTTGCACCCCCTGTAGTTTATAATTTGTTAAAACCCACTTTTCTCTGTCTGTAATCTGATTTCTCAATTTGTGCTTTTGTGATTATATCTGTATCTCTGTAATTGTTTATATCATTTCATATTGTCCAAATACCAAGCAATCAGTAGTATAATCATTCCCCAATCATCTTGGTTACTGTCCTCAGTGCCACTTATTCCCATAAACGTTCAAAATACAATTTCAATCTCGTTGGGACTTAACGACCCGGGGATTTCCCTGTACTTCCACGGATTAAAAACACTTGACTTTCCTCTCCCAGGTGGGCCTATCAACTGCACCCGGTTGACTGGTTGGTTTGGGAGGAGTCAAAATTTGGCGCCGCTGCCGGGGAGGTTGTTGCGTATTTCAAAACGTTTTAGGTTTAGTGGTTTTCAAAACCCCTCCTGTACAAATATCACCACTTTGTAAATTTTTGTGAAAATCAAAATCATATCTGAAAAAGTTCATTAACACTTTTCCTGAAGTGTTAAAAACACCAAAAAAATCATAAACAACAAAACAAACTGTGAAGTTAAATTACTTCGTTATCTTTAAGATTACAACCTGAAACAGTTGGTATAAGGTAAGTTCTGACATTAAATTGCGAACTGAAGAGGGATCCATTCATTCCCTCCTGCCAGCCTGCGAGTAATCTTAAAGGAACGATTTCGGTTAATGAATCAGTTCCAAAAATATTGTCCAAGTTTTTTCACCCATACACAAAAAGCCAAAAACAAATTTTCTGTTAATAAATACATAAAATTTTACCACCGCAAACCAAGGCAGAACACCTACCAACTGGGGGTGTGAACATAATAAGTTCCCAAAACTTAAGATAAAAACTTGCCATTGTATCCCTGTGGGTGGTGTACCTTTTTCAAAGAAGCCATTCACTTGTGATTATTGGATTTAAATTCACTGTGGTTTTGCCTCGATCTTGTTTTGAAACATTGTTTTTAGTGCATGCGCACTCGTTCACAAACAAAGAATAAAAAACAGAAAAATGTATCTGAGTTACGTACTGTTGAAGAAGAACACTCACTAAAAATGGACGACGATCCCCCTATCCCTTCCAAGGAGGATGTAGTTCCTGACACCCGAACAATGGAGGAACTATGTCAACCTACCATGCACGGGAGAGGTGGACCCATTGCACCACTCACAATTGGAGCCACGGATTTTGGACTAAAACACAACATGATCCAACAGGTCCAGAATTCATGTCAGTTTCACGGTTTGCCGGGTGACGATGCTAACAAGCATCTCGATAAATTTTTAACCGTCACCCAGAGCATGAAACAAAATGGCGTCAAAGAAGACGGCCTGCGTTTATACCTGTTCCCCTATTCTCTCACTCATCATGCAACTGCTTGGTTCGATCGACTTCCTAAAAATTCGATCCATACCTTTGATGAGATGGTTACTAAGTTCTTGGCTAAATATTTTCCACCATCTATGCTTACAAAGCTGAGAAACGATATTAGTAACTTCAGACAGCTTCCCGAAGAGTCCTTATTTGAGGCATGGGAACGCTACAAACTTACTATTGATCGGTGTCCTAATCATAAAATGCTTCTTGCCACCATTATTGATACCTTTTATAATGGTTTGACACTTCGTCATCGTGACACCATCAATGCTGCTGCTGGGGGCACCTTTATGAAAAGGACCCCTGAAGAGTGCTATGGCTTAATTGAAAACATGACTGCCCATCATAACTTTTGGGACTCCTCTGCAGAGAGGAATGACTCATGTAAGTCAGTCACTCTGGCAAGTAATGAAATAGCTGCTCTTACAAAAAAGTTTGATGATTTGTCTGCTGCGGTTCTCCGAATTCACCAGACAAGTCACAATCAGCAGATCAAAACTATCAGTTGTGAAACATGTGGTGGTCCACACCCTTATCATGAGTGCCCAGCCTCCGGTGGCTTCACTCAAGAGAACGTATTCGCAGCCCAAGGTTCCTACAATACGGGAGGTAATTCCTACCAACCGCAAGGGGACCGAAATCTGTTGAGCTATCGTTCCAATAACTACATTGGACCACTAGGGTTTAATCAACCCCATAACCAAAATGGTCAAAACAGAAACCAGAACTTTAACCAGAATCAGAACCAGAACCGAATGAACCAAGGTTTTAACAACCAAGGGAATTTCAACTCTGGTCAACACCAGGTTCAAAACCAAGGAAATTATAACCGTAATCAAGGTCAGAACAATTACCATCAGAGTAATTTTCAACAAAACCACTTCCAGGGTAATAACAACCAGCAACATGGGAATTTCCAGAACAATCGGGCTCAAAATTTTCCAAATCAAAATCAAGCCATTGTTCCAACTGGACCATCATCTGATGAGTTATTAAAACAGTTTATGAAATCCCAAGATGAATTGAACAAAATGCTGGTCAGTCAGATCTCTGAATTGAAGAAGTCTTTAAATGATCGACCCTCGGGCTCAGGTACTACTTTACCTAGCAACACGATCGCTAATCCGAGGGGCAATGCAAAGGCGATCACCACAAGAAGTGGAGTTTCTTATAAAGGACCCACAGCTCCTTCTACCACTTCTCCTGTCCAGGTAGAGGAATGTGATACTGAGGATACTACGGATACGGTACTTCCTACTAATAACGGAGGTACCACTGACATCCCTCCTCCAGTTGTCCCGGTCCCGACTCCCCCTAAAAGAGTCGTGTTTGAAACTCCCAAAGGTCCTGTTGAAATCCCAAAAGCCAACCAAAACCATCGATTCCGTATCCCTCACGATTGCAAGATCAGAAGCTTCGTGAAAAAGCTAATCATCAGATGGAAAAAAAATTTCAAATTTTCCAAGAGCTACACTTTGATATTAGTTTCGCGGATGCTCTTATATTAATGCCCAAATTTGCATCGACAATCAAAAACTTACTGGGAAATAAAGAGAAACTCTTTGAAATGGCACGAACTCCACTCAACGAAAATTGTTCTGCAGTTCTGTTGAAACAGCTTCCCGAGAAGCTAGGAGACCCCGGGAAATTTCTAATACCATGTATTTTCCCGGGGATGGTTGAGTGCTTTGCCTTGGCCGATCTTGGTGCAAGCATCAACCTAATGCCCTATTCAGTTTGGAAAAAGCTTTCTCTTCAGGCACTTACTCCCACATGCATGACTCTCGAGCTTGCAGACCGTTCAATTTCACGTCCCCTCGGTATTGCCGAGGACGTATTTGTAAGAGTGGGAAAGTTCCATTTTCCAGCAGACTTTGTCATTGTTGATTTCGATGCAGATCCAAGAGTTCCTCTCATTTTTGGGAGGGGATTCTTAAGGACGGGTCATGCATTAATCGATGTTTTCGATGAGGAAATCACATTAAGAGTTGGCAATGAAGCGATAACGTTCAATCTTGATCAAAACTCGAGATACTCTTCGAATTATGATGCTGAATCGGTCAACCGAATTGATGTCATTGACATTGCATCCGAGGAGTATGCTCAGGAAATCCTTGGATTCGCTGATGGTTCTCCGAGTGGAAATCTCACTCCCTCCTCTCACCCCATAATCACTAATTCTTCTCCTTCCCTCACTCCGTTTGAGGGAAGTGATTTTGTCCTTGAGGAATTAGAGGCCTTTCTCAAAAGTGATTCAGTTCCCGAAGGAATTGATAACCAAGAGATTGACCCGGAGAGGGATATATTTCTCCTTGAGAAATTATTGAACAAAGATCCCTCCCCCATTCCTGTTCTACCTCCACAACTTCATAACGCGAAAGTCAAATATGTTGAGAAAAATGATGATTTCCCCGAGGTCGAACTTATGGACCTACCTCCTCATCTAGAATATGCATTCTTGGAAGGTAACGATAAGTTACCAGTCATTATTGCAAAAGACTTAAAGGATGAGGAGAAAACCGCGCTGCTTAAGGTTTTAAAGTCCCACAAGCAAGCAATTGCTTGGAAGCTCTCAGACATAAAGGGTATTAACCCGGATTTTTGTACACACAAAATCCTAATGGAAGAGGACTTTAAACCTGCCGTGCAGCATCAAAGAAGGGTAAATCCAAAAATCCACAAAGTTATCAAGGAAGAAGTTATCAAACTTCTCGATGCGGGATTGATTTACCCTATATCAGACAGTCCTTGGGTTAGCCCAATACATTGTGTTCCAAAAAAGGGTGGCATCACGGTTGTCACTAATGAGGATAACGAGTTGATACCAACTCGGTTGGTTACAGGGTGGCGAGTATGTATCGATTACAGAAAGCTTAACGAAGCCACCCGCAAGGACCATTTTCCTCTGCCCTTTATGGATCAAATGCTCGAAAGACTAGCGGGGAATGAGTACTATTGCTTCTTCGACGGCTTCTCGGGTTACTTCCAGATTCCCATTGATCCTAAGGATCAAGAGAAGACTATCTTCACATGCCCTTATGGGACGTTTGCCTATCGTCGCATGCCTTTTGGGTTATGCAACGCTCCGGGCACTTTCCAGAGATGCATGATGGCTATTTTCCACGACATGATCGGGAAAACCATGGAGGTATTCATGGATGACTTCTCGGTCATTGGGAATTCTTTCGACTCGTGCCTCTCTCATTTAGAAAAGATGCTTCAACGTTGTGAAGACACTAATCTTTGTCTAAACTGGGAGAAGAGCCATTTTATGGTTAAGGAGGGCATTGTCCTCGGCCATAAAATTTCAAAAAGTGGGATTGAGGTCGATAAGGCCAAAATTGATGTTATTGCTAAGCAGCCTCATCCCACCACTGTTAAAGGAATAAGGAGTTTTCTTGGCCATGCCGGGTTTTATCAGAGATTCATTCAGGATTTCTCCAAAATAGCCCGACCATTGACTCACCTTCTTGAAAAGGAAGCTCCTTTCATCTTTTCCCCCGAGTGCATCGAAGCTTTTTCTACTTTAAAGAAAAGGCTCACCGAGGCACCGATCCTTGTTGCCCCCGACTGGGACTTACCCTTCGAACTTATGTGCGATGCTAGCGACTTCGCTATTGGTGCAGTTCTGGGGCAACGCAAAACAAAACATTTTCAGCCAATACACTACGCAAGTAAGACCATGAGTGAAGCTCAAACGCACTATACCACCACAGAAAAAGAATTATTAGCTGTGGTATATGCCTTTGAGAAATTTAGGTCTTACTTAATCCTAACTAAATGCGTGGTGTATACGGACCATTCGGCTTTGAAATACCTGTTCACTAAACAGGACGCAAAGCCAAGACTGCTCCGTTGGGTCCTGCTCCTTCAGGAATTCGATATACTCATACGAGACAAAAAAGGAGCAGAGAACCTTGCTGCTGATCACTTGTCCCGGTTAGAGAATCCTCATCAGGATATTCTCGAGAGAAAAGAAATTAAAGAAACTTTTCCTACGGAGACTCTCAATCTAATCTCTACCCGGGATGATGCCACTACCCCATGGTTTGCCGACTTTGCAAATCACTTGCACCCCCTGTAGTTTGTAATTTGTTAAAACCCACTTTTCTCTGTCTGTAATCTGATTTCCTAATTTGTGCTTTTGTGATTATATCTGTATCTCTGTTATTGTTTATATCATTTCATATTGTCCAAATACCAAGCAATCAGTAGTATAATCATTCCCCAATCATCTTGGTTACTGTCCTCAGTGCCACTTATTCCCATAAACATTCAAAATACAATTTCAATCTCGTTGGGACTTAACGACCCGGGGATTTCCCTGTACTTCCACGGATTAAAAACACTTGACTTTCCTCTCCCAGGTGGGCCTATCAACTGCACCCGGTTGACTGGTTGGTTTGGGAGGAGTCAAAAGTGATGGTTAATTAGTTTTATAAATTTTACTATAATTTTCTAAGTCATTTAGGTATTATTAGTAATTTAAATTAGTTTAAATAGTTTAATTAAGATAATTAGTTTTTAATTAATAGAAATTCCACAAAAAGACAAAAATATTTCTTTTTAATTTTTATACTTTCTTCAAGTTCATTTTAAGGTTTAGAAAATAGTTTTGCAAGTTCTTAGTGTAATTTGTAATCTTTATCAATTTTAGTTTAATTTAAATTAGGTTTTAAATAGTTTTAATTAATTAATTAGTATTTAAATATTAAAATAATCAAGTAAATCATTTTCTTTTCATTTTTTATTTTCTTTTTATTTCAAGTTTGAAAAGTTTCACTTGCACCCCCTGTAGTGAGCATGCTTAGTCGTTGTTAAATTAGCAACAACTTTGAAGTCAATCGTTGCCATTTCCAAAAAAAATTAACATCAAAGTTATATTCCTTGCTAATTATATTATTAACAAACAATCTGCTTTTTGCGCAACTAATTCTATATAGACAAACTTACAATAAAGAGCACGTCAATAAATATTTAAAACCACAAGAAAAAATTATGCCAAATGTAACTTTAATAAAATCCAAATATTGTTGATAAAATCTCTTCAAAGGAAACCATCATATGATTCGCTACAACAAACGATAAGATATCCTACTAGTAATGCAAATCATAAGGACTAAAAGAACTAAAATGTTTGGTTATTAACTTCTGATTCCGCAGAATGTACCAAAAAGAATCACCGGAATGTAAGAACTCGATTTTGCAGCCCAACCAAAAATTTCTTAACTTGTTCTTGAACTCGCTACTGCATGTCAACCTCAAATGCTTTTATTTGACTTTCTAGTTTGCTATTAACTTCTGATTCAATGCAAGCCTCATTAGCCATTTTGTAACACCCTCAAAAATATCGCAAAAGAAGATAGTGTCACTGGGGTATTACTTATTGGCACACAGTACAAGTTATAGAAAACGATTCTAAATGAGACATTTTGAATAGTTACCATTCGAATAATAAAATCAGAGTTACAAACAAGAGGTTCCATAGTAAAATACATAAGTGTTTTTATAAAAATCGAATGGTAAATGATAAAACCATAAGTCTTCCAAACCATGACGTGCGACTCTATGCTCCATGCACCAGCTATCGTCTTACTGACTTGAGATAAACATGCTAAAAGTGTCAACACAAAGGTTGGTGAGTTCATACAGTGTATATTTATAAATGTAAGTACAAAAGTCAGGTGCGTTAAAACATGTAGGACAATAGTGAGCAAGATATACATATACGATCACTTAAATGAAATCACACAAATGCAACGACAGAGCCTTATGCACACAAACCACACATACTAGGTGCCACTTCCCAAAGTGTATTGCTAATACATCCTAAAATATTGGAATCACACTATCAAAATTACATAGTAATAATCAAGCAATAGGTGATGCGTGGGAATCGCACCTTGCTTTACCTCTCGAGGGATCTCGAGAAGCTTACAACCCCCACCAGGCAGTGTACCTGATCGTTGTAGTATAGTATAGTGACAAGTACCGGGGGATTGATCATTCAGCTTAGGAATAGTGTCGCTAGGATTAGAAAACCTAATTAATAGTTCTAGAGGTGAGGGATGATTATTTTTGTATTTTTATATTTTTTAGAAAGCAATTAAAATCTCGGGTTTTGAAGGAGTGGGCGGAATTAGTTGCTATTCAACTAACCCAAAACTAAGATATATTCAAAATAAAATACTGAAAATGAAATTAAACTAAATTATACTAAGGTTGTGAGCAGTAATTGGAGAAATTGTGTTTACTTAGACTTCACTACTCCCTAGATATCTTTTACATGTTAATTACTTGTTATACTTGTATGGATGACGGATTGTATTCCTTAATATCATTCGTGGGGTGGCATACATAACTCCCCAACTCTATGAGCTCTTATCTCCTCCTACACCATGACCCAGCACAACTATAGGGATTGTAAACAGTGGCTCATGCATTAAATACAACCAATAAAGACCTAGTACGCCTCGGTTCATGTTTCCTAAGACGTTCAAGCATGTTACCATTTGGAGATCTGCCAGTTTTCTTAAGCCTAACATATAAATCATTCATCCAAGAACAAGAATAAACAAGTAATCAACACATAATCAACATCTAGGTTTCATTAGATCTAAGCAAACACAAGAGAGATCTAGCCTAGCATAATGGAATTGAGACAAGAACAAGATATAAACAACCAACACATAGACATATTGATTGAATTAGAAGAACACTTATCTCAATTACAATGCAAGGTATCAAGGGTTTGGAACCCTTGAAAAACCTGTAAAAGAGGCACCAAATTCGTCTTTAGGGTTTCACCAAAACTTCTCCCTTTTAATGAAAAAACTAGAAAACTATATATAAGAAAAGTAGGCTGACGGCGTCAAGAGTTACATGTGACGCCGTCACCTCGCCGCCATATACTTCCTCGGACGGCCTTGATCTACTTATGACGGCCTATGTGACGCCGTCACCGACCACGGTATTTTATTCTTGCCACTTTGATGCCGTCATGAAGGCGTTTGACGCCGTCACCACCTTCGGTATTTTAATCTTCATGTCTGACGCCGTCAAGATATTACTCTTGACGCCGTCACCTTGTATCTTCAGCATGGAAATTTGGTACTTTGCCGTTTTCTTCACTTTTATGCTCCAAAAACGTCCAAAATGGCTTCTTTTCCAGAATTCACTCTCCAAACACCTAAAATCACAAAAGGAACGATTTAGGGCAATATTTGATCAAATAAATTCGGATTCGGGCTTAAATGACCCCCTAAAAACGGATCATTTTTCGCCTCATCATATACCCTTACACTTGAGATTTGCTTGTCCTCAAGCAAATGCGCTTTTATTCTACTCAAAAGACAAGTTAGGGGTCATTTAACACTAATATAAAAGTAATTACAACAAATAATCGTTCCACTAAAGACCAATAGACAAGCACGGAGGTCATACACTAGCACCTCACAAATAGTGTTTAGATACTCACATCTCTCGGGTGTAATAAAGTAATATAACATTATGGAAATGGAAGATATCTCTCACTACCTGTCATAGCAAAATAGATTACCATAGGCTTGGGAAAGGATCAAACCTCCACCACATGGCGTAAGCACCTAGGATAAACTATCAAAGAGGTCTTTTAAAGGGTTGTGACATTAGGTATAGGGATATGAATTACACGGTTTTGTTGGATAAAGGAAATTTTACTGGTGGCGAGTTAACAATCTTGGTTAATTACATGTACAAGATGGCGTTGCTAAGCCAAGACTAGACTCGACTTAAGCTAATAAATGAAAAATAACAAAAATATAAAATGAACATAGAATGACACAGGATGGTAGTCCGTATGTTTTTTCTCTTTTTCTTTTTCTATTTTTTTTTCTTTTTCTTGTTTTTTCTATTATTTTTTTTTCATTTTTTTTTTTTTTTTTTTTTTTTTTTTGCATACACTCTTACCCTACCATCCAAAATAATACATCATAGGGGATGAGAATTCCCCTTACACTTGAATCTTTACATACTTTACATTTAACTAATCTAACGACTCGAATTAAGAAAATCAAAACACTTGGAGCACTTTTAAGATTAACGTACATATGGGGGTAATATATTATGTTCTTCCCCATTACTCCATAAAATAAGTACTTACCCATGAGTCCCAATAGTCCCAAAACAATATGTACAATGATATGACTCGACTTAGCAACCATGTAATCAATTAGAAAGTTAACTTAGAGTTTAACAAAATAATGCACTAAAAATGAGCGCATACACAGAAGGCTAAGGCGATTTGGGTGTACATTTAAGTGGGGTGTAACAAATTCTTCCTTTAAGTAAGATGCTTAAAGTTAGAAACGAAAAGATAGGCTCGGAGGGGTATACTAGGGGTATCGTGTACTAAAAATGAGTACAACGCTAAGGGTGTGGGAAAAATTAGTTGACTTAACTAGCCAAGTAATATGACTTAAATGGTCAAGTAATTGTAATACTGGTTTAACACAAGGGTGATCCTAATGCCTCTTATCATGTAGTAAATCCTACCACACGAATGTAGTCTCACTAGCGGTCTCGGGATGCATCACTAACGCAAGTTCTAGAATCTAAATGCTATCGGTACACTCATAAGCACTAATAGTAAATGCTTTTCCTATCAAATCTAAAGGCGAACCTCACATTTTTTGGTGGAAAATTTTTCTGAATATACGGTTATGTGCTAGTCATACAACCTCCTATCCATGAGACGCTTGCTATGGCTAAAGTTTCACTCCTAAATGTTGTAAAAAAATTTAAATTTGGCGTTAAAATTGCACTAACAAGTATTTCTCGTAGTTTTATTACACATCTACTATCAGACAAAACAAACTCAAGCGAAAGTGCATATGTAAGGTATCATCTTTTTACCCTCCCCTTACACTTAAGATGAACATTGTCCCCAATGTTCAAGTAAAGAATGTAAAAGTTAAGAAGTAAAGAGAATGAAATCAAATACTCCCCTGATTCGCTCGGTATGGATTTTAGGTTGACCAGGTTAAATCTTCCTCCAAGAAAACGAACAATCAAAGCTTCCCTTCCAGAGTATAAATCATCTTGTTGTCATAAATAACCTGTAAATCCAGACAACAATAGACAAGGCAACCTCGCGTAAAATCGGCGGCATCCTATATAAGTTACTAAGTCCTAGAAAACAAGATAAGATATAATGCTTGTGGAATGAAGTTTGCAGATTTCCTGGAGATTATAAAACTTAATAATTCACAAAAACCATAAGACTCCGTTAGAAAAACAAAACCGGTAAAATTTCCAGATTTTTAACTCCTGACGCCGTCAAGAGTAATACTCTGACGCCGTCAGAATGGACCTGCAAAAATTCTTATGTTAAGTTTCCGGAAAATTTCTGGAAAAACTTTGTCCTACTTCCTGGAAAATCCTGCAAAACTTCATTATGACTCGATACAAGCATTTGACTCTAACAAGTACTAATACACATGTCCATTTATTATTGTTGTGGTTCATGCTCAATTTCGTTCTTATAAACAAATTTGGATTTCCCTTACACTTATCTTTTGCAAAATACCTTTATATGCAATTAAGGCGAAGTTAAAAACAAAATAAAGCATTTTCACAATTTACCTTGAAACATGAGCCACAAACAATAAAAATAAAACATGCATACGGAAACAAATAAAATCAAACAAACAAACAAACAAATATAATCACACAAAACATGGGTTGCCTCCCAAGAAGCGCTTGTTTTTGTTCGAGTCACGAGCCTGACTCTACCCTTATTTCACGGATAAAGGTGAGGTTTTCCCTACACTTAGGATTAAGTGCGGGTGATAGTAGCGATACACACCCTTAGGGTGGAAATATGCCACGTGAGTAAAGTGTGGTGGATGAATTATATGCTCAAAGGGGTGTGCTCCTATCATCATAACCTTACCTAATTCAATTGGGTTAGTGGGTGGATTAAGATTTTCTCTTAGAAAGGGATCATCTTCTATCAACTTCGAGAGACTTCTAGTTGGGAATCCATCTTGACCTAATAAACCTGGTTTAAACCCATAATGTTTCTTATGATCAATCATGAATGGGTGATGTAAGTATGTAAGGTCATTTTCCACTCCTATATTGGCTTCCTCTCTACAAGGCTTAGAGTCCACTACCTTTATCCTAAGACTACCCGGACTATATGGTTTGATGGGTGGATCGGAACCTATTTTAATTCCTAAATTTTCATCCAAGGATGGAAGATTAGGTAACGGTTTTGGTTGAGGCTCCGTTTCATCAAAACTAGGAACTTCCCTAAAACTAAGAGTAAGGTTATCATTATAAGTATTCAAACCTATATCCTCTAGTTGTGTTTGGTTCAAAGGTTCTACCTCTATTGGGGTTCCTATAGTCTCCTCTACTTCTTCCGGTTAAGTCACGGGCGATGTGTGTGCCTCAAATGATGGTAGGATTTGTGGGGTACTTGGTGGGCTTACGTTACTTACCTCATCCTCCATTTTATCTAGATTACCTATGTGTTTGCTTTGTACTATGGCTTTAGGTGACATCCACACAGGTATCCCTAAGTAATCATCCCCAGATAAACTTCCTGTTTGCTCCATCAAACTTGTTTTTGATTGATTTGTGATGTTGTTTGTTGGGTTGTCTACTCTATAATAATATTGGGCACAGTTTTCTAAGGTATCCCATGCTTCTTCAGCACTTAATTCCCTAGGGCCCCCATTGGCAAAATCATCGATGCACATTTGGTCACATCGGTTGACAAGATAGTAAAAGGTTTCGATTAGGGATGCTAAAGAGAAACTATGATGAGGGAATTTTCGAAGTAAAATTTTAAAACGAGTCCATGCATCATATATGGGTTCATCTCGATATTGTTTGAAATTCGAGATGTCAATAGGGTAGAATGGCCTTTGTGGTTGGTGGTATGGTGGATTCGCGTACTCCATAATGGTGAACGGAAGAGTCAATGGAAATTACGAACAAACACACAAAGAAAAAGATAGACTAAAGAAGACCTAAAAATAAAAAATAAAATCTTACTAGAAAGGAATCTAGCAAGTAGACCTAATAAAAAGAAATTCTAACCTAGACAATAACTATTCCCCAGGCTGCGGCGCCAAAAACTTGATGCGTGGGAATCGCACCTTGCTTTACCTCTCGAGGGATCTCGAGAAGCTTACAACCCCCACCAGGCAGTGTACCTGATCGTTGTAGTATAGTATAGTGACAAGTACCGGGGGATTGATCGTTCAGCTTAGGAATAGTGTCGCTAGGATTAGAAAACCTAATTAATAGTTCTAGAGGTGAGGGATGATTATTTTTGTATTTTTATATTTTTTAGAAAGCAATTAAAATCTCGTGTTTTGAAGGAGTGGGCGGAATTAGTTGCTATTCAACTAACCCAAAACTAAGATATATTCAAAATAAAATACTGAAAATGAAATTAAACTAAATTATACTAAGGTTGTGAGCAGTAATTGGAGAAATTGTGTTTACTTAGACTTCACTACTCCCTAGATATCTTTTACATGTTAATTACTTGTTATACTTGTATGGATGACGGATTGTATTCCTTAATATCATTCGTGGGGTGGCATACATAACTCCCCAACTCTATGAGCTCTTATCTCCTCTTACACCATGACCCAGCACAACTATAGGGATTGTAAACAGTGGCTCATGCATTAAATACAACCAATAAAGACCTAGTACGCCTCGGTTCATGTTTCTTAAGACGTTCAAGCATGTTACCATTTGGAGATCTGCCAGTTTTCTTAAGCCTAACATATAAATCATTCATCCAAGAACAAGAATAAACAAGTAATCAACACATAATCAACATCTAGGTTTCATTAGATCTAAGCAAACACAAGAGAGATCTAGCCTAACATAATGGAATTGAGACAAGAACAAGATATAAACAACCAACACATAGACATATTGATTGAATTAGAAGAACACTTATCTCAATTACAATGAAAGGTATCAAGGGTTTGGAACCTTTGAAAAACCTGTAAAAGAGGCACCAAATTCCTCTTTAGGGTTTCACCAAAACTTCTCTCTTTTAATGAAAAAACTAGAAAACTATATATAAGAAAAGTAGGCTGACGGCGTCAAGAGTTACATGTGACGCCGTCACCTCGCCGCCATATACTTCCTCGGACGGCCTTGATCTACTTATGACGGCCTATGTGACGCCGTCACCGACCACGGTATTTTATTCTTGCCACTTTGACGCCGTCATGAAGGCGTTTGACGCCGTCACCACCTTCGGTATTTTAATCTTCATGTCTGACGCCGTCAAGATATTACTCTTGACGCCGTCACCTTGTATCTTCAGCATGGAAATTTGGTACTTTGCCGTTTTCTTCACTTTTATGCTCCAAAAACGTCCAAAATGGCTTCTTTTCCAAAATTCACTCTCCAAACACCTAAAATCACAAAAGGAACGATTTAGGGCAATATTTGATCAAATAAATTCGGATTCGGGCTTAAATGACCCCCTAAAATCATTTTTCGCCTCATCAATAGGGCATATATCAGAATGCACATATTGACCAAATATGATAACAATGTATCACATTATAAAGTATTTAAAATAGTGATCTGGCACGTAAGTTATTGAAAGAAAACAAAGCGATTTAGCACAATGGAAATTAGTTAAGCATGTATCTCCCCAAAGAATTTATAAAACAATTAAATGAGTAAGAATGGGGCTACGAACTCACCGAAATGATAAGCGATAGGTCACAATGATATAATGTTTATCAAGGGATCACAAACTTTAACAACGACCTAAAATATAATAGTCGTGTAGTACCCCCAAAATTATCACAGCGGAAGATAGTGTCACTGGGGTATTACTTCATAGTTCACAACACAAATTACAAAAAATGACTCTAAATGAGACGTTTTGAAATAAATTATCATTCGACTGAAATATCAGAGTTTACAAAGGTGTCCCACAAGTTTGGAATACATAAAGAGTACAACATAATCATTTAAAAGTTATTTGAATGATAATATATGCATCATCTTCAAAATATTTTCCGTGCGCCTTCACAAGCCAGCTAATTCCTTTCGTACCTAAGATAAACATGCTAAAAAGTTAACATAAAGGTTGAGTGAATTCATAGGTTTGTAAAACAGTAATGGACAATAAAGTTCATAGTATAATTGCAATGTGCGCAATCATTTTCCTGATAGTTATTATTGCTCTAAGCTCATGGCACACACGACTGACTGTATATATATATATATATATATATATATATATATATATATATATATATATATATATATATATATATATATCACCGTACGATATATATACATTAAACAATTTGCCCCGTGTAGGTACTATGCCAAATACCTAAAAATTCAAAAATAATGCGTTTGTGATATCCGTTGTATGATTAACACAAACAGGATTCGTCAATCTCGATAGGCCTATCCACAATATTTGCGCTCACTCGCAACAACAAGTGATTAGTGGTCCATGATATGGGGACTTTTGGCATAAACAAATTAGGCATGCAATAATACAGTCAACGCTAGCATTCAGTTTACAAGTAATTGTCCATAGTAAAAACAGTAGCATGTATCCCTCCAAAGAGTTTATAAAACAGTTAAACAAAAGTAGGGGCTATGAACTCACCATAGTAATCAGTAGTAGTTTATAACAACATATAGTGTATGGCAAGACCATGATCTTTAACAATAACCTACGAGGGCATAATGATCGTGTCTTAGTATAATGTACAATATGAGTGTACAAGTATATGTAAAGTCATTGACTTGATTAAGATGTTGTACATATGTCTTATGTTGTGTAAAGGAGTGAAGTATTCTTAAAGTATGGTTTGGCTATTAGCCTTTAATAAATAACATCATACTACCATTCGGGATATCAAAATCTAAAGGTCATGTAGTGAATGTATGAGGAGCCAGGACACTTTAATTCGTAAATCCAACTCGTCGATACGACACCTCGAAGAGACCTCTTATGATAATGAAACTCCCTACTATTGTAGTACTTATTATTTATAAGTAAAAGTATCTAACGAGACAAATATTGTATATAAACATTTGCCGTGTTTCGTCAAAGAGTATTGGTTGAGCGATGTGATGATATAAGTTGTGTGTCATCAAAAAGTTTAGCATAACATTAGTCAAGTGTGAATATTACCAATTTAACGGTCAAGTGTGTTGCGATGAAATCGCTAACGGCGTTTCATAACCTTGTCGCGTAAAATGTTCAAAATGATATTTAGATATCATACTAGTTATTATAATTTTGGTGATCAAGTGAAAGTTATAACTTTGTGGTAATAATATATGTGATATGGTTAATTTTTATATGTTGTCGAGGTCAAGAAAATGAGTCAATTAATTGAACAAGTCTCAATGACAAATTTCGGGTCATCTTATCCCAAACTAGTCATGTGGCTAGATACATAACCTTGAGACATCAACCAAGACCATAGCTGTTGCTATGTCTCAGCTTAGAAAGCCTTGAGAAAACAGCCTTGGCTTTGCCTTGGGTGTGTCTTGGCCTCAAGAGGTCAAAAATCCATAAAGACTCTTGAGTCATGGCTACTTTTCGGTCTAAAACAGGTCCAGTTAGTCTTTGCCATTTACAGCCCTCATTTTTCATTTTCTGCTAACGTGCACCTGAGTTTTTGTATAAAACATCATTCTGATCAACTTTAGTGTTTTACACTTTTGATGATTCGGACAAGAAAAGGGTGAAAATCGCGATTTAAAATCGTATCAGAACCCTTTTTGTTCCAGCACCATAATTCCTTCTAGTAATCTTCATTTAGCCATAAATTTTTAACCACAAGCACTTTTTAAGTGATTCAAAAGCTCGAGTTCTAGTTTTAGCATTATTTATCGGCTTCTTAAGGTCATTCAAGTCCATGGTTCATGATTTTGTGTCAACACTTAACAAAATCACTAGTTACATCTAGTGGGTGCAAAAAGGTTCCTAGCAAGTTATAGCTCATGTTTCAAGTTATGTACAACATCATACCAAGTCATGTTACATATACCACTAATACATCATCAAAAGATTATAACTTATTACAACCATATTGAATGACATGAAAAACAAAAATAAATTCTCACAAGGATCAGGTTGAGTGGTTACAAGAACAATCAAGCCTAAACCCCTTTTAATCTCCAACTTTGTCTTCAAACTTGCTACAGCCTTAGAGAACCCTTGTACTAAGCCTTCTAATTCTGCCTTTGGTTCCTTGTATATCTTCTTATTCAACTTGTAATCAACAATTCAATACTTGGACCTTGTAAGGATCACCTAAGTCTTCATCTTCTTAGTATAACTTTAGTCTTGAATCAAAGTATAAATGGTGATAGTGATTATATGTTGTACAGCAAATGAGGGAGTGTAAGACAGATTTGTACTTGATTTCTATGTATTTCTTCATTGTGAAGATATATTAGTGTGTTTATATAGGAGACAAGAAAGATAGGTGGAATTATTTTGGTGCAAGGGTCTTGTAACAAGGCCACATAGCTTTATGATTATGCTAGGAGCTGGCCACCTCATGCTTATGAGGTGGTGAATATTGGTTAACTTGCTTCACGGTGAAGTAAGACTTCTACGGGGTATAGTTTGGTCCCGGTAATTACTAATGTTAGGCCCTTAAGCCTCAAAACTTAAAACCGGGCAACATAAAAATGTATTACTTGCAAAAATGTCAAAACTTATTAATATACTCCATCTAGGTATATTAAAAGTGGGATAAGTCTAACAAAGTATGTTTTTGTTGTTAAAACCTAATAATGTGGGCTTGAGTACGCGTATTACGTAAGAAGTATGTTAGGTCACCATTTTGTAAACACAAGTATGATTATGTAAGAAATGAGATGAGAATGAGAGTGGGATGATTATGAGAAATTTGAGAAAATGAAATGCAAGAGTTTCCTTAATGTTTTCAAATAACCAACCAAGTTTACAAGAGGCCTAAGCTTACTATTTATAGGGAAGGAGCTAGGGCAACACACCCTCTCCTTCCACTCATCATTTCGTGGGCTTTTAGGGCCCATGGATCATATGACTTAAGCCTAGTAAACTAGAAACAATAACATAAATGTAAACAAATAATAACTTAAGCAACCTATTATTACAAATGACCGAGACTTGATAAAATAGTAAAACTATGGTTCCAACAATCTCCCCCTAAGGGTCGGTCATCGTGGTTGCTTGACATCTTCATCTTAATCTTTGACTTTCATAGCTTTAGACGTCTTCAGAAATGATAAGAATAATGATGGATGTACTTTGCTCTTTGACTTTGTTCTTTGATGATGTTGTTGTGATTATGTTATGAAGTAATCTGCCGTTCGTCACTCTTGCGTCTGTGGTGGTAGTTCGCCATTCCAACATGCTCATACATCTTTGAGTTCTGACTTATACATGCACGTATTCCCTTTCTTTCACATAAGATCTTTGGTCTTTAAACTTTGTAGATTCTTCCTTATTGGCGTAGAATCTTACTTTGAATTTTGTGTTGCTTTGATCTTTGAGGGAGCTTTAGATGATTGCAAGATGCATGTATGAGCATGTGGAATCCGTCATCATGGAAGTGAGGTACCTGCGAGTAGACAGTTAGCAATAAATCACCGGTACTTACGGATAAGGAATTAGAGCTCATCAACAGCATATTGTGAAGACTCCTTCTAATCCTTATCCAGGCCGTTCCCATATCAGATACTCCCGAAGGAGCTTACGAGACCTACTAGGTAGCTCAATGACTGGGTGAGTCGCTGGGGATCACTCCACGACTGTAGACCGTAATGGAACCACCGCAAACACTAAGCGTAACCCTTGTGGGGTTACCGAAGTGACCTGCTGTCAGGGCTGTTTGATGTTGACCCTGGCAGGATTTCCGTTCAATCATTGAGAAATACTTATGTAATCCTCTCATAAACGTTCTCGGCAGATTGCTAAGATCTGCGAAGGACTCGATAGTTTACAACTGATGCCCATTGATGTAGAACACCAGTTGTAGAAATACTAAGTGTTCCTAAGAGATCTTTGATGTATCTCAAGGCTCTAGACTCTATAAGTGCACACCTAGGTTTCCTATGCGGAGACTGGGGATGTCCTTCTTCAATATCAACCGTCTCTAAGAGATGGGTCGATAGGTTACGCGGGTTCCCCTGTGAGAATGAAACAAGTCCTTTTAAGAGAACTTGAGTGGTTAAGAAGGTTTAGTGCATTGCGTCACTGGGTCCATGACGACTTTGTCTTCAATACCGGTGTTGTCTTTTGCAACAACCAGTAGCATACATATTGAACCCGGTGTCTGCCCTAAGGTTGAATCATCTGGAGGGCTATTTCTTTTCACCCTTTACTTTACTTTTCCTTTTAATTCTTCAACTCCTTCTTTCCCTTTCATCATTTCTCCTTTTTTTTTTTTCGTATCATACCTAAGGACTTCTAATTCTAACTATGGGAGATGTCCTTGGGTAGATCCCTCCGGCTCTGGCGGATCATAGGACGGATATTCCTATCTTAATCACCTTATAACTCCGACAGTAGCCAAGAAACCTTTGATTGAAAATCTCTCAAAGTGTTTGTGATAATCAAATATTTTGGTTAACACTTTGAGAGTTTTGCGTACACTTTTGAAGGGCTCCCCCTGCACATGTGCTCATAAGTATTTAATAAATTTGCACATGCGGGAGGAGCAAACACTTTTGAATTGATCCACTTTCTGTGAACAGGACCGATTCGAGACACGCTTACATCACTAGTTAGACTAGCTTGAAGTTATTACCCGGCCTGATCAAGTCCACAGAAAGTTTCTCGAGACGGTACATTTCTACTAAGACTAATCCTTTTCGAGACACGCTTACGTGGTTAGTTAAAGAGATGCATTGTCAGCTTTTAGGTGACAACTAGCTCCAGTAACTAACTTGATGTTATTACCCGTCGAGGATAAGTCCTTTCGATGTTACTAACTTGTATTATCTCGTCAATTCCTGGGTTAATACTGAGTCTAGCTCGCACATGATACAACTTAACGCTTTGACTTCGTATGTTTTAATCACCTTTACATTTTCTCCCCCTCAAAAATAGCATATAAGATGGTGTTTTTGACAAATTTTTTAGATTAAAATATGCCTTTTGAGTCTTATGGGGAGATACATCAAGAACTTTTGATTTTGAGCAAAGTATTTTGTTTTGACAAGTGCTCCCCCTCAACAAGTGATTAGGTCTTATTGAGGTGAAATACTTGTCCTTTTGAGCAGAATTATGAAAAAATCATAAATGTTTGATTAATTCTACTCAAAAGTAAGAAGCCTTCGCTCCTTATGTTTAGGATTGAGGCACTGAAGCGTACCTCTGGGTCCTTTCTATACAAGCACGGGTTGTACACTGTTATGTGTGCACAAACCATAATAGAAAAAAATGATTCAATCAATGAAACAATTGATATTGAAAAAATATGATCAAATGTACCAAGTTATTCTTCGTCTGGAAGTGGAGCATTGAAGTTAGTGAACTGAGGTTCAGGTCTTTCGAAGTTTCTGACAGGAAACGATGGTCTGGCACCAATGTAGCTTTCCAGTCGTCTGATCTGTTCCCGTCGAAATAACCGTTCTTCAATCTTTAATACAAAGTTACGAACTTGTCTTCTGGAGCTGGATTTCCATCTAGGTTGTTCCCCCTTAGCTATCTTACGTTGATCATCATTCAACCTTTTGACAAGCCCATCACGAACAAACTTGAGTGTAACATCACAGAATTTATGTACCTCATCGAACCTCATGAAGCTTTGTAGCTTTTTGCTGTTGATGTATGTGAAACCAAACGGTTCTTGAATGAGAGTAAACTGTGGTGTGTCATAGAGACCATCAAAGTAGAACTGTGGCTTTGTCAAATTGATCTTTTGTTGGTAACTTTCCACTCCAAGCTGAAGATCTTCCACTCTTTCTTGAACAATCAGTCGTCGGATGTAAAGAAGTAGCGATGCCATGAAGTTGTACTGAATGTCTCTATCGAATCCGCGCATTCTACTCTGAACCTTTTCAAGATACATATCTTCTATGTCATTGAGATAAAGGTTGGGAAAGTCTGCTTCGGAGAACTTGTACTTCTTTTCATCTTGTCGTTTAACAACAATTTCACGCATGAATAAGTAGTTAAACCGTTTCGACTGCTGAATCTCCAAGATAGCGATGATCTTTGATTTCTGCTTCACATTTTCCAATGATGTCTCTCCTAATCTGCTTGTATAACCGAGACGACGACGATCAGGCCAATGTTGAATTCCGTGTAGAGCATCTCTGTCGTAAGCAACGATGGAGTTGCTGAAAATACGGGTGGTTTCTTCAATGGCTGGTATTTCGTATCTAGCGGCTGGTACTGAGATTGTGAGTGAGGAAGCATATTTCTTCTTGGATATCTCTTGAGTGAGCTGGATGTTACGAAGATCTTTGTTGAAGAAGAAGCTGTAAGGTATCTTTGGTTTGTCAGGAAATCCTTTCAACGGTAATGGTTTGGTCCAGTCGGTGAAGTAAGGTTTTTCATGATTCTTGGAACTTAGATCAATATTCACTTCAGGATTTAACCAGTCAAAGTCGGCAGACATTGCACTAGCTATATTCTGCATGTGATATTCGTATTCGACTTTGTTTCCAGATCTTTTCTTGAGGAATTCTTGTGCATCCCTATTGATTCTCCTAAGCTCCGCCTTTGTGAGTTTGTTGATGTGAAGATCCTTCATAATTACCTGGGTGAACTGAAGAGTGTTACCAGGAAGAGGTTCTTCTTCTTCCAGAGGAGGTTGAGCTTGGACCATTTCTGTAAGCCAATCGTTCTGAGGATTGTCATCATTGTCGAGCCATGAATGACGTGTTTTCTTCTTTGATTTCTTAGACTTGGATGTAGCATCTTTGTCTTTGGCTTTGGACGGTGATGATGGACCAGCATGAGAATCATGAGTAGGTGGAGCACGGTAATCGGTGTCAAGTTGATCTTGGAAGTCATCAGTTTGTTCCATGAACATTTCTTCATCTTCGGTTTGACCTTCACCAGTAGCAGAGGGTTGTTGTTGAGTTCCAGGAGGAGTGGAGTCCTTCTGTGGTTGTAGAGAGGATGAGGGACCTGTTCCAGACTTAGGTTTCTTGCCTTTGGAGTTTGGGTCAGGATCGTCATCTTTTCTTGTCCGTTTTCGGGATCCAGCAGCATCTTTGCATGACTCAGTTGACATATAAGCTACCATAGCATCATACAGGCCTTTTTCTTCAGCTGTCTGTGTGGTTTTGGTGGCAAGGTTGTTGAAGATTTTGACAAGCATGTCGTTGAGAGACAATTCTTGGACGGTTGGTGCCACAGTAGAAGATTTTGCGGTGTGAAGCGTGAAGGGTGTAGTAGACAACATTTTCTTCGTAACACTTCTAATTCTGTGATCCAAGTTGTCATTGATTGGTTTGAGAAGGTTTGCAACTTCAGGAGTGATCATCTCAACCAGATTATCAGTGAGAAAATCATGTGTTGCAGTTCTGATAAAACCTTCGTAATCAGATTTCAAGAACTTGTCAATCAGCTGCGTAGAATCCTGGAATTCCTCAACTTGTTTAGTCAGTTTGGTAACCATGTCGGTGAGTTTGTTCACTTGCTCCTGAAGATCAACTTGTTGTTTTGGTTCATTGATCGAATGCTGTTTAGATGCGGTTTCAGATGGTGTGGGTGATGAGTGCTCTGGTGATGATTCGGACGAAGACTCGTTGTGAGAGTCTGAAGAAGAAGCAGGAGGAGTTGGATCCTTTGGCGGAGAGTCTTGAGGAGGTGGAGGTTGTGCAGAGGAAGTCTGCTGAGAAGATGACTTAAGAAACATGTTGGTGTCGAACGCGTTCTTCTCTTCGTTTTCCTTTCGACGACGTTCCTCTGCTTCCTCTGCTTCTCGTGCAAGAAACTCTGGAGTAATAAGATATTCATGTTCCTGATCCGTAGCTAAGTTCTCTTGACCGCCAACATTCTCCTCTAAAGTAGTCTCAGTCATGTGGACATCTTCAGTCTTGTCTGAATCCTTAACGTTGTCATCAGGTTGTGGAGCTGATTCTGACGTTGTTGGAGGAACCATACTGCTTGTAGCCCCTACATGTTCTGACTGATCAATAGGTGGTGGTGTTGGAGGGTGTGATAGAAGTCGGCTTTCAAGGCTTGCTTTCCTCTGTTCTTTCCTAAGCTGCTTTTCTTCATCTCTAGTGTCGACAACTATACTCTTAAGTTTGCGTTTATCAACTAATGGTTCAACGATTGGTTCATCTTCATCTTCATTTGGCTCATTGATAGTGACTCCTTTTCTTCTCCTTGTCTCTTCTTCATAAGTTTCCAGACTTTGTTGTACTGCAATCTCTATTGCTGGAAATCCTTCATCAGGTGCTCTGTATCTCAGTTCATAGTCTGGTTCTTCTTCGTCAGATTCTGTATCGAACTCAGACTCGGTGTCAGAAGGTGGAGGAGTAGGTTCATCCCGAATAAAGTACTCAGGAGTTGCCTTCTTCTTTGGTTTGGAAGCAGGTTTAGGTTTGGATGTAGGTTTAGGTGTGGTGGTAGTCTTGGGTTTTGCCATTGAAGCAGACTTAGATCTTGTATGCGGTGATCCAGTGGTGCTCGTGGTACTCCCAGACTTTACACTTCCTTTGCTACGAGTCTTTGTAGTTGCTTCTTCCAGTTCCCCTTTGTAAGCCAGATCATACAACTTGAAGTTTGCCTTATTCTTAATGTTGTCATTCAGAAGGTATTCGGGAATCCTCATACCTTTGTTCTTGGTAGCGGAAGTGGTTGATTTTATGAATAATGTGGGGAAGTCGTCCTCGACGAGGTGCTTCGGCTCATTCGGATCAGCCATCCTCTTGATGAATTCTGGAGAACTTTTGCAGAGATGTTCAATGATAAGCTTGGTGAATCTGGTGAATGGTATCATAGTCTTCACACGGTCGGTCTGAATACTGTAGATGATATCATTCATGATAGGAACTGCAAAATCAATTGGTGTCAGAGTCACCATTCCCCAGAATGTTTGCAGGTGTTCGAGCCTTGGATGTTCATGACCACTTTTCCTTCCAGATATAGATCTAACAACCAACAAACAGAATGTTCTCCAAGGCTGAGGTATATACTTGACATTGAATTTGGAAAGCTTGATTAGAGGTTCATCATCATCAACCTCATATCCTAATTCAATGAAGAAGTCAAGAAGTTCCAAGTCAGGTAGTATCGGAGCAAATTCGTTGTCAGTTTGTGGCATGAGAAGAGCTGTTCGAAGAACGTCATGATCTACAGAGTAATCTTGGCTATCTAAGGTAACAGTGAAAGACTCATTATCCAAGTTGGTCTGAGCAGTAAGCCAAAACTGATGAAGATAGAACAGTGGAACTGAAGTAGAGCAGGTGAGAAGTGGTTTGCATGGATGTGCCAGTAGGATATCTTTCACAATCTTGCATGATTTCTCTGTGATATTCAACTTGTTGAAATCGACTCTGGGATTGT
This sequence comes from Artemisia argyi, assembly GCA_030686995.1. NCBI lineage: Eukaryota > Viridiplantae > Streptophyta > Magnoliopsida > Asterales > Asteraceae > Artemisia > Artemisia argyi. The sequence goes on from CM060677.1 coordinate 126,867,631, forward strand.
TGTTGCCAATTGTGACATTGTAGTTCTCGGGAGTGATGTCATCCAAGGTGAGTAATGGAAGAGGTTGTTCTGCGACGTTCTCAGTGTGTTCAGCCATGTGTTTCTGAAAAGTATCACCATAAATCAAACATCCAAATGTGTTATGAGTTAGCACAGTTTAGATATTGGATATAGATATCTACTTGAAACAATTAAGCACAAATGCGTCATTTAAGAATGAGTCAAATAATGCAAATGGCAAATAAGTACAACATGACAAGCACAATTCACATTACATCACATTACTTAATGAATCACACCAAGGTAACAATATTTTAAATAAAATGCATCATGAACCTTTTATCGAGATTTCTTATTTTTAAAAAAACTTGATATTATCGGGAAAAATCAATTCTGTTAACAGCTTATCGAGAAACTGGTGTTATCGAGAAAGTTTAATATATTGAATGATTTCGATAAATGACACATTATCGAGAAAGTGTCATCTTGTGAAACATTATTGAGAAACTTTATCGAGAAAACATTAATGTTTATCGAAAAATCATTATCGAGAAATTGAAGATTTCGAAAAAAATGGAGTTCCCAGAAAGATTTCGATAAAATGAAAAATTTATCGAGAAAGTGATTTCTCGAAAAAATTCCTCAGAATATCGAGAAACTTTCTTATATCGAGAAACCAATTTTATCGAGAACTTGAGTTTCTCGATAATTTTAGAAAGATTTCGATATTACACAGATTTCTCGAAAAACATTCTTATACAAGAACATAATCGATTTCCCATGAGATTACACCTTTGTATGCATCACAAATCATGTTACCACAGAGATTGGCCTGTCACAGATATTCAAATACAAGAGACTCGTATTTCTCGATAATTTTTCAAACGAGGCATACACGTTTTATCGAGAAACATGTAGGAGTAGTAGGAGACAACCAAGCAAGATTGATAAGGCACCTAAGGGACCTAATAAGCAAATCCCACCACTAACATTAACCAAATAATCACAGAATCTTAACAACCCACTTCGACCCAATCTTTTTGAAATCGAGAACCACTCAAACATGTTAAAATGAGGTTAACTGATGAGGAATCATTAGAAACAAGTAAAGTGATAAAACCTCATCAAGAATTAACCACCATGACATGTAAACAACAATTTTCGAAGTCCTAGCCCTAGTTCTCGACATCACTAAATCGAGAGATCTATCCGTTGAAATTCAAATTAGCCAAGATCCTATGTAAGATATATCCTAGTGAATCCATGGGAACTTACAATTCAAAGATCAAGGTCGTGGTATGCTTGTATGATTATGGACCGTAGGTTAAAGAGAGGGTTTTAGGGTTTTTAGAAATTGTGATGGTTTGTTTGTACGGTTTGTTTGTTTATATTATTTTGAAACTTTGAATTTTGTCCCTTTTAGTCCTTGGACTTTAAAACAAACAAACTAGTGTACTTAAAGTTTTTATAACATTAAAGACTTTGACAGTTTTGGTCCCTTAACTATAAGTACTTAAACTGGAACCCTAAAGTACCTAGCAAGTCTAAAGATATTGAGATGTGCATTAGTAAAGGTAACTAATGAAGATTTAAACCATATGAGACAAGGTGTTGTGAAATGAACCATCCGCACACACACCGAACCGAAAGCTTATGAGAAATATGCAAGTATACCTATTTTAAAAAAAATTGGTGAAAGAAATTTACGCGTGACTCCCCCTCAACACTTGTAAAGTAAGAACAAGGTGTTGAATGGAAGCGATATACTTGCATATTTTTTTTTTTTTTTTTTTTTTTTTTTTTTTTTTTTTTTTAAAAGAAAAATAAACTTGTGAAAGATCTTTTTGGGTTTTGATTAGTTTATAGTAAAGAAAGAAAGACAAATATTATACAGAGATAGTAGTGATGTTTGACAATCAGTGGTATTTTAAAAACTTTTCCAGATCCTCTGGTGTCAAACATCTCATACCAATCTGGTGAACTATACTAGCAAACCTGGATGGTGCCAAGGATTTGGTAAGTAAGTCCGCCAATTGGTATTCAGTTCCAACGAAATAAAGTTCAACTGTACCCCTTTCCACATGCTCTTTGATGAAATGATAACGGAGATCGATGTGTTTGGATTTGCAATGATGCACAGTGTTGCAGGAGATAGCGATCGCACTCTTTGAATCACAGTAGATAGGAATCTTGTTGAATAGGTAGCCATAGTCTTTAAGTTGTGATCTCATCCAGATGACTTGAGCACAACAAGCCGACATGGCTACGTATTCAGATTCTGTAGATGACAAAGACGTGCAGTCCTGCTTCTTAGATTGCCATGACACAAGTTTGTCTCCAAGAAACTGTAATCCACCAGATGTACTTTTGCGTGTGTCTAAGCATCCTGCATGATCAGCATCTGAAAAAGCAATTAGTTCAAAGCCAGAATCCTTCGGATACCAGATCCCCAAGTTAATGGTTCCCTTTATGTATCGAAGGATTCTCTTGACCTCACTGAGGTGTTTTTCCGTTGGTCTAGACTGATAGCGAGAGCACATATAGACAGCAAAAACTATATCAGGTCTACTAGCTGTGAGATACATGAGGGACCCAATCATACTTCGGTATTTGGTAGGGTCAACGGGAGTCCCATGTAAATCAGCATCTAGTTTTGTGGTATAGCCCATTGGCGTATTATAAGTATCACAAGTTATCATTCCATGTTTCTTTAAGATTTCAAGAGCATATTTGGACTGATTTATAAAAATTCCACGGGGTGATTGATGAACTTGTAGTCCTAAAAAGAACGAAAGTTCACCCATCATGGACATTTCAAAATTATCTTTCATTAATTTTGCAAAATCATTAGAATAACTTCTTTTTGTTGAGGCAAAAATGATGTCATCGACATATATTTGAACAACAAGTAAGTCCTCCCCGTAGGTTTTTGTAAATAGTGTGGGATCCACCGATCCTTTAAAAAATTTATTGGCCAATAAGAAAGTGGACAGTTTGTCATACCACGCCCGTGGGGCTTGCTTGAGTCCGTAGAGAGCCTTTTTGAGTCGGTAGACATGATTAGGACGCTCAGGATCAACGAAGCCTTCAGGTTGACTGACATAAACTTCTTCACGGAGTTCTCCATTCAGAAATGCTGTTTTCACATCCATCTGGTAAACCACCATATTCCTATGAGCAGCATAAGCCAGAAAGATCCGAACAGCTTCATGTCGTGCCACTGGAGCAAAGGATTCAGCAAAGTCTAGACCTTCAAGTTGAGAGTATCCTTTCGCTACCAGACGTGATTTGTTGCGGATGACTGTTCCTTCTGCATCAAGTTTATTCTTCCAGATCCATTTTAACCCGATGACAAAGACTCCGTCAGGTCTTTCAACTAATTCCCAGACTTCTAATCTTATGAATTGCTGAAATTCCTCTTGCATAGATTCAATCCAGTTGTCATAAGTCATTGCATCTTTAATGTTCTTGGGTTCTTCATGACAAACTGTGAGTGCGTAGATGCAAGTTTCACCATCGGTGTGAAGTCGTTGTCTTGTCATGACAGGTGCATCTGGATGGCCAATAATATGGACTAGTGGATGGTCACGAGTCCATTTATGTGTTGACGGGTGTAGTTGATATGTATCTCGCATGTTGGCAGGATCCAAGTTGCGTGTTGACGACTCAGCTATATCAGGAACAGTAGTAGCTGGTGCAAACGGATTAATGAACGCATCAGGATCATGCTCTGCGGGTTGTGGAACTGATTGTGGTGTTGGATCTTCAGCTGGATGGCAGGGAGTAGAACCAGTTTGTTCTGCTGTAGATGATACAATTGAAGGACCGTCTCTCTCAACACTTGTTGAAGTTTGTTGAGGTGAGCCTGGTACTGGAATGTGATCAGGTTGAGCAGCGGAATTTGGTGAGACCTCAGTAGGACGATATTCAATCGTGTCATCAAATAGTGGAGCAAACAAGGTTTCTAATTCTTTGCGGTTAAGTGGTAAAGGTTCAGCTGAAGATGCCGGAGAGTTAAGACGGTTAAATTCGGGTCCTAAGCTGTGTTGCTCAGAAGCCATCTGGGTGAGTTCATCGAAATTAGCGTGAATGGTTTCTTGAATTTCTTTTGTACGACGATTCCATATCCGAAAACCTTTGGAATTTTCACAATATCCAACGAACACTCCGATGTCAGCCTTAGCTTTGAGTTTTCCTAAATCATCACGATCATTTTTCGGATAGCAAAGTGCTCCAAATACATGAAAGTAATCGATGTTCGGTTTTCTTTTGTGAACAATTTGATATGGTGTTTTGCGATGACGTTTTGTGATCATGCAACGGTTTTGAGTATAACATGCGGTTGAAACAGCTTCTGCCCATAAGTAATCTGGTAATTGAGCATTAATCAACATAGTTATAGCAGCTTCCACTAACGTCCTGTTGCGTCTTTCAACCACACCATTCTGTTCTGGGCTTCTAGGTATAGACGTTTGATGTGCAATTCCCACTTTCTCATAGTAAGACCGAAGTGTCTGATTCTTGAATTCAGTACCATTGTCAGTTCTGACGATTCGTACCGTGTTTCGAAGCTGAACTTGAATCTTGGTGAGAAAGGTGATGATCATCGAAGGAGCTTGATCTTTACTTCGTAGAAAATAAACCCAAGTCCATCTGGAGAAGTCATCCACAATTACGAGTATGTACCGTTTACCGTTGATACTTTGAACACGCATCGGTCCACACAAATCCATATGAAGCAGTTGTAAAACATGATTCGTACTTTTCTCAGGTTTAGACGGAAAATGAGCACGAGTACTTTTTCCTTGTTCACAGGCTGGACATAAGTGATCTTTGGTGAAACGGAATCTTGGAAATCCATCGACAAGTTTATAACGAGCAAGGTCAGTCATGGTTCTGAAATTCAAGTGAGAAAGACGTTTGTGCCATAACCAAGATTTAGTTGACTCTGCTTTGGAGAGAAGACATATCGGAGATGTTGCAATCATATCTGACATTGATATTGTATAAAGATTGGAGCCGCGTGAGCCAGACATTAGATCGTTTCCTTGTAGGTCGCGAACAAAGCAAGTTTTCTCACGAAATGCAACTTCTAGATCCCCATCACAGAATTGACCAACAGAGAACAGGTTGTGTCCAAGGCCTTCCACATAGTAAACACGACTAATTTCAATGTTACCGCTGATGTAGTCACCATATCCCATTATAAGAGCGTAATGATCATTCCCGAATCTGACAGTTCCTATAAACTTTGAGACAAAGTTGTGTAGCAGTTTGAGATTGCCTGTCATATGTCGGGTGCATCCGCTATCAACAATCCAGAGAACAATCTGTACTACCTGCATCACCAGAAGAAGACACGGGTGGAACAGAAGTAAGGGTGGAACCCAAAGACAATGCGGGTTCCTTTTGGTTAGTAACACATGTAATTAACAATTTAGGAATCCATTTAAAATCTGGTTTGTATTGTAACCAACGTTGCCAGTTCCAACTAGTTTTTGCTTTCTTAATGTTAAATGCACTAGTAGTTGGCTCAGTCCTATATTTGTTCTTGGCACCTATGGGGGTAACTGGGACATCATTAGAAACCGTAGAAGACGGCTTTCCTAAGTTAGACTTAGAGGCATTAGTGGGCCTAAAAGGAATGCGTGTCCTACGTTTCTTATGATGATTGAGAAGAGAATTAGCTAAACATTTTGTATGATCACCAGATGATACGCTTTTACGACAAAATACACAAGATGCATTAATATTCAAAACATTCAAAGGTTCATCATTCGTTACATTTAGATTTTGATTACAATTTGCCAGATTAGAATCTAAATCGGATGCAACATGAGTTTTATTCAAAGTCCTAAGTTGGTCTTCTACTTCCTGAGCTTCTAGGTGTCCTCTCTTACGTTGCAAGATCCTATTCTTCTTTTTACTTTTTCGCTTGGGTCTGCTAACGCTAGAAGTGGAGACTAGTCCTGTAGAAGTGGAGGTATCAACATTAGTGTTTTGAACAACTTTTCCTTTATCAGTTTTGTTTATTTGATACATTCCTGGTGCTATCACCGTGGTGTCAACCATTTTTCCTTTTTGAAGTAGCTTAACTTTCTCTTTCAAATCAATGATGATGTGATTTTTGTCCTGAATTTCAGACTCAAGTAAACCATTGCAATATTTGATGTCGTCGCGGTTTTGTTGCCATTCGGCGTTTTCAATTTTTAAATCCGCAATTTCTTTCTCGTATTTGAAACATCAACCTTTTAAAGACTCGTTGTTTTTGCAAATCTGACAAGAGTTTGAAACATTTTGACTTTGAAACTTCAATTCCCTTTCAAGACTTTTAGCTTGACACCATTCAAGCCTTTGATTGAGTTGACAAATTTCTTTTGAAAATTGTTTTGTCACATCATCATTTTTAATTCTCAACTTTTCATTTTCCAGTTTAAGTGTCTCAATTTCCTCATTCAACAAGATATTATCAACACAATGATCATGCTTAAGCATAGAAGTACCAGAATTATAAAGATCATTCATGATAACAGACAAAATATCAGCACAGAGAACTTGTTCCAAGAGTCGATCAGCATCATTTTTGAAAACTTTAGTTTGTAGCTTTTGGACCAAAATCTCATTTTCAGCAGTATCAAAAACGTTTATCATATTTTTGACCTCCTTTTGAAGTTCCTGATCCCAACGTGTAGCACATAGACGAAGGTGTTGAACAATTGGTTTCATTTGTTTTTGAAAAATATCTCTCTTTTCTCGCTCGTAAGCGGATTGAAAAGTTTCGATTTTTATTTCTGAATTGCGTTCAATTGTTTCCTCCAAAATATCGATGTCTTCCATAAAGGTTTTGAAATAATTTAAGACACGACATTTTGGTAAACGTGTAAGTTCACCGGATGATGGTAAAGGACCATTTATTTGTGCTACAGGTGGGACAGGAGCTGCATTGTGAGATGAAACATATGACTCTTCGATAAACCATGATTTCTCAGGTAATTCCTTTTGAGTGACAAAAGATTTTGAAAGTGGAGGAGCTTTTGAATAGTCATATGGTGTCCAATATTGAACTTGACTCATTTTAGATCGACTCTCGTCTTCAAGTTCTTCTTCCTCCTCAGTATCAAAAACAACAGCACGCACAACCGTATTATCAAGAAAATAATCCATACTGTAAATCTTTGGAATTTCTTTGAATGCCGTGTGTAGAAACATTGAATTGTAATCACCAAGTGCATAACCGCAATTGGGTTTCGGTTTTAAAGTAAATTTCTGAATTGTTGTGACAGAGTTCCCGTGTTTGTAAACAATGTGACGAAATTCTTTGAGTTGTTTTTCAAGATCAACAATATCACCGAGTAAGTTGTCTATGTACTTCCTTTTCCGTATTTTATGTTCATGAAAATCTTTTTGACAACTTGACAATTTTGTTTCTGTTTTTGAAAGTTCAGTTTGAAGACATTCAACCTGTTTTTTCAATTCACCCTTCTCACTTTCAAGTTTCGAAATCAACTTTCCGTGTGACTCAATTAAATCTTGTATTTTGTGTTGAAGATCTTGTTCTTTGTTGTAAGAATCTTGAAAAGCTTTTTCAAAACTTTTAGTGTGTTTAATCTTTTCATCTTGATTTGAAAGCTGAATTTTATAACACTCAATGTCTCTTGCAAATGATGCATTTTGTTCTTTTAAAACTTTGTTTTTCTCGTTGCATTTGAGTATTTGCAATTGTTGAGCATCCAGTTGTTTAGATAACAATATGAGGTCAGGGTCTGGATCAAATGATGGTTCATGTTGTTCTAAATTATCATGTTCATCATTCTCAATTGGATCATCAAATGAAACAACTGTGTCATCATTAAATATGACAACTGTGCTTATTTGTTCATCTTTTTGAGAGGATGAAGATGATATAGATGGAACAACTTGCGCCGTATCTGATTCAGAAGCAGAAGGTGAGACTATTTCATTAATAAAGCATGCATTAAGGTCATGTACCTGAGACAAGCCGTCAGTGTCATACACTGGACCTGAATCATTGAGCTTAAATTCCTGCATGTTGGCCATAAGCATCACGGCTGCATTAGCTTCCAGATCTTCCATGTCATCATCATTGTGTACATTTGCCATGAAGTTGTTGTCTTGTTCAGGGAAATGTCCATCCTTTTCATCTTGAAGAGCCATGAGTAATGCCTGCTTGTGAAACTTACTACCCCGAGTTCTCGGTTTGGGACATGCTGTAGCTATATGACCTTGTTCATTGCAATTGTAACACCAAACTGCATTCCCTGAGCTGGAGTTCCTTGTAGCAACTGAATCAGACCTTTGTTGAGGAGATGCTGAGTTGTTTCTGAACCCGGTATTGTTACTAAACCTCTGACCATTCCCATAGTTTCCAGAAGAACTTCCTGAACCAGATCGACCATAGCTACGATTCTGAATTTCCACTCTTCCATCATTAACAACAGCTTGATTTCTTGTGTTTGAAGATGAACGTTGACGGTTGTTTGTTTTGTTGGAGAATTTGCTGAATGCACGAGCAATAAGAGCAAGTCCCTGATTCAACGTATGAAAGTCATCATCGTCATCATCATTGGAGTTGGAATAGTACACAGCATCATTGTTGTTTGATGAAACAAGTAGAGTAGAAGAATCTTGTGGAGATGAATCATAAGGGACCATTTGGTTCGAGGTGGAAGATTGTGGATAACTGAAGTAGTTCTGCTCTTGAACATATGCATGATTAGACATTGGTGGTGGAGCATAGGGAGATTGAGCTACGAGAGCCAATGAATTTGGTGTTGTTGTTGGTGTGTATCCTCCTCGTAGAGCTCGATCTTTTTCCACTTCAGGTTCATGGTGTTTCAGAAAATCATACAACAACCCATATGGAGCATCATGAAGATTCTTCGTTTGACGAACAAATGTCACATATTTATGCCAATCAGGGCCAAGACTACCCACAAATTTGGAGTTCACAGCGATCCTTGGTACAGTGATTTTGTGACGTTCCAGATCATTAACCACATTTGTGAAACGATGATAGTATGATTCAAGTGACTCTCCAGGTTCAATAGTGATGTCAGTGTATTCCATGTAAAGCTTGGATTCCATGTCATCTTTGTTCAATTGAGTGCCTTCCATGAGGAGATGAACGTGTTCCCACATTGCTTTGGCCGTTTTCTGAGCATCGACACTGCGATAGATCGGATTGGGTATACCTTGAAGTATATAAGCCATTGCATACTGATCAGCTTCACGATGTAGTTTCTGTTCTTCAGTGAGTGCAGTTTCTGGAAGGGGTCTATCACCAGGAGGACGTGGAGGATCTGCATTTGGATCACCAGCTTCAAATCGTGTTGGCCACTCAAATGGTCCTTCAAGTATCACTTGTTTCAAGAATGGCCCATGAGGTTTCTTGAGTTCAAGAAATCGTAGGAATCGACTTGACCATTGCACATAATTACCAGGTGTAAGCATTGGAGGTGTTTCAAGTGATCCTGCCTCATGTCGGGATTGTTGAGTTGTAATAACTTCACACATTCTGTCAAACCAGTGAGGTTGTTTGGAGGAAAACTGAGTGGTTTGTTGTGGCACTTGATATGGTAGTTGTTGAGGAATGAGCTGTTGTTGCATCATAAGGTATTGTTGTTGTGGATTGTATTTAGGAGGTTGTAGATTCATTGTGTGCGGAAGGTAATGTTGTTGCTGATACTGCTGAGGTTGTTGTTGCTGAGATGTTTGTTGTTGAACATGAGGAAAGTAGTGATTCGGTGGCTGAGACATCTTCGAACACTTGTGTAGAAATGGATCTTGTGGAAAGTGTAGAATAAACCAATTATCGAGAAACTTAGCACAACTTCAAAGAAGATTTCGATAATATGTTTTCGAAAAAATTTGGCAGATTTTCGAGAAAATGTTGATATTATCGAGAACCTTGGCAAAAAATTATCGAGAAACTTGGTGAAAGATTATCGAGAAACTTTGGCAAAATTATCGAGAAAGAAGATTTCGATAAAAACAAGTTTATCGAAAAACTAGATTTCGATACTGAACAAATTTTCTCGATAAATTTCGAAAAAAATTGCGAAACTCAGTTTTCGAAATTATACAATTTCGAAAACTTTCCCAAAAGTCGAAGTACTTAACTTTCTTATACAAGAAAGAAAATACCGAGTCCACGCAAACGAAGACGAGGGAGTGTTCTTGATGAAGATCTCGATAATATGTAGATTTTGTTTTTCAAAGAAAGCAATCCTTAAATTCGTTTTTCTTTCAAGATACTTGTACTTTTGTGTATAAAATGTGTAAATCTTAAGGAAAGTAGAAAACTTTTATGAAAAATTTTATACTTGAAAAGATCTCGATAAAGGTACAAGTATTAAGAAATCGATTTTTGTTGTAAAAGTTTAGAACTTTATGGTTTGTTTTGATGTTAAACACAAGTTTGTAAGCAAAGATGTGAGAAAAACCAAGAAACAAAGCAAAAGTTTTAAAATTTCACAAAAAAAACACGATATATAACAAAAAAACGAATTTGAGAAAGAACAAATCAATGAAAACAAGAACTACACCTTCCTCTAGCGAATGATACCACTTGTTAGGTCACCATTTTGTAAACACAAGTATGATTATGTAAGAAATGAGATGAGAATGAGAGTGGGATGATTATGAGAAATTTGAGAAAATGAAATGCAAGAGTTTCCTTAATGTTTTCAAATAACCAACCAAGTTTACAAGAGGCCTAAGCTTACTATTTATAGGGAAGGAGCTAGGGCAACACACCCTCTCCTTCCACTCATCATTTCGTGGGCTTTTAGGGCCCATGGATCATATGACTTAAGCCTAGTAAACTAGAAACAATAACATAAATGTAAACAAATAATAACTTAAGCAACCTATTATTACAAATGACCGAGACTTGATAAAATAGTAAAACTATGGTTCCAACAAAGTAAAATGTCTACGTAAAAATGACAAAGTGCCAATAGTTCATATAAAATATGACTATTGATGAAATATGAGTATTTTGAACACAGACTTATCTTAGTCTTGTGTTAGTCGCAGGAAAATTTTACACGATTAAACTTGCGTGATTACTTATAAAAGTAATTTAAGTATTAAAAGTAATACTATATGACATAAAAAAATAGTAATCAAATAAATTTGCTTGTTGAGTTTATTGTTGTGTCGATACTCGTTGTGTGCGATTTTTACATTTTGCTAGATATCGTCTCGTTAAATAGACAGAGGTGGACGAAAACGTTCAGAGAGTAATAATTCAAAGTAGAGTGAATTATTTAACTTGAAAAAATTTACCGGTTTACTACCAGTTATAGTAATTGCTTTTACGATAGAGTAAAAGTCAACTAGTCAAAAGTCAAAGTCAAATGGCAAAATAGTCATTTTGCCTTATAAAAATTTATGGGTTTCTACAGCCTCCACCAATTACGGGAATCATGTCCTCATGATTTATTTTATATTATGACTTAATGATGTGCCAGAGAAGAGGTGGGGGTACTTTTGTAAGGGAACTTCATTCTGAAGTTCAGTGAGTGTTATCTACTGACGGTGTGTTTGAGAAAAGATGGGAGTACTTGCAACACATCTGGTCTTTATGCTCCCACTTGAATTCGAGTCCTTGCTATAGTTCCAAAGAACTTTAATAATCAGAATGCGACTTTACTTAAGTCGTTTGACCTTCTAGTCTATGATCTCGATAGGTTATTTCGTAAAGTTTAGACGTTCGTCAATCTGGGTCTCTTTAAGAGGAATAGTGAGTGTCTCATCAATATGACACTTCTTCTGATTACACAACTGAAAGATGTTGTATACACTGCTAATTTCAGGTGGTAGCTCAAGTGTGTAAACTACCAGACCAATCCTAATCAATATCTTTAATAGTCCAATGTTGAGATGTCTGGGAAAAAGTGTGAGTATTTGTGGTGAATTCTGATCTCACGCTCCCAGGTGAAATTAGGAACTCATTTAAAGTTTTGATGAGTAAGCAAGAATGCTCTTATTAATATTAGGACTCAACTAAAAGGCCTAATATTGTAGGGCCACTTGGATGTGCCGCAGGAGTGAATGTTGTACCAGTAGTTAAAGACTGCTCTTACAAGAATTTCATGAGCGGCAAGCTCAAAAATTTTGAAACCATGAAAGCAGCGGTCGGTTTGGCTCGTTAGTTTGAGAGGACAAAGTTAGTATTTCTGATCAACAGTTGTGTTGAAGAGTGCAAGGTCAAACATGCCACAAGCATACTTCTGGGCGGTGCTTTGTCATGGTGGAATGCTATTGCACAATCTATTAGTATTGAGAATGCTTACAAGATTGCTTGGATTAAGTTGAAGAACCCTCAGAATGAGGTGCAAGTAATGGAGGTGAAGTCCTCTTGTTATGAGTGGTGATATCACAACTTATATTTGTCGTTTTAAAGAGTTGGCAGTAGTGTGCCCAATGATGGTATCAACCAATAAGAAGTTATGGTAAAAGTTCATCTGAGAACTTCCCCTCACACATGATAAAACAATTCAGATGTCTCTTAATCCAGTGGATCAAGTTGTACGAGCTCAGTCTGCTCAAGGACCTAATAATAGTAACAAACGGTGATGGGATGTGGAGAGTGAGGAAACTTCGAGAAACAATGTCCCCAAAATAAGAGCAAACAAATGGAAGAAGCTCATGATAGAGCTTATGTGTAGGTGTCCATGCACCTAAGTAAAGTAGGTATCTACATACCCAAGTAAGTAGGTGAAATATTGTACTTAGTCTATTAGTTCAAGATTGAACCAAGTTCGTTAGCTCAAGAGTGTAACAAGTCTGTTAACTCAATAAATAGCTCTTGATTGTAAGCATTTGTAGCGGTAAAAGTGATAACCTAAGAATGAACTCAGATAGTTCAAATGAGATCTTAAGATTTTTGTTGAGTGGTAGAATACTGATGACTCTCGAGTTCGAGTTTATACTCATGTCATATCGGATACAAATAAGTCCGCTTATTTATAATTCATTATTTACATAGAGAGGCATCCCAAACAATGTAAATAAAGAAATATAAACTTATGGTTCGGTGATTCACAATTTCTTTATTTAAATAAAAAGGCATCCTAATTCATTTAAATAAAGATATTCCAAATCTTCCTACTTAAGAATTCCTGACACAACACTCATATTTAACCGATGAGTTACAAGGTGATGTATTACGATATGACGTAAGTGTTTCGAGATTATGGAATGAATGTTCACACTCATCCTTGAAGACGAGGAGTAAAATAGTTAGAGAAAGTCGACATAGCGTTCAAAGAGTTGGTGAGTTCATAGTTATGAATTAACTTTCTCACAATGTTTAAGAAATACGAGAGAGACCATTTTGCAACTCACAATGTCAGAAAAATAAATAAGACTAACATGTATCTCTCAATGTCTGAGAAATAGATAAGACCATTATGTATCTCTTATTGTATGAGAAACATATAAGCCAGTTGTGTATCTCACGATGTCTAAGATATATGAATAAGCAAGTTGTGTATCTCACGATTTCTGATATATATAAATAACCAAGTTGTGTATCTCACGATGTCTGAGATATATGAATAAGCATGTTGTGTATCTCACGATGTCTGAGATATAAGAATTATCATTGTATCAATTACAATGTCTTGGGAAAATTTCATAGATCACAACAAAATGTGTATGATCGAGGAAATCTGGTTGTGCCGTAATGCCTTAAATTAGACATACACAGTCATATTTAGTTAATCGTTTATATAAACAGTCTGTATACAAATAATACATTATTGTGTTAAGGAGTAAGCATGGCGCACAGAATGTTGAACACAATAATGAGTGATGCAGGTTAAACGTAAGATGTAGTTATAGTCTAGATTCATATGCAACCTGGTTCTCCATAATTGTAGCTCTGATTCCAATATGTAACACCCCTAAAATTATCGCAGCGGAAGATAGTGTCACTGGGGTATTACTTCATAGTTCACAGCACAAATTACAGAAAACGACTCTAAATGAGACGTTTTGAAAATAATTATCATTCGATTAAAATATCAGAATTTACAAAGGTGTCCCACAAGTTTGGAATACATAAAGAGTACAACATAAACGTTTAAAAGTTATTCGAATGATAATATATGCATCGTCTTCAAAATATTTTCCGTGCGCCTTCACAAGCCAGCTAATTCCTTTGGTACCTGAGATAAACATGCAAAAAAGTCAACACAAAGGTTGAGTGAATTCATAGGTTTGTAAAACAGTAGTGGACAATAAAGTTCATAGTATAATTGCAATGTGCGCAATCATCATCCTGATAGTTATTATTGCTCTAAGCTCATGGCACGTACGACTGTATATATATATATATATATATATATATATATATATATATATATATATATATATATATATCACCTTACGATATATACATTAAACAATTTTCACCGTGTAGGTACTATGCCAAATACCTAGAAATTCAAATATAGTGCGTTTGTGATATCCGCTGTATGATTAACTTAAACGGGCTTCATCAATCTCGATAGGCCTATCCACAATATTTGCGCTCACTCGCAACAACAAGTGATTAGTGGTCCATGAAATGGGTACTTTTCGCATAAACAAATTAGGCATGCAATAATACAGTCAAGGCTAGCATTCAGTTTACAAGTAATTGTCCATAGTAAAAACAGTAGCATGTATCCCCCCAGAGAGTTTATAAAACAGTTAAACAAAAGTAGGGGCTATGAACTTACCATAGTAATCAATAGTAGTTTATAACAACAGATAGTGTATGGCAAGACCGTGATTTTTAACAATAACCTATGAGGGCATAATGATCGTATCTTAGTATAATGTACAATATGAGTGTACAAGTATATGTAAAGTCATTGACCTGATTAAGATGTTTTACATATGTCTTATGTTGTGTAAAGGAGTGAAGTATTCTTAAAGTATGGTTTGGCTATTAGCCTTTAACAAATAACATCATACTACTGTTCGGGCTATCAAAATCTAGAGGTCATGTAGTGAACGTATGAGAAGCCAAGACACTTTAATTCATAAATCCAACTCGTCGATACGACACCCCGAAGAGACCTCTTATGATAATGAAACTCCCTACTGATGAGTGCTCAAACACTCATCGTTTTTGATATATTTAAACTGCCAAAACGCACAAAAACAATCAAAAAGATATCAAAATACTTAAATTATCCCAGGGATTGTATTTTATGTGTTTTAAAAGCAAAATGTGCAAAAACAAAGAAAAAACGTACAAAGTTTGCAGTATTGGCAGTTTCAGTCCCCCAAGTTTCAAAACTTGTCAATTTTAGTCCCTATGCATTTATTTTTAAGGAAAAGTCAACCCAAGGTTTTAAAAGTCAAATAATCACAAAATATTACACTTGGGTTGCAAGTTTTCTAAAAATACAAGTTTAGTCCCTGAAAATCCAAATTTGGCAAAATAAGTCCCTGGGAAGTTTTGAAATGTTGAAAAATGGAAAATTGGTTTGTGATCTTTGGAATCTTAGCAACATTGGTCCTTGGTATACAATGGGAAAAGTTTCAATTTCAGTCCTTGGGTTTGGCAAAATTACAAAAATGGTCCTTGTTGAAACTACTAACCAACCGGACTCCCTTTATCCCAAAACTAAACCCAAAATACCACCCCACCTAAAGCTAATACCTGATCCAGTTACCACAGCCCACCAAGCCCATCACCACCTTAGCCCACCCAAACCCTTAACCGTTTAAAATAACACCCCCCAAGTTTGACCCGCGTTGACCCATCTCCTTCCCCCCAACACCAGACCGCAAAACCAGGGCTCATTGTCTTCCCCCCCCCCCCCCTCACCTTTTTCCACCTTTTAGCCACCACAATTAATACCCCTTCACCAACTCAACCAACCCACACCACCACAATAAATGCCCTGGCACGTCCCACTTATAATTGTCATTTCATTCTTGGCGGGAAAAAGAGAAACAAGGGTCAGGATGAGAGAAGAGTCAAATTGATGGTGAGGATTTGGTCAAGGGTCTTCATAGAAGCCATTGGGTCAGAAAAGCAGAAGAAAAGTGCACATGGGCAAAAGAAAAGATTTTATTTTTCGTTTTTTAGTATAAATATGAGCCACTTTGTAATCCTTAGAGTAGTAGTGGTAACTTAGTTTAATTTAGCATTTGAATTCTCAGTTGTAATTTTTTTTTAGTTAATGAAAGTTCTTATCTTTGAAAACATAAATTGCAATTTTCAGTTTCCTCAAGTTTTCTTTTAGTTCTATTTCTAAGTTATTTATTGAAAATAATCTCTATATGAGCACTCATAATCCAACCTAGTATCTGAAAATGTGAAAAGAAAACAGAGAAGAATGAAAAATCAGTAACAATTAAATCACAGGGTACCTTTGCATATTTGTGGAAAGCAATGGGAAGTACCAAGTAATGGAATTGGTAGAAGGACTCTTACCTAGCTTATCCTTGATAAGCTAGGAGCTAGTAGCTGATAAAGGGGCTCTAGTAAAAGCTAGAACCAGGTTTCCAAGTTTCCTTGTTTAAATTTCATATTTTAGCTTTTGAGAATAGCATAATTTGTTGTAGGAGTATTTAGTGCTTAATTTATGTTCATAAGTGCTTCTTCTGTCTTATTATAGATTATTATTAAGGTTTTAATTCATATATTCAGTTACATTTTAAGTTTTCTCTGTATTCATTTCATTTTTGTGTGATAAGTAGTGTTTGGATTAACTGTGTTTGAATGATTGAATGGGTTTCAGTGTTTAAGACTAGTTCATGTAACTCATTTACTGCCTAAATAAACCAAACCAAGCATCAAAAACAGTCATCAACAAACAAAAAGTCATAATCACCATCTTAACACCACCACAGTTAACTGTGGTGGTTTTTGAGTCCCAAATCTTTTCATTTCATTAGATAAGTTGGTGTTTTAACATAATTCAGTCCAAATTTAACTTACAAACATGATTTGAGTTAATTAGATCCTTCCAAAGTTCATAAAAGTCAAAGTACACCAAAATCTTTAAAAGTCAAAATCTGTCTCAGTGGATTTTGATCAAACTTTTGAGGTTTGTAACTTGTTTGGTACTAGGTTCTAGGGTCTAAGATTTTACAAGCTCAATATTTACCACTTTGTTGATTTTTGAGAATTTAATCAGATTTTATGGATTTTTTTTAGTGGGTCCCATCAGGCCTCAAAGTTAGTTGCAGGGCAAGAAACTTGCCCTGTCTCAGCAGATCACCCTCACACCACCACCTTTTGTGGTGATTTGTGGCCTCCTTAGTGACCCTCAGCCATTGTTTTTGGTTCCACTCAACCCCCCTCCTACCAGGGAGTAAGTTTGAACCCTTTGTTTGACCCCTAGGATAGTGGACCCCACCTGGAATTGGTCATAAACCTTGTCCCATAATCTGCCTCAGAACTCAAATAGCAAAGTGCTTATTTTGGCTTTTTGGCTTATTGAAGCTTATTTGTTGGTTGTTATCTGCTTAATCTTGTTCATTGAACTCAGAGAAACCATATTCAACCATTGTGGACCCCACATTCCCCCATTTGAGCTAAAAATACTCCACAGTCAACAAAAGTCAACTGTGGGTATAATAAGCACTTCAAGTGCTTATTCTTTGGGTTAAATCAAAAGTGTCTTTGTTAAAAATAGTTGTTTTTAGTTTATTATTAGTTTAGAAAAAGAAAAAATCCAAAAAACCAACTTTAAAAATAGTGATAGCTTATATTTAATAGGATTTATCAATTTATTTTTCTTTTTAATTTATTTCTAAGTAATATATCATTTTCATATTTTTAGAAATTCCATTTTAGGTTAAAATAATTTTATAAAATTTTCCAGATTTTTATTTTGTCTTTTAGTGGTTTTTCTAATTAATTTTAGTTTAATTTAGTTTTAATTAATATTAATCAATTAAATAGCATAATTAGATTTTATATAGTATAACCTAGTTTTTATAATTTTTATAGCTTTTATTTTAGTTAAAACATTTTTATAAATTTTTCTAGAATTTTTACTGTTCATTTTCTATTTTTTATAATATAATTAGTTTAATTAGAAATTAATAAGTAATTAGATTAATAATTAATTAATTAGTTCAAAAATACTTAGAATTAACTTTTTATAATTTTTTAGGATTCCTGTAATGGTTGATTAGATTTATAAAACTTTTCTTAATTTTCTAAGTCTTTTTAGTATTTTTAATAATTCTAATTAGTTTAATTAGTATTAAATAGATAATTAGTAATTAATTAATAATAAATAATTAAATAGTGTAAAAATAATTTTTATTTTTCTTAAAATTTTCTTTAATTATTAGGATTGTAAAAATATCAATTTTACACTTTTAACCCTTCCTTCAGTTGTACTTTTTGTTTTGTGCGTCTGTATACGTTTTTTAATTAAAACGTACGTTTTTAGTTTTTAGCTCAAATCTTCGTAATCCAAATTCCCGTAATCAATCACATAGCTTTCCTAAGCTATATTTGTTAATAATTTCCAAACAATTCTGATCATAACCCTTTTCTGTGAATAATCACCCGATCACGAATACGCTAAAGTTACAATTCACACTTCAACGGGACTTAACGACCTGGTGATACCTTATATTACCCGGAGCATTGACCTAGGCTATTTGACCTTGTTGACCATTATTTGGTCAATATATGTTAGGTGGTTTAGCATCAATCAACTTTTGGCGCCGCTGCCGGGGAAGTGTGCGCGTTTCTTTAGCGTTATTTGAGATTAGTATTATCTCACCTCTTTCACTGTACAAATACCACCACTTGTGTATATTTTCATAATCAAAATAAAAAAAAATCATTAACACTTTTCCTAAAGTGTTAAAACACCAAAAAGAAAAAAAAAAAAAAAAAAAAAAAAAAAAAAAAAAAGAAAAACAGATCGTAACGTTTTCTGATTCGGTTTTCTTTTAAGGTGATTCTTAAAGAAAAACAAATTTGGTAAACGAAACGATACCAAAAATATTTCCCAAAAGTTTTTAAACCCATACACAAAACACAAAAACATTCGTCTCTTTCTTGTGAATAATAATTCTACATAAAAATAAGCCGTCGAAAACCAAGACAGAACACCTTCCAACTGGGGGTGTGAACAAATAAGTTCCCAAACCAAAAAGATTAAAACTTGCCTTTGTATCGTTGTGAGTGGTGTACCTTTTCAAAAGAAGCCACTCACTTGTGATTATTGGTTTAAGTTCACTGTGGTTTTGTCTCGACTTTGTTTTGATTGATTTTTGTTCCTAGTGCATGCGCACTCGTTCTTCTAGGTCTACTAGCCCATTACGTGAGCTTGTACGAAAACCTAGAAGACCTCGTAGACGTTCAGCACCAACAGTAGGATCTGAGATCCGTACTGTTTCCACACCCACTGTCACCATGGCGGAAGACCGGCCCATGTGTGAACTTCTCCAAGTACCCATCGAGGGTTACGGAGATGCCATTGTTGTTCCAGCCATCGTGGCTGATAATTTTGAGCTCAAAACCGGGTTACTCAATCTTGTAACCTCGAGTCAATTTTACGGTTTTGAGAGGAACGATCCTCATGCTCACATTCGATGGTTCAATAAAATCACATCAACCATCAAGTACAAAAATGTCCCGTGTGAAGCAATCAAACTCCTTCTCTTCCCATTCTCACTGGAGGGACAAGCCCGGATTTGGCTTGAAAAACAACCTCCACGATCTATTGAGACTTGGGAAGATCTTGTCAAAAAGTTTGTGAATGAATTCTTCCCACCTTCCAAGACCACGAGTCTTAAAAACGAAATCACCAAGTTCACTCAAAAATACGATGAATCTTTTGGTGAAGCGTGGGATCGTTTCAAAGAATTACTTCGCAAGTGTCCACATCATGGTTTCTCTGAGTTGATGCAACTCGATACGTTTTACAATGGCGTGAGCCAAGCTGATCAGGATTCTCTCAATGCCTCCGCGGGAGGTAATTTTTTGAGTAGAACCACAAAAGAAGCTTTGCAAATCATAGAAAACAAGTCCAAGGTCCGCTCTACACGAAACAAACCTATTGTTTCTCAAATCAATGCGGGACCTTCTACTTCATCTTCTGTGGGTCAATCAAGCACGGATGCTAAGATTGACAAGCTCACTGAAGCGATCCAAGCTTTGGTTCTCGCCCAAACAAAGAAAGTCTCATTTCCACAACATCCTCCCCCTGCTGAGGTTAAAAAAGTGGAAGTCTGTGTGACTTGTGGTGGGCCGCATGCCTACTACAATTGCACAGCTACTGATGGTACTCCATATGAAGCTAATGCTGTTGTCGGGTCCTAAAATCAAGGAGGAAATCAATACCGCCCTCCTATGGACCCGAACTATCGACCTCACCATTATCCTGGACCTCCCGGTTTTAACCAAAACCAAAATGTCCAAAACCGTGGCCAAAACCAAAATAAAGTGAACCAAGGTTATCAAAACCAAGGTAACTTCAATCAGGGTCCCGGTTTTCAAAATCAAAACCAAGGTTTCCAAAATCAAGGTTTCCAACATCAAGGAAACTTTAACCGGAACCAAGGTCAGGGTAATTTCAACCCCGGGAACTTTCATGGAAACAATCACCAGAATCAAGGGAATTTCCATCATCAAAACCAAGGAAATTTCAATCAAGGCCCCAACCCGAACAATCGAGCTCCAAATATTCCTAATCCGAATCAAGCCATTGTTCCAACCGGGCCTTCATCTGATGAGTTGTTGAAGCAATTCATGAAGTCCCAAGAAGAGTTGAACAAGTTGCTGGTCAGCCAGATTTCTGATATCAAGAAGTCTTTAAATGATCGACCCTCGGGCTCAGGTACAACTTTACCGAGCAACACGATCGCTAACCTGAGGGGCGATGCTAAGGCGATCACAACTCGAAGTGGTGCTTCATATGATGAGCCCGCGATTCCTACTACCTCTTCTCCCTCTCCTCCTAAGGTAGTGAATCGTGAACCTGAGGTGACAAAGGACAAAGTGCAAAATCCTAGCCCATGAAGTACAGCACACGTCCAACCTCAGGTTAATCCTGAAACCAGATGTAAGCTTGGAGTTGTCTTTGAACCACCAGAAACTCCAGTGGACAACCCTAAATCCAAAACTTCTATTCCCTATCCATCACGTCTCAGTGAACAAAAGCTCCGCGAAAAAGCTAATCACCAAATGGATAAGTTCTTCCAAATCTTTCAAGATTTGCACTTTGACATTAGCTTCGCGGATGCTATTCTCTTGATGCCCAAGTTTGCATCGACAATCAAAAATCTGTTGAGTAATAAAGAAAAATTATTTGAGATGGCAAGAACTCCTCTGAATGAGAACTGCTCTGTGGTTCTTTTGAAAAAGCTTCCTGAAAAGCTTGGAGATCCCGGGAAATTCCTCATTCCTTGTACTTTCCCGGGTATGGTTGATTGCTTCGCCCTGGCCGATCTAGGTGCTAGCATCAACCTGATGCCATATTCTGTGTGGAAGAAACTCTCTCTCCCCGAACTTACCCCCACGTGCATGACTTTAGAGCTTGCCGATCGTTCAATTTCTCGTCCCATTGGCATTGCCGAGGACGTATTCGTTAAAGTGGGGAAGTTCCATTTTCCGGCAGATTTTGTGATTGTTGACTTTGATGCCGATTCAAGGGTCCCTCTCATTCTTGGGCGGGGATTCCTTAGAACTGGGCGAGCTCTTATCGATGTATTTGAGCATGAGATCACATTACGTGTTGGAACGGAAGCCATAACCTTCAACCTAAATCAAACTTCGAGATACTCCTCCAATTATGATTTTGAGTCGGTGAATCAAATTGATATCATCGATGTTGCTGCTGAGGAGTATGCTCAAGAGATTTTAGGTTTCATTGATAATTCTTCGAGTGAAAACCTCACTCAGTCTTCTCACCCCATCATTGCCAATTCTTCTCCTTCCCTCACTCCGTTTGAGGGAAGTGACTTCATCTTAGAAGAAATGGAGGCGTTTCTCAAAAGTGATTCGATTCCCGATGGAGTCGATAACCAAGAGATCGACCTCGAGAGGGATATTCTCATGCTTGAAAAATTGTTAAACGAAGATCCCTCTCCTCTTCCTGTTCTACCACAACAACTTCATAAAGAGGAGGTCAAAAATGTTGAGAAAACTGATGACTTCCCTGAGGTTGAACTTAAGGACTTGCCGCCTCATCTTGAATATGCATTTCTGGAGGGTGACGATAAATTACCCGTCATAATTGCCAAAGACTTAAGTGATGAGGAAAAGGCTGCTCTTATCAAGGTTTTGAAATCTCATAAACAAGCAATTGCTTGGCATCTCTCCAACATCAAGGGCATTGACCCTGAATTCTGTACCCATAAAATTTTAATGGAGGACGATTTCAAACCTGCAGTCCAACAACAAAGAAGGGTGAATCCAAAAATTCACGAGGTTATCAAACAAGAGGTTTTAAAACTTCTTGATGCCGGATTGATTTACCCTATCTCGGACAGTCCTTGGGTCAGCCCAATCCATTGTGTTCCAAAAAAGAGTGGCATTACTGTTGTCACAAACGAGGAAAATGAGTTAATTCCAACTCGTTTGGTTACGGGTTGGCGCGTCTGCATTGATTATCGTAAATTGAATGACGCCACTCGTAAGGATCATTTTCCTCTGCCCTTTATGGATCAGATGCTCGAGAGATTAGCGGGGAATGAGTACTATTGTTTCCTCGATGGTTTCTCGGGTTACTTTCAGATTCCCATCGACCCGCAAGACCAAGAAAAGACCACTTTTACGTGCCCCTATGGAACCTTCGCATATAAACGTATGCCATTTGGCTTATGTAATGCTCCTGGCACGTTTCAAAGATGTATGATGGCCATTTTTTCCGACATGATCGGAAAAACTATGGAGGTCTTTATGGACGATTTTTCGGTCATTGGGGATTCGTTTAAAACATGTCTATCCCATTTAGACAGCATGCTAAAACGTTGTGAAGACACAAAGTTATGTCTAAATTGGGAGAAGAGTCACTTTATGGTCAAAGAGGGCATTGTCCTCGGCCATAAAATTTCAAAAAACGGGATTGAGGTTGACCGTGCCAAAGTGGACGTCATTGCAAAATTGCCTCATCCCACGACTGTGAAAGGTGTTAGGAGCTTTTTGGGTCACGCCGGTTTTTACTGTAGGTTTATTCAAGATTTTTCTAAAATCGCCCGGCCTATGACCCATCTCCTCGAGAAGGATGCTCCTTTTATCTTCTCCCCTGAGTGCATCGAAGCCTTTGAAACATTAAAGAAAAGGCTTACCGAGGCACCGATTCTTGTTGCCCCCGATTGGGACTTGCCCTTCGAGCTCATGTGTGATGCTAGTGATTATGCTATAGGGGCAGTCTTGGGGCAATGTAGAACAAAACATTTTCAGCCTATACACTATGCCAGCAAGACTATGACCGAAGCTCAAAGTCATTACACCACCACTGAAAAAGAATTATTAGCTGTGGTGTATGCTTTTGAAAAATTCCGGCCATACTTGATTCTGACTAAAAGCATAGTGTATACGAATCATTTGGCTTTGAAGTATCTATTTGCAAAACAAGATGCAAAGCCGAGACTCCTCCAATGGGTTCTCCTCCTTCAGGAATTTGATATCATCATTCGTGATAAAAAAGGAGCTGAGAACCTAGCTGCTGATCATCTCTCCCGTCTTGAAAACCCTCACCAAAATGCTTTCGAGAAAAAGGAAATAAATGAAACATTTCCTCTCGAAACCCTCAATGTGGTTTCATTTCGTGGAGACTCGATTACCCCATGGTTTGCCGACTTTGCAAACTATCTTGCGGGTAACTTCATTGTGAAAGGGATGTCGTCCCAGCAAAAAAATAAATTTTTCAAAGACGTAAAACATTACTTTTGGGACGACCCCTACTTGTTCAAGATATGCGCGGATCAAGTCATCCGGCGGTGTGTGTATGGTCAGGAAGCCGCTGAAATTTTAAAGGCTTGCCATGCTGGTCCCACGGGGGGCCACCACAATCCCAACTACACCGCCAAAAAGGTGTTTGATTCCGGCTTTTATTGGCCCTCAATCTACAAGGATGCCTAAGAATTGGTCAAGTCCTGTGACGCTTGTCAGCGTCACGGGAATATTTCACAAAGAAATGAAATGCCTCAGAATGCAATTCAAGTTTGTGAAATTTTTTATATCTGGGGCATCGACTTTATGGGGCCATTTCCATCCTCTCACGGCAACAAATACATACTCGTAGCAGTTGACTACTTGTCAAAATGGGTTGAAGCGAAATCTTTACCCACAAATGATGCCCGAGTAGTTGTGAAATTTTTAAAAGCTCTTTTTGCCCGATTCGGAACTCCACGTGCTATTATTAGTGATCGTGGTACGCACTTCTGTAATGACAAATTCGACAAAGTCATGCAAAAGTACGGTGTGACTCACCGTCTTTCCACTACGTACCACCCTCAAACGAGTGGACAAGTCGAAGTGTCCAATCGGGGCATTAAAAGAATCTTGGAAAGAACTGTAGGTGAGAATCGTGCATCGTGGTCGGACAAATTAGATGATGCACTTTGGGCTTTCCGTACGGCTTACAAAACACCCATTGGGTGTACGCCTTATAAACTTGTGTACGGGAAAGCGTGCCATCTTCCGATCGAGCTTGAACACAAAGCCTATTGGGCGCTCAAGCATGCCAATTTCGACCTCAAAACGGCGGGTGATCATAGAAAAGTTCAACTAAATGAATTAAACGAACTTCGTGATCAAGCTTACGAGAACTCTTTGATCTATAAAGAAAAGACAAAGAAGATTCATGACTCAAAAATCAAAAACCGCGTTTTTAACGTTGGTGATCGAGTCCTTCTTTTCAACTCTAGACTCAAGATCTTCTCGGGAAAGCTCAAAACCCGATGGACTGGTCCATTCACTATCACAAAAGTTTATCCTTATGGTACCGTCGAATTATCTCAAAATGACGGTCCTAACTTCAAAGTGAATGGACATCGGTTAAAGCACTACTTTGGAGAGGACGTACCATCCATGGTCGTCCCGGATCTCCAAACTTTCCCCAAGGACAATTGAATTCGGGGATAGAGTCAAGCTAGCGACTCGATGATCAAAAACTAGCAACAATACGGGTTTTCACCCGTATCTCTGATTCTTTCTATTTTCTACCACCGAGTGTGGGGGAATGGCCAACCCCCCGCTGTTTGAAAAAAATGTATATAAGTCAAAAAAAAAAAAAAAAAAAAAAAAAAAAAAAAAGTTGTATATATATAGAAATAAAGTGAAAATTGGTATTTCCGCAGTTAGATTCGAATCTTGGCTTTTTACGTTCATAGCTTCGGCATAATAGCCGGGACTTTGAATATTGAGGACAATATTCATTTCTAAGTGTGGGGGGGAAATTCTATCGAATTTTATCAAAATATCTTTCAAGTACCCCCGTTTTTGGCCAAAATTTTCAAAAATTTTTTCACTTTATTTCAAAATTTTTGTGGTAATCAGTCCGCCTTGTCTAAGCGACAAAAGGGATTGGCTAATCCAGGAGCAAACGGCTCTTGGTAAAGATAAATCAAATCCGTTGACGGCTGGCAATTTGCCCAAAATTATATGGTTCCTCAACTCCCCAAAAACAAATGAGTTGGCTAGCCCGCAAGATTATGGCTTGTGGTAAAGGCCGTGGAAAATCCATAATTGGTAATCAGCTCACCAAGATGTTGACTAGGTCCATCAAGATGCTGGCTAGTCCAGGAGCAAACGGCTCTTGGTAAAGACTTAACAAATCCGTTGAAAGCTGGTGGTTTGCTCAAAATCACACGGTTATCAGGTGTGCCACAGTTCTTACACCTGGCTACTCCAGAAGTGATGGCTTTTGGTAAAGAGTTTAAAATCCATCAAGTTTTCTAAAAAGATTGCTAGGGACTAGCAATAGTTCAGTGTGGGGGATTGATGAGTGCTCAAACACTCATCGTTTTTGATATATTTAAACTGCCAAAACGCACAAAAACAATCAAAAAGATATCAAAATACTTAAATTATCCCAGGGATTGTATTTTATGTGTTTTAAAAGCAAAATGTGCAAAAACAAAGAAAAAACGTACAAAGTTTGTAGTATTGGCAGTTTCAGTCCACCAAGTTTCAAAACTTGTCAATTTTAGTCCCTATGCATTTATTTTTAAGGAAAAGTCAACCCAAGGTTTTAAAAGTCAAATAATCACAAAATATTACACTTGGGTTGCAAGTTTTCTAAAAATACAAGTTTAGTCCCTGAAAATCCAAATTTGGCAAAATAAGTCCCTGGGAAGTTTTGAAATGTTGAAAAATGGAAAATTGGTTTGTGATCTTTGGAATCTTAGCAACATTGGTCCTTGGTATACAATGGGAAAAGTTTCAATTTCAGTCATTGGGTTTGGCAAAATTACAAAAATGGTCCTTGTTGAAACTACTAACCAACCGGACTCCCTTTATCCCAAAACTAAACCCAAAATACCACCCCACCCAAAGCTAATACCTGATCCAGTTACCACAGCCCACCAAGCCCATCACCACCTTAGCCCACCCAAACCCTTAACCGTTTAAAATAACACCCCCCAAGTTTGACCCGCGTTGACCCATCTCCTTCCCCCCAACACCAGACCGCAAAACCAGGGCTCATTGTCTTCCCCCCCCCCCCTCACCATTTTCCACCTTTTAGCCACCACAATTAATACCCCTTCACCAACTCAACCAACCCACACCACCACAATAAATGCCCTAGCCCGTCCCACTTATAATTGTCATTTCATTCTTGGCGGGAAAAAGAGAAACAAGGGTCAGGATGAGAGAAGAGTCAAATTGATGGTGAGGATTTGGTCAAGGGTCTTCATAGAAGCCATTGGGTCAGAAAAGCAGAAGAAAAGTGCACATGGGCAAAAGAAAAGATTTTATTTTTCGTTTTTTAGTATAAATATGAGCCACTTTGTAATCCTTAGAGTAGTTGTGGTAACTTAGTTTAATTTAGCATTTGAATTCTCAGTTGTAATTTTTTTTTAGTTAATGAAAGTTCTTATCTTTGAAAACATAAATTGCAATTTTCAGTTTCCTCAAGTTTTCTTTTAGTTCTATTTCTAAGTTATTTATTGAAAATAATCTCTATATGAGCACTCATAATCCAACCTAGTATCTGAAAATGTGAAAAGAAAACAGAGAAGAATGAAAAATCAGTAACAATTAAATCACAGGGTACCTTTGCATATTTGTGGAAAGCAATGGGAAGTACCAAGTAATGGAATTGGTAGAAGGACTCTTACCTAGCTTATCCTTGATAAGCTAGGAGCTAGTAGCTGATAAAGGGGCTCTAGTAAAAGCTAGAACCAGGTTTCCAAGTTTCCTTGTTTAAATTTCATATTTTAGCTTTTGAGAATAGCATAATTTGTTGTAGGAGTATTTAGTGTGTGGAAAACTAGAAGGGGGGGTTGAATAGTTTTACGTCTTTTTAATTTTATTATGAAAACTTAGTTTAGTTTTAAAACCTTGTTTGCTT
Source organism: Artemisia argyi (assembly GCA_030686995.1). Lineage (NCBI taxonomy): Eukaryota > Viridiplantae > Streptophyta > Magnoliopsida > Asterales > Asteraceae > Artemisia > Artemisia argyi. The sequence continues at coordinate 126,895,158 of CM060677.1, forward strand.
TTAAAAACTTTGATTCAATCTTATGTGAACTCAAATCTTGAACAATATGAACAAGTATATCTAAGTATGAACAATAATAATAATGTAAGCTAAGTATGTGAAATCAACACATGCATAATATAAACAATTATAGCTATATACGAGAGATAAGTACGTAATCGTTTATTTTATAATCCTTAGTTATATTTTGTATAAAAACTATACTTGATCGAAATGATCAATTATATGTATGTAACCTTTTTAGTTTGATTGTAAAAACTTTGTTTTGTGAATGAAACTTTCGTTTGATCTTTAAGTAAAATCAATACTAGCACTATATGAGCAACTATATATATACGTCTACGTCTACAAATGTAATAACGATATAAGCAAGATAATAAGTAAGATATGGAAAGATCTAACCGCGAGACAAAGGATTTATAGTGGTTCGGCTACAAGGACACCTTCCTTGCCCTACTCCACTCCTCGAGTCACCTACTCGAGAGTTTTCTTCACTATGTCAACAAGCTCCTTATGGCGGAGAAACCTTACACACCAATATACACACCACTTACACACCAAAGCTTCGTCACAACGAAATCACACCTTCTTCACAACTACTTCACACCAATCTACTACACACCTATCTTCACAACTACTTCACACCAATCTACTACACACCTATCTTCACAACTACTTCACACCAACTATCTTTACTACAATCTAGTTCACACCTATCTTCTACACACCAATTATCTTCACTACAATCTACTAGCCAATCACACAATCTATATTCCTAACACAACTATCTACAATCAAATATTCACAACACACTACACAAAGATATATGTAAATATTCTTGATGATGCACCAACAACTTGGATGTGGAGGTCACAACAAGTTGTAATACTTCTTGTCTTGGAGGATAGAAGTATTCTTCTCTTGCACTTGAGAGGATGATGTAAGAATCACTTTGAAAAAAAGGATTATGTATTTATGATCAAAGGATTTAGAGAATAGAAATGGGGATCTAGAACAGAAAGTTTAGGAGTGCAAAAGGTGAGGAAAAAATCCAGGTTTAAGGTGGTATTTATAGGCAAAAGAATCTGACAGAGGAGCGTGGCCGGTCCCCTTAAATCATGGCCGGCCCCCTTAAAATTAAGGGGACCGCCCTTTATAATTAAGGGGGCCGCCCAGCTGAAACGGCCAGATTCTTTGTCTTTTAGTGGGGAAAGTTTATTTGGTGAAAAACTAACTGTTTTTGGTTAAAAATTTGAATTCATATATTTAGTATGAATAAAACATTTTTCTTTATTACCAAAAGTGTTTTTCAAAAATATATAATATGTTTATATAATTAAATAAACTTTGCATTAGTTAATTAAATATACCTTTGATCATAAATTGCACTAAACACTTTGTTTATTCATACCTTAAGTGATTTGGATGTAAAGAGAAATATTAATCACTAAATACTTGTTTATGTCACAAGTTTTAGTTCTATGAGTTTATATTTTGTGATAATCAAAACATAGAGATATTGATAACATGTTAATAATGTTTTTAGGCATTAATTTATGTCAACATAGTGCTTAATTTCTGTTCATAAGTGCTTCTTCTGTCTTATTATAGATTATTATTAAGGTTTTAATTCATATATTCAGTTACATTTTAAGTTTTCTCTGTATTCATTTCATTTTTGTGTGATAAGTAGTGTTTGGATTAACTGTGTTTGAATGATTGAATGGGTTTCAGTGTTTAAGACTAGTTCATGTAACTCATTTACTGCCTAAATAAACCAAACCAAGCATCAAAAACAGTCATCAACAAACAAAAAGTCATAATCACCATCTTAACACCACCACAGTTAACTGTGGTGGTTTTTGAGTCCCAAATCTTTTCATTTCATTAGATAAGTTGGTGTTTTAACATAATTCAGTCCAAATTTAACTTACAAACATGATTTGAGTTAATTAGATCCTTCCAAAGTTCATAAAAGTCAAAGTACACCAAAATCTTTAAAAGTCAAAATCTGTCTCAGTGGATTTTGATCAAACTTTTGAGGTTTGTAACTTGTTTGGTACTAGGTTCTAGGGTCTAAGATTTTACAAGCTCAATATTTACCACTTTGTTGATTTTTGAGAATTTAATCAGATTTTATGGATTTTTTTAGTGGGTCCCATCAGGCCTCAAAGTTAGTTGCAGGGCAAGAAACTTGCCCTGTCTCAGCAGATCACCCTCACACCACCACCTTTTGTGGTGATTTGTGGCCTCCTTAGTGACCCTCAGCCATTGTTTTTGGTTCCACTCAACCCCCCTCCTACCAGGGAGTAAGTTTGAACCCTTTGTTTGACCCCTAGGATAGTGGACCCCACCTGGAATTGGTCATAAACCTTGTCCCATAATCTGCCTCAGAACTCAAATAGCAAAGTGCTTATTTTGGCTTTTTGGCTTATTGAAGCTTATTTGTTGGTTGTTATCTGCTTAATCTTGTTCATTGAACTCAGAGAAACCATATTCAACCATTGTGGACCCCACATTCCCCCATTTGAGCTAAAAATACTCCACAGTCAACAAAAGTCAACTGTGGGTATAATAAGCACTTCAAGTGCTTATTCTTTGGGTTAAATCAAAAGTGTCTTTGTTAAAAATAGTTTTTTTTAGTTTATTATTAGTTTAGAAAAAGAAAAAAATCCAAAAAACCAACTTTAAAAATAGTGATAGCTTATATTTAATAGGATTTATCAATTTATTTTTCTTTTTAATTTATTTCTAAGTAATATATCATTTTCATATTTTTAGAAATTCCATTTTAGGTTAAAATAATTTTATAAAATTTTCCAGATTTTTATTTTGTCTTTTAGTGGTTTTTCTAATTAATTTTAGTTTAATTTAGTTTTAATTAATATTAATCAATTAAATAGCATAATTAGATTTTATATAGTATAACCTAGTTTTTATAATTTTTATAGCTTTTATTTTAGTTAAAACATTTTTATAAATTTTTCTAGAATTTTTACTGTTCATTTTCTATTTTTTATAATATAATTAGTTTAATTAGAAATTAATAAGTAATTAGATTAATAATTAATTAATTAGTTCAAAAATACTTAGAATTAACTTTTTATAATTTTTTAGGATTCCTGTAATGGTTAATTAGATTTATAAAATTTTTCTTAATTTTCTAAGTCTTTTTAGTATTTTTAATAATTCTAATTAGTATTAAATAGATAATTAGTAATTAATTAATAATAAATAATTAAATAGTGTAAAAATAATTTTTATTTTTCTTAAAATTTTCTTTAATTATTAGGATTGTAAAAATATCAATTTTACACTTTTAACCCTTCCTTCAGTTGTACTTTTTGTTTTGTGCGTCTGTATACGTTTTTTAATTAAAACGTACGTTTTTAGTTTTTAGCTCAAATCTTCGTAATCCAAATTCCCGTAATCAATCACATAGCTTTCCTAAGCTATATTTGTTAATAATTTCCAAACAATTCTGATCATAACCCTTTTCTGTGAATAATCACCCGATCACGAATACGCTAAAGTTACAATTCACACTTCAACGGGACTTAACGACCTGGTGATACCTTATATTACCCGGAGCATTGACCTAGGCTATTTGACTTTATTGACCATTATTTGGTCAATATAAGTTAGGTGGTTTAGCATCAATCACCTACTATTGTAGTACTTATCATTTATAAGTAAAAGTATATGATGAGAAAAATATTCTATATTAACATTTTCCGTGTTTCGTCAAAGTGTATTGGTTGAACTATTGTGGCGATGTGATGATATAAGATGTGTGTCATCAAAAAGTTTAGCATAACATTAGTCAAGTGTGAATATTACCAATTTAACGGTCAAGTGTGTTGCGATGAAATCGCTAACGGCGTTTCATAACCTTGTCGCGTAAAATGTTCAAAATGATATTTAGATATCATACTATTTATTATAATTTTGTGGATCAAGTGAAAGTTATAACTTTGTGGTAATGATATATGTGATATGGTCAATTTATATATGTTGTCGAGGTCAAGAAAATGAGTCAATTAATTGAATAAGTCTCAATGACAAATTTCGGGTCATCTTATCCCAAACTAGTCATGAGGCTAGATACAAAACCTTGAGACATCAACCAAGACCATAGCAGTTGCTATGTCTCAGCTTAGAAAGCCTTGAGACAACAGCCTTGGCTTTTCCTTGGGTGTGTCTTGGCCTCAAGAGGTCAAAACGCCATAAAGACTCTTGAGACATGGCTACTTTTCGGTCGAAAACATGTCCAGTTAGTATTTGCCATTTATAGCCCTCGTTTTTCACTTTCTGCTAATGTGCACTTGAGTTTTTGTATAAAACATCATTCTGAGCAACTTTAATGTTTTACACTTTTGATGATTCGGACTAGAAAAGGGTGAAAATCGTGATTTAAAATCATATTAGAACCCTTTTTGTTCCAGCACCATAATTCCTTCTAGTAATCTTCATTTAGCCATAAATTTTTAACCACAAGCACTTTTTAAGTGATTCAAAAGCTCAAGTTCTAGTTTTAGCATTCTTTATCGGCTTCTTAAGGTTATTCAAGTCCATGGTTCATGATTTTGTGTCAACACTTAACAAAATCACTAGTTACATCTAGTGGCTCCAAAAAGGTTCCTAGCAAGTTATAGCTCATGTTTCAAGTTATGTACAACATCATACCAAGTCATGTTACATATACCACTAATACATCATCAAAAGATTATAACTTATTACAACCATATTGAATGACATGAAAAACAAAAATAAATTCTCACAAGGATCAGGTTGAGTGGTTACAAGAACAATCAAGCCTAAACCCCTTTTAATCTCCAACTTTGTCTACAAACTTGCTACAGCCTTAGAGAACCCTTGTACTAAGCCTTCTAATTCTGCCTTTGGTTCCTTGTATATCTTCTAATTCAACCTTGTAATCAACAATTCAACACTTGGACCTTGTAAGGATCACCTAAGTCTTCATATTCTTAGTATAACTTTAGTCTTGAATCAAAGTATAAATGGTGATAGTGATTATATGTTGTACAGCAAATGAGGGAGTGCAAGACAGATTTGTACTTGATTTCTATGTATTTCTTCATTGTGAAGATATATTATTATGTTTATATAGGAGACAAGAAAGATAGGTGGAATTATTTGGTGCAAGGCTCTTGTAACAAGGCCACATAGCCTTATTACTATGCTAGGAGCTGGCCACCTCATGCTTATGAGGTGGTGAGTATTGGTTAACTTGCTTCACGGTGAAGTAAGACTTCTACGGGGTATAGTTTGGTCTCGGTAATTACTAATGTTAAGCCCTTAAGCCTCAAAACTTAAAACCGGGCAACATAAAAATGTAATACTTGCAAAAATGTCAAAACTTATTAACATACTCCATCTAGGTATATTAAAAGTGGGATAAGTCTAACGAATTATATTTTTTTGCTAAAACCTAATAATGTAGGCTTGAGTACGCGTATTACGTGAGAAGTAAAATGTCTACGTAAAAATGACAAAGTGCCAATAGTTCGTATAAAATATGACTATTGATGAAATATGAGTATTTGGAACACATAGACTTATCCTAGTCTTGTGTTAGTCGCAGGAAAAGTTTACACGATTAAACTTGCGTGATTACTTATAAAAGTAATTTAAATATTAAAAGTAATACTGTATGACATAAAAAAATAGTAATCAAATAAATTTGTTTGTTGAGTTTATTGTTGTGTCGATACGCGTTGTGTGCGATTTTTACGTTTTGCTAGATATCGTCTCGTTAAATAGACAGAGGTGAACAAAAACGTTCAGAGAGTAATTATTCAAAGTAGAGTGAATTATTTAACTTGAAAATTTTACCGGTTTACTACCGGTTATAGTAATTGCTTTTACGTTACAGTAAAAGTCAAATAGTCAAAAGTCAAAGTCAAAGGGCAAAATAGTCATTTTGCCTTATGAAAATTTACGGGTTGCTACAAGTCCCGTCTTATGTTTATATGTATATAATAAGAATGTACGAAATAAGTTTATATGAGTATTTATATACCTTTCACATTGTACACATTTATAAAGTTTAATAAGTGGCAAAGTTTAGTGTTTTAAAATATCAACAAGCCCTTATTTTAAATTGGACTAAGGTTCGGGTTTATGTCATTTTCAATAATTCTCTATTCTGTAAATCATTACGTATTTGTTTTTATATCCTTGGAAAAGTATCTGAACATATTTATCAATTTTAAGTGTTCTATAGTCGTAACTAACTCATAACATAAGTCAATATTGCAAATTTAAGCTTATAAAATTGATGTTGCTGTTGACAGCCCACTGCAGTCCCGCAGAAACGTCGATATATCGAGTTCTACAAGTCCGTTGGATGCAGGTTTTTGGCTACGTGTAAGTCTAGATGTTACCTAAATTTGATAAAACTGGACCGACTACCAGAAATGAACAGAACTATAAGCTTTTTCCATTTGAATTCTGTTAGGCAGATTTGACATGTTTTACTATCGGCGCTAATTTACTCATCCAGATGAGATACAGAGTCCACCACCCAGAAAAAACGACTGTAAGACATAGCTCTTAAATCCTATCATATTCCCTAAAGCTCAAGGTCCACTGAGTTGGGGAGGCAGTTCATTCTAGCGACCTGTTTGCAATTTCAGCTTTTATAAGTCATACTTAGGGTTTGTTTTAACTTGTTTTCATAGTTTAGATCATGTGTACAACATCAAATACATATATAATCATACTTACATAAAAAAAATCAAAGATCACTAAATTATTACAACCGTACCGAATAAGCAAAAGAATAAACATAAACCTTACAATGATTAAGATGAAAATTTACAAGAATACAACTAACAATCAAACGTAATCCCTTCTAGTCTTCAAAGTTCTTCCAATCATAACCAAGTTTCCATATCAAGAAACATCCTTTAAAATACCTTGATCTACCCTAATCTAACATAAAAACAAACCCTTGCAAAAATCTTCAAAAGAATCCATAGAAATCAAGATGAGGTTTTGTGGTGATTTTGGTGTTTTTGTGAATGAAATGGTACTAGAATCAAGCAAGGAACATAAGACTTGAACTAATGATGGATTATAGGATCAAAATCAAGATAATATGGTGTATTTTTATTGTGTTTGGGTCGTTCATATGACGAGAGAAAAGAATGGATGAGTTTTTGTGATATTTGTTATAAGTTACAATAAGTGTTGTTTAGGAATTATCTAGTTTGGAAGTCTTAGCTACTAAGTATAACTCATGTGTAACCATCCTATGTAAGATTCATTCTCACCAAACCACATGGCTTGGTGACTCATGTAAAATGTCACCTAGGGGGGAATTGATAAGGTTGGGAAGTTTTTGGGAGTTATGAGTTATGGAGTGTAGTTTCGTCTCGGTAATTGCTGACTTTATATATTTAAGTTACGAAACTTAAAACCAGGTATTGCAAACTTATAAAAATCTTAAAACTTATCAATATACTATTTCTTAGCATATTAAATGAGTGCTAAGTTCAACGGATAGCGTAAACGCCGTTAAAACCTAAAAACGTAGGTTTAATATGTGTAAACGTATAACCGGACAATGTAAAAACCCAAAACTTATAGAAATGTCTTAAGATATCAAAAGTATATAATTTTGTTGTTCTAAATGTTATATGGATATAACGGGATGTTTAAATGACATTTAGACCAAAACATAGATCGTAGACGCGTTTGGTGACAATGGTTCTTAATAAAATTGACGTAAACTATCAAAATGACTCGACGAGTATAAAACTCACTTATCATCATTAAAATAGGTTAAAGTACAATAATGAATAGTAAAAGTATGAGAATGAATAGTGATGCGTGTGATATGTCAGTGTTGCATAGGGTGTTTAAGCTTTTTCAAGTTTTAAATTTATATTTAGCTGACTTATTACTAACACACACACTTAACGAGCAGTGTACCCGATCAATATGTATATCGTGGTAACTAGAGTGTCAAACACTAAGAATAGAACATTATATCTAGTTGATTTAATCAGTATTTTAATATCTAATTTAGTTTTATAATCTAATCTAATAAACGGGGGTTTAACCTGAGAGACTACCACATATTTAATTAAACATAAAAGTAAATCTAATGAGAACAAATCAGTGAATAGCAATCACGTACACAGATAGATAATAGAAACACGTAAGAAGACCTGTCCTTATAATTAAGTAGCTTGTCACTTGTTTTATTTCTAGTTTTATATGATGAGTATCGTAATCTAATCTGTCTCGTTGGATCCTAATTATCGGCGGGTAAACTCTTAATTATTACTTATGTTTATCCTACCTTCTAGACACTAGATAAGCAGGCGAGGAACAGGTATGGTAGCCCAAAAGACTCAACTAAACACAGAGGTTATCAATGCACAAATAAAAGTCACCAAAAACATCATCATAAAAACTTTAATCGTGGGAAAGCAATTTTAAGGGGAGCAATATTGTGGCCACAAGCCCATCAATCCTGATGGATTAAAGCTTACTAATAAAATAAACAATAGTACTTAATAAATTATACACATGCAGGACCTTTTTACGGCTCTAAGATCTTCGTTTGGGGCGTGTCTTATGATGCTTCTTCGACTGAATTCGTCTCCTTAGGGTTTTTCTTCACACAAAACTTGTATCTGTTATGGGTTATTTTATGTCTGAGGGATCGATGCGGTGCATGTTGATGACAGATGCGGCACATCTACTTAACTTCGCGTGGGGTCCAAGATTATTATATTCTGTAATATTCATACACCGCCTTTAGATGCGGCGTAACTTGTTTCTCTATGCGGTGCATGTTCTTTAACTTCTTGGATAGTATCTGGCGAAGTCTTTAGCTGATACGCCGCATGTTGTAAATGAGATGCGGCGTATTTTGAGTAGAACAAGTTGATTATCTTTCGTTGACCAAAGTTTCATATGCGGCACATGTTATAATTAGATGCGGCGCATTTTTCAAAGTCAGGAAATGGTCTTCGAATTCATCTAAGTATGATGTTGCGGCGTATCTGTTGAGAGTGATACGACGCATCTCTTGAATTTCAGTAGACTTTTCAAATTTTGATCATTTAGCTCCATAATTCGTCTAATATCATTAACTTTCACCAATTGCTTGTTTTTACCTAAGAATCACTAAAGTAAACATTAAAGCACCAATTCTCATACAAAACAATATAAAACAAGTCAATTAAATAGGATAAATGATGCTAATAAAATGTACTTATTTGATCTCATCAAATAGTAAAAGTATGAGAACGAATAATAACCTGAAAAGTACGAATTATTACACATTCTTGAAGTGTATGCGTGAGATCTTTTAGCAACTGATCTTTTTACCTTCTTATATATCCACTCTGCTTGCTTTGTATACCCAAATCCATACCCATTGTTGTTCATAAAATGAGTGGCCTCTACCCATGCTTCATCATCAAATGGAATATCAACTAAATCATAAACACCGTTCTTTTTCTTGACAATCTCATGATACTTAGTTGCTGCCCTTTCCGCCCTGTGATCACACTAGTTACCTTTACCTTTGTCCTTTTTGTGTAACTTCTCAAAAAACTCTATTTATGTCATCTCAATACTTAATTCAGTCTCCTACACAAAATAACATAACATTTATTAGAACCTCAACACTTCAACTAGTTTGATGAGTTAATTCAAATTTTTACTCATGGTCTACTTCTACTGATAGAAAACTTATCAGTTTGTGAGTTATTTCATATTCCAGCCTGTTACATTTTAAACACATCAAATAAACATAAAATTCTTAAGATCACAAGTCATTAATGGAGAAATGAAACCTCATTTAAATCCAAAAATATCATATGACATAAGCTTCATCAATTTGTTCTCCCTGTAAAACCAGGTCTCGGACCCATTGTACCTCGTACACTTTGATTATTTCACCATAGGAAAATAATATTTCAAAAACTAAATAAAATAAAAACTATAATAAGTAAAAGCTCAGAGTAAAATAACAACTCTATTGATGTGTGTTTCGTTGTAGGTATTTTAATATTCAAGTTTTAAATTTAATTTTAGTCGGACTTATACCTTAAGGACACACTTTCACGGGCAGTGTACCCGATCAGATGTAGTCAGTTAGGTAAGTACGAGGTCGATCTCGTGAATAGTATGCTTAGATCCTATCTAGTGTATTTTACAAGTTTAAAAGGGGTTTTTGATTGATTTGATTAATTAACTACTAAAACATAAAATGTAAACAAAACTATTTTATACTAATGTTGTGATCAATTAAGAGAAGAAAGTACTAGCCATATTAATCCTATTCCATTCTAGTCATCCGTTTATTAGTGCAATGATCTGTTTTTAAAGTACTGGTGACGTGAGGCTATGTAGGGAATATCTCATTTGTCCAGACAACATCCTCACATTCCTATCTAACCTAAACTAGTCCACTTGGTCTGTGAATCTAGTCACTATGCATGTAATCTCCTAGGCCATTTGGTCTATGCACCTATCGGACTACAAGCATGCATTAAGTCGTGTCAACTAATCTATATGATTTATCAGTGGTACCTATTTGGTCCATATGATACCTTACCCTTCCCTCACTTGGTCCATGTAAGAAGAACAATGTGTTAACATAAATGTTCTCATAATATACATCCAATACCCACTTGGCCAATGCAATACTAGACTTAAACTACTCAAACATATAAACGAGCATCGAAACGATAAACACATAAACTAGCCAATACAAGAAATTAAATCTAAAAAAACGGAAATAACTATCATAGAATATTCACAAACATGGCTAACACCCAAGGGTGTTAGCCTATAATCTATGTAAAAGTACAAAGAGATAATTCAAACGATACACAAATGGAAATCATAATGAAATCAATATGCAAACCAAATGATTAAGCCTAATGTGAATATACGAGACCTTCTCTTCTTGTTATCCTAGCTCTTGGGACTAATACTAGGGCCTTGGAGTGGTGAAATTCGGCTGTGATTGAGAGTGGTGAGCGAAAAAATATCAAAAACTCCCGTTTATAGCTTGTATTTATAGTCTTCAGTCATGGCTGGAATTAGGGGTGTCAGTAGGGTCGGGTTGACCTGACCTGAACCCAAACCCGAACCCGATAAGGCTAATTGGGTCGGGTCTAATCGGGTCAAAAAATCTTGTCAGGTTGTTTTGACCCGAACCCGATAACCCGATAATGTTATCGGGTCGAGTTAGGGTTAAATAAATAGTGCTATCGGGTTATCGGGTCAACCCTATAAGACCCGAAAATCATTTATTGATTAAGATCACTTCCTTATTACGGCTCATAATCATTTTTATTTTTTTTGTTTGTAAGTCCCGATGTTGTACTGGTGTTTTAACATGAACTATTTATGAGCAGTTTGGTGGTGTTTTGTTTAGAGTAAAATATATCATACTCATCTTGGTTTTCAAGGGGACACAACTCTTCTAGTTTTACCTCCACAATGCAGTTTATATTTCTTGATGTTTATATCTGAGCAAGCTATGGTTCTATCCCAACAGTGGGCGTGTTTGCATACTATGTTTTTTTTATTGAACAACAAATACTCACTCATGTATGGGACTTGAACTTATGGCAGATGAGATATCAAAGGAAGCATTGCATACCATAGGTTAAACAATTTCTGTTTGAGATATCATGCAATCCTTCATTATCAGTAATGATTATTCATCTCCAGTCTATTTAAAGGTTGTTATTTCCTATAGGGCTCATTAAAGAGTATTGCTTTCTGTTTAAGTTTCCAAAGGTTAACAAGTATAGTACTGCCAACTTTGGTTGGATACTTGGACACTTGTAATTAATGTTTTTTACTTGCTGTTACTTAATCAAGTCACCCGATCACCCGAATCACCCTACCCGACATAACCCGACCCGAATCCCACCCGAACCCAATAACCCGATTACTTATCAGGTCGGGGTTGTGGGTAACTTTTTAAAAACTCAAAACCCGACTCAACCCGACCCGACAAACCCGATAACCCCAATAACCCGACCCGATAACACCCCTAGCTAGAATACGGCGTAATCCATAGGGAATATTGATTGCTGACGAAGAAAGCATATTATGTGTATCTTTTAAATTACGGCGTAATCTTGAGATGAGATACATCATGATTCAAATCTTTGATAAACTTAGATGGGGGATAAGATCTTCATTACGGCGTATGGCCAGAGTTTCAAACGCCGTAATCCTTCAATGGTTGACTTTGGCTTTGATTGTAGAGCATCCAATTATGGCGCATTGTCAGAGTAAGATGCGCCGTAATCTTCAATGTTCACCAAGACTTGGTAAATTCTTCCAGGTACCAATACAGCGTAAGGCCAGAGCTTCTTACGCCGCATGCTCTTTTACAGCTTGCATACAAAATAGCTCTAAATCATGTCTTCTTTCCGTGTCTTTGACAATATTGATCCATAATTACTGAAATGGGAAAACTAAACCAATTTAGTATCAATTTAGATATAAATATGTATAATATGAGCAAATAACATGCGATAAGTATTCAACAATATAGGGCTAATCATCTATCAATCAATAATTTTCAAAAACATAATTGGCTTAAAGCAGTGTAATTTAATCATCACTATAAATCGGATCATATTGTGAAATTCAACCATATTATTGAAATGTTGTAGCTTTACGTTCCCAGCGTATACAGTCTATTTCAAAACTGACACACCCTGATCCTGCTTCATCCCTTGGAACTACTTTTCTGTTTGTGGAAACCAATAGGATTGTTACTCAGTTCTTGGTTGATGATCTTAGCTTGGATGGCTTTTGTGAGTTGAAATTTTCCCAATCTTGTTATTCATAGTTTAACATTGTTGTTATTGTTTATCTGTCATTTACTAGTTTAATCATAGCTTATTAGATTAGTGGAAATCAGTAGGTACAGTTGTAATTACATCTAGACCTAGTTTCATCATCTTTGTGTTTTAAAAGTAGTGTTTGGATTTGTCTGTGTTTGGTGTTATACTTGGTTTGAGCACTTGTAACTTGCTCATTTAGCTCATTCAGTACCTAAGCAAGCCTAATCACTCAAGTTTTTGAGAGTAACAACTCCAAAAGTCAAAATCACAAGAAATTACTCACCACAGTTAACTGTGGTGAGTTTTCAAGTCCAAAACCCACAAAATCTTTTCATAAGTTGGAGTTTTTACCTAAGTTAGTTTTCATATAGCTTATCTTAACTTATTTGATCACTAAATCAGCTGTCCAAGTTCACAAAAGTCAAATCTCATAATTTCTCAAAAAGTCAAAAATACCATATTCAGATTTTTGCCAAAATGGCATGAATTAAATTGAATTTTGTGTTGTGTTTGGAGGTCTGAAATTTGTTGCGGAATAACTCTATCAGCTGAACTTTGGATTTTCACAATTGTTATATTTTTGTGATTTTTTCTAAGGGACCAAAATACCCTTTGAAGTTGACTGCAGGGCAAAGACCTTGCCATGTCTCAGCAGACTTGTTTCACCCACCCAACTTTATTGATGGTTTGTGACTGACCCAGTGGGTCCCACTCCTCCAACTTGGCACCTTTCAACCCCCTCCTACCAGGGAGTGTATATTGACCAGTAGTTTGACCTGTGGACTTGTGGGCCCCACTTAACTTTGTGCCAAAAGTCTGTCCCAAAAACTGTCTCAGAATGGATTAAGCAAACAGCTTATTTGTGATTATTGACTTATTCAAGCAACTTATTTGGCTAATTTTTGCTTATTCAAGTTCTACTAACTCAGAGAAACCAAAAGTTATCATTGTGGACCCCACACTCTTCATTTGAGCTTGATTACACCCTCAGTCAACAAAAGTCAACTGAGTGGACAAATAAGCACTCAAAGTGCTTATTTCTGGATTGTGTGAAAAGTGTTTTTATTAAAAGTCTTTGTTTTTAGTGTATATTCAGTTTGGAAAAAGAAAAAACAAAAAAAAAACAACTTTAATATTAGTGATAGCTTCTATTTAATAGGATTTATCATTTTAATTTTCTTTCTAGCTTATTTATAAGCAATATATCACTTTGATATTTTTAGAAATTCTCTTTTAGGATTAAAGTAATTTTACAAATTTTTCCAGAATTTTATTTTGTCTTTTAGTGGTTTTTATAATTAATTTTAGTTTAATTTAGTTTTAATTAATATTAAGTAATTAAATAGCATAATTAGATTTTATAAAGTATAACCTAGTTTTTATAATTTTTCTAGCTTTTATTTAAGTTAAAACATTTTTACAAATTTTTCTAGAATTTATATTACTCATTTTCTATTTTTTATAATATAATTAGTTTAATTAGAAATTAATAAGTAATTAGATTAATAATTAGTTATTTAGTTTAAAAATACATAAAATAAACTTTTTATAATTTTTTAGGATTCCTGTAATGGTTAATTAGATTTATAAATTTTTTCTTAATTTTCTAAGTCTTTTTAGTATTTTTAATAATTCTAATTAGTTTAATTAAGTAATAAATAGATAATTAGTAATTAATTAATAATAAATAATTAAATAGTGTAATAATAGTTTTTAATTTTCTTAAAATTTTCTTTAATTAATAGGGTTGTAAAAATAATAATTTTACACTTGTAACCTTTCCAGTCCATCAGTTATACTTTTTAATTTGTACGTCTGTGTACGTTTTTAATTAAAACGTACGTTTTTAGGTTTTAGCTCAAATCCTTGTAATCCAAATTCCCGTAATCAATCACGTAGCTTTCCTAAGCTATATTTGTTAATAATTTCCAAATAATTCTGATTATAACCCTTTTCTATGAATAATCACCCGATCGCTAATACGCTAAAGTTACAATTCACATTTCAACGGGACTTAACGACCTGGTGATACCTTATATTACCCGGAGCATTGATCTAGGCTATTTGACTTTATTGACCATTCCTTGGTCAATATAAGTTGGTGGTTTAGCGTCAATCATATGCCTTGTTTAGCAATATTGCCTAAAAGCTTTTATTGAAGATTTCCACTAGATCATCATCAAGTTGATGCCATTGAGTTTCTTCTCCACAAAAGAGTGCCTTAAATTCTTTAGTAATTGCTCACACAACCTCATGCTCTAGGTAGCTACATGATTGAAAATATATGTTAATTAGTAAATGGGCATTGATATTAGGTGTCACAGATTATCACCTCAAAATGATAATTGAGAAATATGATATTTAACTTTGTATTGGGGACTCACATATAACACAAGACTACGTAATTTTTGCTTATTGTTTCATGAAAGCAATTATCAATACTTGGGATAAGAAGCTGATAAGAAGAAGGACCTTTAAACCAAAAAGAACATCCCATACTTATTTTTATGCTATTAAATGAAGTCTCTACACCTTACCCGAAGCCATTTACACAAAGAACTCGTCTCACCAGTCACCACTTACCCAAAACAAGAATTTAAAGTGCCGCCAATAAAATACAACAATGAGAAGATAACATGAAACAAAATCGATTGTTATCACGATAAACTAAAGATAGAAGTTGCAATCAAAATTCTTAGGAACAACAGGTTAAATGTAGCTTTGAAATGTATTGCTCTTCCTGAAATGATTGAGTTGCCATTGTGCTGTTAGATTCACATTCAATTATGGTACAAAAGCATACTAAACAGACAGACAGTCATATACGCAGTATTCATTGGCTACCAACATATTCACATATCAAATTAATAATTAAGATAAATAAAATATGTAAACCAATCTAATATTCCTATTTGCATCACAAATAATACTACAATAGATGCAACTTGCAAGATTCGAAGCCTTCGTAGTCTGCAAATAGGTAGCATGCAACTTCTATCTTTAATTCTCTCTATATATTTTCTCTTTAAAAAACACACTAATGAATCGATATGTATGCTGCAAGTATACAATTTTAGGGCAACACTAGTTAAACATATGACAAACAATTGTGTTCGGCGGGAACTCAAAAATCAATATATTACGATCATTTAACTCTAAAGATATCAGTTTTGCTTTTGTAAATTATGTAAATGGGACTTGTCTTGAACAATTGTGACTTTTAAGGTCAAGATATTGGTCTATTAGCTTCTAAGTTGATAGTGTTTTGATAAACTTCTAAAACTAAAACAAACACCACATTCAACTATTTTAACCTTGTTAAAACTTTACTATTTTGAGTTTTGACACATTAGAGATAAAATCTGTTACGACAAAACTACAAGTGACTCGCGAGAAACCAGCATTTCAACCATATACTTGACCAAACTTGAAACTATAGTATTTGTTAGTTACGATCAATCTATTATTCATCCACATAACCCACACCTTAAATCATTTTTTGAGTAGATACACTGTTCTATACTTATATTCCCTAAATCATTGAACGATACTTCTAACTAACCTCGCCATGTTGGTACCTACTGAGATTAAACCTAACCTAGACAACCTAAATAAACCAAACTCATAACAGAACTTCATGCGGTTTGTTTTTGTTACTCCTCACTGTAAAAGAAACATAAGATACAAGTCTGTGTCTATGTGGAGTTGTTAGCTTTATACACAGAAGCTATTACACATACATGGATTTTTGTTCAGGCATTCGGCTTCGGTTATTGGCACCTTTCACCCTTTTGTGACCAACTCTTGGTATAAGACTTCTAGCCTCTAGTGAACTTCTTATTCGGTACCCTTCCTAAAGAAACCTTATTGAAAAGCCGAAGGATTGCAAACTAAAGAGAATTTAATGCATATGGCATATATTATCTCACATGCACAGAGAGACTTTTGTTTAAGTTGTGTTTTATCAAGTTTCAAGCTCCCAGTTATGTTTCATTTTCACTCAGGAGTGCAACTTTCACTATTTCTACAAGAATCATCGCATAAACCCTATTGACTAGATCAAATTCAACATGTATAACACTCCATAGTTGCTATAAATGGTACTCATCAAACCTAGCCACTGCTGTCTAAAAATCCTGCAATCAGTGAATATCTGATTCCAAAAGGCAGTGTAAACGATTTCCAGTTGCTACAACTTCATTCATATTGCAAATTTTACGCATATCAACTATTCATCCTAAAATCATGATCCACAAACACAATTTGTGTATGAAACCATATAAAATCAAGATATTCCATTAAACTAAGATGGAGTTCAACATTTTTGTTCGATTTAGTACAGATAAAATTAAGAACAAACACATAGAAAGCAACATCATTTAAGCACCATCAATTTAAACTTATATTGATATTGAATCTATTGATTCAGAACAAAAATCATTCACACAAATCAACAAATAAAATCATGATATTTCAGTCATCTACTCTACTAACAATTTTATAAATAGTTTAAACTTACACATTTATTTAAAATCATGATTCACAAACACATTTATGTATAAAAACCTAAACACTTATGCATTTACAATAAACTAATATACAATAAATTTGATAAGCAACTCAAACTTTTAAACTAATTCGTAAGGAAAATAAATAAAAAAGATTAGCAAGTTCGACCTAAAACCGTTAATCAAAACAATATAGAAACCTAACGGTTTATACAATTACAGTTTAACTAACTAATGCAATATACACACTAATCAATTATCACACAATTTGATTGTTTTGACCTAAACTAAGGATCCACAAACACGTTTTTGTTGAAGATCATCTATACTTAATAGTACACGTAAATTAACTAGTTTGACCTAAAATCATGATTCACAAACACATTTTACAATATAAGCAGTTAGAATTATAGAATATTAATCAAAAATTCACCTAACATGCAAACAACTAATCGAAAATCAACTTAAAACTTATAGTCTTACACAAATTATTCAATAACATTCAAAACTTAATCACTTTTAACAACTTAGAATATATAATTAATACTAATTAGCCCTGATTTACATCTAACATCTATTTACACAAAAGCAAAATATCCAGTAACATTTAAAACCTAATCACTTAGAGTGCATAGCAGTTGCATCTCTGTCGTGGCCTACTGGATGGTTTATGAAGTTGATACCAGTACCAAACAAACATGTTAAAACAAATTAACTGTAAAAATGTTTATTTATATTTTACAATCTTTCTATGTTTTGTTGATAATAATCGTAAATCATTTTAACTAGATAAATAAAAATACGTAAGTTTTTAAGCCAATAGTTCAGTAACTCATTTCACTAAACAAATATACCATCAAACATTTATAGTTTGCATGTAATCAAAACCATTTTTATAATCGTAAATCATTTTAACTAGATAAATAAAAATACGTAAGTTTTTAAGCCAATAGTTCAGTAACTCATTTCACTAAACAAATATACCATCAAACATTTATAGTTTACATGTAATCAAAACCATTTTTATAAAACACTTATAAGTAACATTTTTTACTTAAACTTTTATAAAATACATTGTCTAAACTAACTAAATAAATATGTAAGTAAAATGGGCTATTCATAATTCATAACCCAAAACCCATAACCCATCATGTGCATTACATCATGCATGACATCAAAATAGGTAAAACTCAAGACCCATGACCCAAAGTCCATAACCTATAACCCAAAGTATGCTTTGCATCATGCATGACATCATGTTGGGTACCAATGACCCATAACCCAAAACCCAGAATTTTAACCCAAAATCCGAACTGGAATTACCCAGGTGCTGGATCCCTTGGATTACACTGGCTGGATCCCTCTGGGAAGGGATCCGTCGGATCTGGCTGATCAGAGGATTATTTTTATATAAATAGTCAGCCATTTCCTCATTTCACTTTAACACTTTCACACATATATTTTCTCTGTATTATTGCTTTTCTAACTTCAGATCTTAGGATCATCCATGTAGCTTTTCCTTTGGTGATTCTCTAGGTTCCTCTTAAAGGCGAGATCATGACGTTTTTAATAAAAGACTTGCAAGCTTGAAGATATGGGTTGCTAGGCTTCATCGTCATCATAAGACCACTGAAGTCTTTCTTGTTGGTTGTTCTTCTTAAGTAGGTCATAGATGTGTTGTGATAGTAGGTGCTGATCGGGTAGTGGTTCCTTCATTACAAAGGAACTCAGTATTTAGCTTTGTACTGGATAAAGTGTAAGCGACATAGGTTTGGTTCTACCTTGTGGAAGAACCCGATATCTAGTTTTTTACCGGATAAAGTATAAGCGTCGCAGGTTTGGTTCTACCTTGTGGAAGAACCTGGTATCTAGCTTTGTACCGGATAAATTATAAGCGATGTTGTGAAGGATTCTCCGCCAAGATAAGGAGCTTGTGGTGCAGTGTTTACGAACTCTCGAGTTAGGTACTCGGGGAGTGGAGTAGGGTAAGGAAGCTGACCTTGTAGCCGAACACTATAAATACTTGTGTCATGGTTTTATCTTTCTTTACTCTCACTCGTATTATATTTTCTCCATATCTAACTATCAATATCCACACATCAAAATAGATTGACATTTCTAAGCTACATACGACGCTAATTTATATCCATGGTTTCTGTTTAGCAAAACTATTACTCACATCATTAACTTTATACAGCTAATAACTAGTAACATCAAAACAACAAAACTCGGTAACATTAACTTATTATTTACAAAATATACGCCAATTTGCAATCGAAAATAACCTATGCATCTTCGAATTTCTAAACATAATAGTACGAAATCATATAGTGATCTACATACAACAATTAAAGTTTACTTTTTCATTTTCATCTTATAACTTTTTTGTATAAACTACTGTTCATACTTAATCTTAGCATTTGGATAAACCTAACATTTATCATGATATATGGAGCGAAATCATACAACTACATACGACAAAAAAACAATAACATGAAATTCTTAATAACAGACTAAACGCCAATTATAAACGATAGTCACCTATCTAAAATTTCTACGCATAAAACTAGCAACTATCACGATATTAGTAAACAAATAGTAATTTCTGCTTAAGTAAATGCAACCTAACTTATTAAAACCTGAACATCAATAAACGCAACATAACCTTTTTAGTTTCAACATCTTAAAATGCATAATTACCCCTAATTTACATCTAATAACATATTTGACGCACAACCAAAATCTTCAGTAACATTCAAAACTTAATCACTTTTAACAACCTAAAATGCAAAGTTAACACTAATTAGCCCTGATTTACATCTAACAGCTTATTTGATGCATAAAAAAAAACTTTCTGTAACATTAAAAACCAACTTTTAATAGTTTAAAATGAAAATTAACACAAATTAGACCTAATTTATATTTACATACATATTTGATACTTAATTTAATAAAAGTTCAGAGTCTACCGATGGTGACGTAGTGAGGCGATGATGGAGTGAGGCGGTGATGGAGATTCCATGGATTGCTGATCAAGGAACGTAGACGGAGGGGTAGAGGGGTAGAGTGGGACGCCGTGAGTTTCCGATGAAGCAATCTTGACGAACTAAGGTGGATACAACGGGATGGAGCGATTTAGTGAGGCAGCGACATGGTGAGCTGATAAGGAAGTATGGTATGTGCACGGCCAGGACGATGGCGATGGCGAGCCAAAGGCGTTGAGCGGCGAGTGGTTCACGCATTTTGTGTTTTGACTTCATTGTAAATGATGGGAAACATAATAAGGCAAGAGAAGTGGAATCTAATATTTAATACTTGTTTGAAGTGCTTTATTTAAGTGTTGTTTAAAATTTAATATTTAATTGTTGTTTTAAATTTTATTAATGCAACTCAAATATTGTCAACTTAAAAGAAAAATATGACTCTCACAAGTTGTTGGTAAAATTAAGGCAAGAGTTATATATCTCACACTTGCAGAAATACCAACCAATTTACTTGCTGCTAAAAAATTTGCAACTTTGCTAACATTTTCCTTGCCAAAATTATATGCTAAATGCATAAGTTAGCAACAACTTCTCTATTGTTTAAATAATTGTTACTAATGACATTTTTTCTAGTAGTGATAAAAATGGTCATCCTAAAATAATAGTACGTATTCTTAGTCCTTTCAGGCATATCAAGAATGACAAAATCTATAGAAAAAACAAATTTATCTACTTTCACCAAAATATTTTCTACTATTCCTATGGGATGTTTTACAGTTTTATCAGCCAATTCATTATTTAAATACATAGGACTAAGTTTTTCCCCACCTTAATTTAGTATAAGTCGACTAAGGCATTACACTAACACTTGCTCCTAAATCAGTTAACGCTCTATCAAAATAAAATATGAAAAACTAGAAAAGGGGGTTGAATAGTTTTACCGTTTTTAATTTCTTTTCTTTGAAAAATTTATGTGAAGTCGACTAATGTATATTGACAAAATATGACAGTAAGTAAAATATAAGTAAGGATAGAAAGGATCAAACCACAACACGAGGATTTATAGCGGTTCAATCTATAAGGACTCTTTTTTCTTGCCCTACTCCACTCCGTTAGTATCCAACCCGAGAGTACTTTTTCACTAGTCAACAAGGTCCTTTAACCGGCGGAGAAAACGTTACACGTCGTTTACATAATATTTCTGACACAAAGTTAGATGTCGAGTTCTTTACAAGGGTACAACCACTCCCATCACACTACATATTTTAAGGACTAAAATACTAACCGATCACTACAAAGGTTTATGATAGTTTGGTACAAACAATGATGTATGAACACGTAGAATACACATTGTGATTAACAAACAAAGACTTGCAACAATTTCTTGAAGCTAGTAAGTCTTCACTGATGATTTGATCTTCTTGCTATTTAATAAGTTCACTAAAACAAATATGAATACTAATAAGGATTAATTTGGTACCTTATTATAGGGTCATTTAAGCCTAAAAGTCATATATAATTGATCAAATATTGCCATAACTCGTTTCTTTTTACATTTTAGGTACTTGGGACGGGAATTATGAAAACCGGCATGTTTTAGACCAAAATCGACAAGAAAACGAAGAAAAATGAACAACTCAAGAATCTGTCAAGATGGAGACCTGACGGCGTCACAGTCTATAGCTTGACGCCATCACTTGTATTTGAAGACCCAAACTCAGTGCAATTTTATAACGTGACGACTTAGAAGAATTATAACATGATGGCCTCAAGACATACCTGACGGCGTCATGATGGTGAATTGCACAGACGAAACCCTAATTGGAGTCGAGCTGACGGCGTCACAGATTGCAAGTGATGCCGTCATAGTTGTAAATCTATATATACTTTTCGAATCTTTTTCATTCATTCTAACACTTTGGAGGACATAAACCCTAGACGATTTCAAGCTTATTTGTAAGGCTTTTTCAGCCTTTTTCACCCATCTTTAATTAAAGATAAGTTATTCGTTTAATTATTCAATATGTCTATGTGTTGTTTAATTATTTGTTTTTCTTTTCTTCACTTAAACATGCTAGGCTAGGTTTATTTGTGTTTGCTTAGATCTAATGAAAACTAGTTGTTGATCATTGAATTGTCGTCTCTTGTTTAATTGATTGCCTCGGGTTAGGAGTAGGAAAACTGGCTTCTCTTTTATATGTGCTAGCTTGAAAGTCTTACTAAACGCAACCATATAGTGCACTATTGGTTTTTCACGTTGTATTTATTGCGTGAATTGCGGCTTGTTGATCCTGGAAGACTTAATAGACTTTAAGGTTTTTAGGGGAGACTTATATGTTCATAGAGTTGGGGACTTCGGCACCTCCCCACGACCAATATTAAGGAATACAACACTTCAATTAAAATAAGGACGTGATAATTTGACCAATCAACAGGAGATAAATAGGGAGTAAAGAAATCTAAATAAACACAGTTTCCTCATAATAAGAGTTACCACTTTACTTTTCTTGTTTATTAATTTAATTTAGTTTTATTATTAGTTTTGGTTTAGTTATTAAGTAGCTAAACCCCCCACTCTTCAAACCCCGAGATTTTTAATTGCTTTCATAAAATATAAAAATACAAAAAGAATCGTCCCTCACCTTTAGACCTATCTCGACATACACTTCAGCCTTCACATACACTATTCCCCTAGAGAACGATCAATCCCCATGTCTTACCTACAATACACTACAGTGGTTAGGTACACTGCTTTGGAGGATTGTAAAACTTCTTGTGAGGTCTTACAACCGCCGCATCAAATACATGCTGAATTTGAACAAGTGAGAGAGAGTATATAAGTATAAGTTTATGATTGTAAGTGATGATTAAACAAATGAATTTGGGATGCTATTTATAGCCAAAAGGCTTAGGCAACCACGGTTCACACGGACCCCATAAAAGGGGTTCGCCGCTTATAGAAAAGGGTTCCTTGGACCTCTGACACAGAATCTGCAAAATCTTGTTCATATCATTCCAAAATATTTTCAAGATGTTTCTAGGGTAGGATGATCCAATTAGTGAGGTAATAACACATTTTCATTTTTGATTTAAATGTAGTAAGAAAGTTAACTAGTAAAAGGTATTATGTAACTAGTTAGAAAATGGTTATTAAGAAGTAACATGTTAGTCTTTGTGTAAGTAAAAAATATTTGGTTACTTATGCTAAGACAAGACTAATTTGATAAATCATGGACATTTTTAGAAGTATGTACAACACAAAGAATATTTGTGTATATAAGGATTGTACAGTTTAAATTAACAATGTATGATATGTATTAAAATCTTTTGTGGTATTAAATAAAACTTGTAACTATATATAAAATACTTGACAATTTTTATACTTTGCGTAAATAAAGTTAATTATTGTCATCAATAAAATTTAGCAAACATTGTAAAATATAAATAACGTTTTTAGGCGATATTTGTATCAACAAGAAATATGACTAATACTACAATGTAAAGTAAAACCACTGGGTCTTTTTCCTTAGATGGAAGTGTGTTCTTCGAGACAATCAAGCAACGCTTGTTCATCGTCGCCTTCAACTCATCCTCAAGCCTTGACTTCTCCTTCAGTAAACATTTCAAGCACTTGGTATACTCAGGCAAAACCCATTGACACAAATCTTCTAAACAATGATATGACCTACGTTTTAACACATAATAAGGGTGTTAAGAATACTTACTTGTTAACCCTGCTAGCAGTAAGCTTTTTTTACTTTATTCAGCTACACAGAACACATTCTTTACCTTACTTGATCATTCACGCCATTGATTAGGGTTTCTTGGGAATATCACCACCAGGCTTGCATCAAGTATGTAGGACTAGGGCTACGAACCGATAACAAGTTAGGTGAGTATGAACTTGGATAAAACCCTATTTTGATCTTCGAGATCAATATGGTTTCGATTAGGGTTTTTGGAATAACCCTAATCGCGTAAAAACTAGCGATTGACCGAAAGGGTTAAACCCTTTGGGGTTTCGGTCGACTAAGAGTTAACTAAAGTCGACTTGTGTCAACTATGGTTGCCGACCCAATGGATTCTTCCCTTTAGTTTGGTGTTCGGTCGATCGCGAGAGAGAGAGAGAGAGAGAGAGAGAGAGAGAGAGAGAGAGAGGGGGGGGGGGGGGGAGAGAGAGAGAGAGAGAAGGGGGAGAGAGAGAGAGAGAGGGAGAGATAGATTTAGGGTTTAGTGAAAAGTTATGAATGCATACCTAGTCCCTAGAAAGCCTTGGTATATATAGGGTACCAAGAAAAGTTCTAAAAGGATTATGAACCTCCTTAAGTTTGACAAAAAGCAAAAAGACACCCTAAATGGGCGATTGGCCGAACACCTTTCAAGAAGGTTTTGGGTTTTGCTTTTTTGTCCTTATTGACCTTTTAATACTTATCTCAGATAAATATTATTCTTTGGTTAATAATTATTTACTTTCTTAATTAAAATAATGATGTATTTTCATTTCCTCATTACCCTTATTTCATTCCGTAACTCGTTTCTTATTTCCGCTTGTATTGCCCCGTTTAGTGTGCATCGGTGTGACTGTTCAGCATTTCCATGAAGATAAGTGTGAAATCCGTTGTGTTGTTTGTACATAAACCCTTCATAGTTTCACCTTCACTGTGTTTGAAGGTGTTATATGCAAGTTTTAAATCCATGACTATTTTCTTTGACCTCTGATTGACTTTCTTGACTTAGACACAAGGCTTCCCATGCTTCTTTGGCAGTGGGACATTTTATGACTTGTTCCATGAGGTCATTAGGTAGACATGAATTAATGAGACTCTTCATTCGTTGATCAAGATTTACAACCCTTTCGTTCATTATTTAACCATTGTGGTTCCAAGTTTTCCAAACCGACAACAGCTTTTGAGACATATGGTCTATTTGTAATGGTTTTAAGAAATTGTAGTTCTATACTCACAATGTGACATAGAAACCTTTTCTTTCATTTTATAGAAGGGAATTAGGGTTTCACGGCGTTTCTATAGTACACGTGTCTAGCATCTAATGGGTGGATGTGATTACATTAAATGCTTCTTAACTAGTGCAAGGTTACACCATGTTTTAGGGAACAGTTGAGTATACTATTTGTACTTTTATACCAAATTTGAAAATTGATCATTCTCAAAAAGATTTTACTTTCTCTCTTTTGTATAAAGTATATTTTTCTCGCTTTGAAACCTTTTAGATGATATGAGCTTTTTGCTCAGCATCTTTGTTGAGGAGATCGACATTATTCAACAAGGTATTGCTACCCTCGCTGAACTGGACTTCTTCTTTTGGACTTCGTCTTCAGTTTCTGAACCGCATCAGTTGCTGAAATGAAGACTTCGTTTGTCTTCAAGGACTCTGAAGAAGCTGTGACTGAACTTTTATCTTCACTTCAGTTTCTATACTTAGGTTATGTTATATTCGAATCCTATTCAGGGATTGTGAGAGCCGAACTGACCTAACATTATGTGATTATGCGTTTTCAAAATAATACTATGTTTTAAATCAGCAATCCCAAACACTTTTAAAACTTGAACCATGATTTTAGTTTCAACCTAAAAGGATTCTATACACGTGTACACAAAATATGCCTACCCTTTAGGCTAATGCTAATAGCTCAGTTGGTTGACCCTCCAACTGAATTGATGACCGCGTTTTCTTCATTAGCCCAACTGAATTGATGACCGTTTACCCTCAACCTTTTCAAAGTTATAGTTGGCCTGCCAACCAAAAGTTTCATTCTTTTTGTATGTGTACTTTTTTAATTAGTTTTTGTGAAGTATATTATTAGCAAATTTTGTGATTAAGTGTATTCTTGAAGAGAAAAAGACTACAATATTTAAATAAATTGCCATCAGCAATTGGCCTTACAAATCAAATGTTGAAGGGATAATTATTTGAAAATGTAATGAACTTGCCACGTTTTGCTATGTTGTGTATGTTGCTTTTAATTTTGTTAAATAATGCAAAAAATTTACTAATCAGCCTATTATGTGCATGATTTAAGTTTCCCCGTTTGTGTTGCTGACGTGTCAACGTTGACTCCGTTACAAAAGCATTGACCCGTTATGTTTTTACTTTTTGCGTTTTTGTGACCCATGTGGGTGTTTTTTTCCCCGCCAAAAACACCTTTTGCCACACATAAACCCTAATTTCTTCCCCAAATGCGCACACAAACACAACTTTTTATAACTTTTTCTCTCAAACCATAATAATTATAAACCCCTGCTAAAATAATTCGCCCCATTTATGGAAGTTAAGGTATGTGGTTACATTAATTCCAATATTCAATATGGATAATTTTGCCTAATTATTGTGTTAATCTAAACCTAATTTTCTATTGTTTATTTTTCAGAATGACTATACCTGGTCCCGATGGTATTGAGGTGGATGTTTGGAATGATAGATTTTTCAGGGACCAACCACTAAGGTATGAAGATGGTGTAATGTTGAACATGTTTATTGCTAGACTTAATTATGTAGACTTTATGAGGATGGTAGTTAAGAGAACCAACTGTGCCAGTCTATTTGCTGCTTACTATAGGATGCCACAACTTGATCTAGAGAAGGGTTTAGTGAAATTGTCTAATGACTCTGATATGATTCACATGTATGATCTGTCAAAGAAGCATGGTGGAATAGAAGTATTCTTGGACCATTGTAATATTGATTTGTCAGTGTATTTGGCTGAGCCTGACCCTAGTACATTAAGTGACGGGACCTCTAGGAAAAGAGCAACACCTGAGAGGAGGTATTGCAATGTGTTTACACAGGAAGAAATGGAGAGTTGGGCTGAGAAGGAGGCTGAAGAAGAGCATGTGGTTAATAGGGGTAAAGGCATAGTTATAAATAGGGGTTATAAATGAACAAAAAGGTAGGGAGAGGGCCATTTTAGATGCTGGTAAAGGAAAAGCTATAATGGTTGATCATAGTGACACTGCTAGTAAGGGAAAAGCTACAATGGTTGTTGAAAGTGATATTGAAAGTGGGGATGATGGTATGTTAGATGGTAGTGACAGTGATGACAGTGAGTACTCTCAAAAATCTATTGATCATCTCAGTCCTGGTGAAGAAGAGGTCATACAGCTTAGAACAAGAAAAGCAAACAGAACTAAGACAAGACCAAATCCAATTCCAGACATGGGTGGTTCTGCAAGTACTAGTAGGACCAATGGTTCAAGCAAAAATGAAGTGTTGGTTGAGCATGATGAATTCATAGGTGATTTGTTGAGAAAGTTGAAAGGTGATGGTGAAGATTCTGAATTGCAAGACCCTTTTTTGGGAGTTAAAGAAAGACAAGAGAAATATCCTGCATATGATCCTACCACTCATTGGAGGTCTCAGCTACCAAAGGTAATGCAATATACTTAATTTACATGATAGATTATGTATGCTCAAATTATTTTTGAAACTAAACTTATATTTTTTTAAACAGCTTGGACAAAGATTTGAGAATGCTGCACAGTTGAAGGAGTGTATGACAAATTACGCGTTGGCCAATGGATATTCCATTTGGTATGAGAGGAGTGCACAAGATCAGATAATTGCTGTTTGTGGCCAGAGACCACCAAATTTAAAAGATCCTTCTTTAGGCAAACAAAGGAAGCATGTCAGGTATCCTAGTGAATGTAAAGAAGATGTTCCAAAATGTACTTTTAGGTTATATGCTAGGATGAACAATGAAAAAACTTTTCAGATTAAGTCATTAATACCTGAGCATACTTGTGTTAGAAATTTTAAGTATGGTTCATTAGTTGACTACAAGTGGATAGGAAGGCATTTTGGTGAAAAAATAAGGAAGAATCCAGACATTAAGTTGGTGGACATAGCTGATCTAGTAATGAAAATGTATAAATGCACTGTTAGTCTTAACCAGTATAGGGCTGCAAAGAATTGGGCTTTAAGTGAGTATGAGAAAACAATTGAAGAACACTATGGGTTGCTTAGATCATATGGCAAAGAATTATTAGACAGTAACCCAGGGTCCACAGTCAAAATAGGAGTTACAACAACAGATGATAAAACTTATTTTGATAGGTTTTATGTCTATTTTGGTGCACTCAAAGAAGGATTTAAGCAAGGTTGTAGGCGGATAGTTGCTTTGGATGGATGCTTCCTTAAAAGGCCTAATCAAGGTGAGATTCTAACTGCTATAGGAAGAGATGGTAACAACCATATTTTCCCTATTTCTTGGGCTATTGTGAATGTAGAAAACAAGGATAATTGGTCATGGTTTATAGAGCTTCTAGGTGACGATTTAGATATGCCAACTGGACAAGGTCTTACTCTGATGTCTGACCAACATAAAGGACTAATAGAGGCTGTCAAAAAAGTTATGCCAGATGCTGAGCATAGGCAGTGTGCTAGGCATATTTATGAAAACTTTAGGAAGCAATTCAGTGGTGAAGAGTTTAGGAATCTGTTTTAGGCAGCCTCTAAAGCCACATATCCTCAATGGTTTAACAAAATAATGGAAAAGATCAAGGCCTTAAACCCTAAAGCTCACCAATATTTAATGGAAAAAAACCCAAATACATGGTCTAGGGCTTTTTTTGAGTTAGATAGGGGGTGTGAAGCAGTTGAGAATGGTTTCAGTGAGTGCTTTAATTCAGTTTTGGTATCTGTTAGAAACAAACCACTTCTCACCATGTTGGAAGCTATAAGAGTGATAGTTCTTGAAAGGCTCAACACCATGAGGAAAATTTCTTCAAAATGGACTGATGACATAACTCCATCAATCAAGAAAAGGCTTGACTTAATGAAGAATAACATAAGGTATGATGTATTTGTTATGCTTATCTTTCATTAATTTTTTTTACTTAGGGAATAAAACTAATTGGTTGTATATTTATTTGAAGGTTTTGGCATGTAATCCATACTGGGAATGATGCATTTGAAGTTAGAAATGGAAGTCATGCATTCAAAGTAGATCTATCAACAAGGACTTGCAATTGCAGATTATGGCAGTTATCAGGGTTGCCATGTATTCATGCCACTTCTGCAATAATGAGTGTCAATTTGTATCCAGAACAATTTGTTCCAAACTGGTTTAGAAAGGGTTTATACCAAGCTACATACAACAACTTTCTAAACCTTGTTGCTGGAACTGACTTTTGGCCTGATCAAAGTCAGTTCTCCACAGTTCTACCACCTATACTAAAGAAGATGCCAGGAAGGCCAAGAAAGAAAAGGATCAGGGCAAAGGGTGAAGGTGGTAGTGGAACTAGGGTATCCAAAGTAGGAACAATCATTACTTGTGGTAACTGTTTGCAACAGGGACACACCAAAAAAGGTTGTAAATTTCCTACAGCTCCAAAACCTCCTAAGGTAATTAAGAAGGCTGGTAGGCCAAGAAAGGATGTGTCTGCAAGTGCTATGGGTGGAAATACATATGCACAGGGTGGGTCTGCAAGTGTTATAGGTGGAAATACAAATGCACAGGGTGGGTCTTCAAGTGCTGTGAGTGGAAATACAAATGCACAGGGTGGGTCTTCAAGTGCCATGGGTGGAAATACAAATGCTCAAGGAGGGACTGCAAGTGTTAGGGGTTATGATATCCCAGGTATGAACTATGAAGCAACAAGTTACACAAGGGCATTCAATAGGGTTGGATGTATTAACTTTGCAACTAGAGCAAGTGGTTCACAAAGTCAAACTGGTGGTGCAAAAAATAAAGCAAGTGGTTCAAAAAAAGGGCCAAGCCAACAACAACAAAGCAGAGGATTTAGTTACTGGTTTGGAGATGATGAAAGTGGACTCAACAAGATACCCAAATTGAAGTTGACGTTCCTACTCAGGAAGAAATTCAGACTCAAGCAACACATGATATCCTTACTCAACAATCAGTGCAACAACCAATTCAAGTGCCAATTCAACAACCAAGACAGCCACCAAGGCCAAGGGTTGTAATCAGACCAAGGAACCCAAGTGAGAGAATTATGAAGAACAAATTGGCTAAAATAGTTCATGGAGAAGGAAGCTCACAACAAACCCCTATGAACTTAGAGTAATCTCAGATTATGCAGTAACAAACTTAACATGCCCTCTTTTGTGTACTAAGAAACTTAACATGCCCTCTTTTGTGTATTAGATTTGGGCAGTGAAAACTTAACTTAAGCTGTATGTATGCTACTAAATTGGTGCCATCTTTTGTTGTATTTGACTTTCTAAAGTCAAACATGCTATGCAGTTATTTGACTTGATAAAGTCAAGTTTATGATATGGTTTTTCTAGTACATGATCTGGCTTTTTGATTTTTTTAAATTCTGTAAACTTTTCTGCATATAGAATCTTGTATACACATGGACTCTTGCACCCAAAACACTATTTTTTTCAAAAGAAGAATCATATTCCCTGAACAAATATCAATTCATAGTTATAGTATAGGCAATACTTTCATACCTGCATACCACAAGTTCTTTGCTTTTCACTTTCATGCACTATACAAAACTGCACACATTGAAACAACAAATTTGACTAGTATTTACTGCACTTTGACTACTTTTTGCAGAATTCAATACCAAAAAATGAAACATTTCATGAATTACCACACTATAAAACCCCTTGTGTATAGTTGTGCAACAACACTCCATTCAAACATTATAACCAACAAAAATTAGAAATTCAGACAATGGCTGCAAACAAGAAAAAAGGTTAGTCTTATTCATCTGTATACATGTATTTGCAAACAATCCATGACTTACAATTGTTTTCTTTTCTTTTTTCCTTTTTGTGCAGAGATCATTTACATTTCAAGTAGTGATACTAGTTCTGAAGTTGCTGCATATCAGTCCTCATGGGCAGATTACTTACCAAAGTTTGACCCTTCTAATTCAGATGATGAAATTCCAAGTAATCCATACAAAACTCTTACAAGAAAAGAGCTTGAAAAATTGGCTTTTGCTGAGAGGACTAAAGTGCTAAGGCTTCCCAACAAACAAAAATGTCAAGAGTATGGTATCAAACCATTTGTTGCAAAGATACCCAAAGATGCAACTAATGATTCAAGGGGTAAGGGAAAAAAAAGGTTGGCTTAGCTTTATATGACTTACTAAAGTCAAACTTATGTATGGCATATATGCCCTTGAATAATACACTTGTTTCAACTATGATATGAAGTATGTACTTTGACTTTTTAAAGTCAACTATAAGGTTTCTTAATGATCAAACATTGTGTAATGTTGTGTTGACAAACTTGTGTGTAAACTGAAATATAGAGAAAGAGAGGTAATGCATATACAACAAAACTGCAAATTTTTCATTGCTAATAGTTGTTTGACTTTATGGAGTCAAATTCCATTACAACAAACACTAACATACCACATTATAGTCATACATTATCCTACACAATCCTACACTATCCTACACAATACTACGTAATCCTGCATATTAATACATAATCCTACCCAAACCTCATACCTAAGACAACACACAAAACCAACAATAACCCTACCAATATGACAAATATTTTGTCATACAGTTGCAACTTTGACCTTGCAACAGTCAACTCTTGGACAAGCCTTGATTTCTCCATTGATAGCATACCAATGTGTTCTTGCATAGTTGTGGTTTGGATACCTCTCCTGACCCTAGAATGCATATCAAGTAGCAGTTCCCTATAGTAATCACTTGGCAAATCATCATCAAAAAACTGGTATACAGTACACTTTGTTCTCTTATCCTATAATTAAACAACAAAACCCCCATGAGTTATACAAGACTAAAGATAACAAAAAAAATAAACCCAATTAAAAAAATTAGGGCTTACATAATCGGGGCAAGCAATAAACCTCTTCCCTGGATTATCTGGTGTCCATGACGTTTTCACAGTCAGACGATGACCACATTTACAATAGGGACGAACGTACTGGCCAAATACACGTGGGGTACCAGGCGCATATTCAGCCATGGATGAAGATCGTGGTGTTTTTACTATTTGGGAGAGGTGGAAGATTAACTTGGGTGAGAGAGAAACACTTAAAAGTGTTTAAATAAACAAAAAATATATTATAACCGTTACATGTGGGCCCAGACACAATATACACAGGTCAACTGTTAGTCAACGTTGACACGTCAGCAACACAAACGGGGAAACTTAAATCATGCACATAATAGGCTGATTAGTAAATTTTTTGCATTATTTAACAAAATTAAAAACAACATACACAACATAGCAAAATGTGACAAGTTCATTACATTTTCAAATAATTATCCCAATGTTGAAAGCCTATCTAAACTTTGTGACGTCATATCGGATTCCGTTAACCTTCACAACCCCAACGACCTTTAGGCGAAAATTAGAATTTGTGGTTTAAATGGTCTAAAGAAGTCTGTGTGAAATAGCACTCCAAAACATTAGCCGAAAGTCACAAAACAGACGTGGAACCGTACGGCTAATCTAATCTTATTAAATCCAACGGCTGTCAACAACCCTGACACAAAAACAAAAGATCTAAAAACAGCTTACGACACTCTTTAGTCGTCACACACACACAGACACAGTGTTATTTACTTTTCTAGTGAGAGAAACCAATCAAAACACAACATCCAGAATCTAACTGGTAGTTTATCTCATTATCTTACATAAATATATATTAAAAACTATATATATATACTTTACTTTAGATCTTTGATGTGAATTAGGGTTTGGTTATTGTTTTTTTAGGGTTTTGGAGAAAAGATGCAGACTAGGAATATGGAGAGGATGAATTCGATGAGGGATAGGGGCAAGAGGAGTTTGGAAGGTGGTGGTGAAGATGAGCAGCAGCAACCCGAGCGAAAAAGGCCCGCTTTAGCTAGGTAAGGACTAATTAATGATTAGGGTTTGGTGATCTGTTTTTGTGATGGTTAGTTGTTAGGTAAAATATATTTAAGTAATTGTGCTGAGTTTATGTGGTTGATTGTGCATTTGTGTTGGTATTGCTTATATTGAGTTTGCTATTTAGGCATTCGAGGGGCGTTTGTTTAAGCTTTTTATATGTGGGCTTATGAGCTTATTTGATTTCGGCTTATACTTTATAAGCTCCAATTTTCCGGCTTATTTTGAGACTTATATATTTATTATGATATGATAAACTTATATAAGTCCACAAGTCTCAAAATAAGCCGGAAAATTGGGGCTTATGAAATATAAGCCGAAACACAAATAAGCTCATAAGCCACATATAAGCTTAAACAAATACCCCCCCCCCTCGGTCTACAAGATTTTTGTATTTTGAGTGTATGTATTCTTAGTTACATGGAAGGAGTTGTTTCCTGTATTTGTGATGTGTTGCTCCTATAGTGTTGGAAATTCTCATGTATGTATAGTTGATTTGGATTAGGAGGTAAATAGTCTCATTAAGCAATAGGTATAATGTTTCATGTCTTGGGCTAAGTTTGGATGATAAGGGAGATTTTACTAGGAAAGGATGATAACAGAGTGGTTTAAGTGGGATTAAAAGTGTTTTTTTTTTGCTGATGGCTATGCTGAAATAGTGAGAAAGAGCATTATAAGGATGTTTTTCAAACAACTTAGGTGCCCTGGGTGGACACTAGGCAAATGCTATAATTGTTGGTCATGTGTGACCATTGACCATGATGAAGAAGCAAGTATAGCATGAACGGTTTTAGAAGGTAGAAGGTGACACATCACCATTTAATACAATTAGAGGGAGGCGCTGCCATACACAGTTAAGTCTGCAAACACTTATATTCTTTCTATCGAGTAGAAAATTCTTATTCTCAGGGTGTAATTTCACTTTTCTGAAAAGTTAATGAAGTCAGTAGTGAAGCTCTTTACATAGGTGATCTTGGGCTCATTTTAGTAAGTTATAGGTCCTAGAAAATTTGGAAGATATGCTTCTTTTTTCTTTTCTAGGAGTTGCAAGCCAGATGCTTCTGATATAATTGTGGATCGTTGTGAAAGTGTTGCTCCCATGTTTGCCTGTTTCAGCTTTATCCTTTTGTATTTGTGCTTGGTTTCAGAGTATAGTTTCTCACTTGCAGCCATGGTGATTTCATGTATAGAATTCGAAGTTTGAATTAAAATGACGTATTAGGTCTGCCTCTATCATTGATTAGTTGATAAGCTTCTGTCTGCCTAACAGAGCCTCAGAATTACATGTACTTTGTGCTTGATGCAGGATAGTTATCTATAAATGTGATCTTGAATAAAAGTTGTCACTGTATCACATAGTACAAGTTCCATGTGGAGTAGCTTCAATATTTGGATGTGCAAACATTGATTATAATGGGAGATTCTGTGATTTTGCTGGTATAAAATGTTCACGTAAACGAAATATCAACATACTCCAAATCCCAATATTTTAGACATTCTGGAACCTGTACCAAAAAGTGGAGAAAGACTACTAATTGCTGTCATCTTGTGGCTTCAATTCCTCATGCTTTTTTTTTTTTTTTTTTTTTTTTTTTTTTTGTGTGTGTGTGCGTGTGTGTGTATACTATTGCTATAAACTTACTTTTAAACTGCATATTTGTTGGTATGATTTTATGAG
Organism: Artemisia argyi; assembly: GCA_030686995.1. Classification (NCBI taxonomy): domain Eukaryota; kingdom Viridiplantae; phylum Streptophyta; class Magnoliopsida; order Asterales; family Asteraceae; genus Artemisia; species Artemisia argyi. Next base: position 126,930,041 of record CM060677.1, read on the forward strand.
ACTTGGGCATAACACATCCTGTGTGTCTATAATAATTTATTCATGGTGATGGTTGGTCCTTCTTTTGATGTAAAATGTATTGTGATCTCCTGAAATGGAGTAATATTTGATGCCTTTTTTTTTTTTTTTTTTTTTTTTTTTTTTTTTTTTTTTGTTTTGTTGTTGTAATGGTTCTTAAGAAATAAGGTTTATTAGACTCTTGGTTTGCCTAGATAAATGTGACTGAAAAATATCTGTGAGGGTTCCTGTCAGTTTGTGGTTTATGAAAAGTGGACCAAGTTGATTCTAATTTTTGCTAAAGTAGATCTATGCTAAGTCTGTTTGTTCATATGTAGTAATGTAGGTTGATTGTGTTTAAATCGCCAACAAGTCTTGTCCCAAGTTTTTCTTTTGATAATTGATACTATCTCTTGTTTTTACCTGTGCTTATCGTGGAGAATTTTTGGAATTCCACTTTTGATATATACTTGTTTATGCAGTGTGATTGTGGAAGCTTTAAAGGTGGATAGTCTCCAAAAGCTTTGCTCATCCTTGGAACCTATTCTTCGCAGAGTTGTAAGTGTTGCCTTTTTTTAATTTCCATTTCCATTTCTTAAGATGTTCCGGACAACTACTGTTCCTTTTTACTATCTTCTTTTGTGTGAACTAGTCTCTGTTGACTCTTTTTACAAGTCAACTAGATTGAAAATATTACAAAGTCAATTTTTAGATGAGCATTAGCTTTAGTGTGTCTCATATATGTATACACCCCGAAATCATGAACTATCATATCAACCATGTGAAGCTATAGCTTCAAGTGTTACATTATTCTATAAATCAGGCTCCACATTTGAAACAATGTTTTTGGGAATAATTATGAACCAAAGGAACTGAATTTGGTTTTATGCGCATTTTTCACTCTGTATGAATCCTAGTACAAGTCACATAAAGTTTCTCTTTTTCCTACCGTTTTAATTTAACAAGCTCACAAGTCATTATCTTTAAACAGGTCAGTGAGGAAGTGGAACGAGCTTTAGCAAAGCTAGGTCCTGCTCGACTAACTAATGCTAGGTTTGTGTTACGCTCTTTCAGTCTATTTAATGCATTCATAAGGTAGCGATAGTTATAGTACTCTGTTTGTAATGAGTGGTACTATTTTTCTATACATCTGGAATACAATAAAATTATCAGTGTCTCATAAATATCTGTGGATTACAAGGTTGTTTGCAAGCAGCCATGTATCATGGACACTCAGATTAGGATGATAAAATCAGGAACAAATTGTATATTATAACCCATTTTAAAATAGAAACCGCATTCTGTGTTTCATGCTGTCAACCAACATTCTTCGGTTACTTAGGTAGTTAGTGTCTGTACAATGCAATTGCTAAGTCTCTTCCTTTGGCTTGTCCTTTTTTCTTTGCAGACTTGCATTCACAGATACATATTTATGTGTAAGAAGCTAGATATCATGGTAGTTGTCCTCACAAAAGTGGATCATTGCATGCATCACATATGCCCATGATGAGTTTGTGTTGTATAATATCAATAGTTATTTGAAAGATGCTGGATATTCTGGCAGTTAATTATCTTCACAAATTTGCACCCCTTGAATGGGTTGAGCCTTTGCTGTATAGTATTTTGTTCTATGAAGCCTCCAAAACTAAGTACAGACAAATATAAAGTGGGTTATTTTCTGGGTTCCACACACCCAAGGCTGCCTTCTATAGTCTACCCCATTTATGTATAGATATCTTAACTACATGCTTCATGTCATCATGTCCGACTACATGTGTCATTTTGTTTTTTTGATACATAACTCTTCTCCTAAATGACCCATTTGAAATGCTAATTCGTAGATGACATAACCATCTCATGTGGCACTGCCTCATATCTTCTTCAAAAGTACACCACACACTTCTCACTTCATCAAAGTTATGGTCCCCTTCAAACCCGTATGTATACTTGACTCATCTCATATGCATGTCATTTGGGGAATCTCCAATGTATGCACTAAACTTTGCACTAATTAGTGTAAGAAAAGATTCTTTCAGGGACATGCTCACGCTAAAGTTTTGTGTATTCCAATGCATACACTTAATATTGTGGGCAAATTCTTTTTACACCATTTCATTTAGATTACATAATCTATATCTATATCTATCTATACTACTTTATAATGTATTTAGGACATATATATTTAGAAATCTTAAAATATTTTAGACCAAAAACATTTCTTCAATAGGAAAGATGCATACACATATAATTAAAAGCCTAGAAATTTAAGTGTCTTTAAAAAGTTTTGGTTGTTACAAGTATGGCTTTCAATGCTTGTAATTTTTTAAGACAGACTTGCAAGAAAAGAAGCATATTATACACCACTTTAATGCACAGAATTTTCAAACATACAAGACAAGAAGCATTGTGTACACCACTTTAATGCACATATTAAAAAAACAAAACACTACATTAATGTTATTTAATTTAGTCAATTAATTAACTGGTGAATAAATACAATTAATACAGTTATTAAAACACCCCTTATATAAGAAATACAAATTATCAAGCATATTGTACAACCAAATTAAACACAATTTCTGCATTAAATGTCACTAACACAAATAATAAAACATATTATACAAATATTCAAGCCCGAACGGGCAACAGGCCAAATGTGCTTGAGCCCGAACAGGCACAAGCCAACGGGCTCGAGCCCGAACAAGCACGGGTTAAACAAAATTCGTGATATCCGTAAATTTATTGTCAAAAATAACATAATAAACTAAAATACTTGATTTACCTGAAAATTTAATTTCAGGGTACCCGCCGCTGCAATACGCGGGTACCTTGCTAGTATATCTAATTAATTTATATATTTGATAAGAACATTTATTTAATTAGTTCAAAACTTGATAACAATGACGGATGGATATGGAGATTCAAGTTAGATATCATATTCAATGTTGGTTTCAAGTTAAAGGCTCATTTCGAAGTTTTCAAATATCAATATGAGATTTGTTATAATATGTTCTTTTATAAAATCTAATACTGTTAATGCTATGTATTTTTAGCAATTATATGCGATCTAATCAAAACTTGATATAGAATTTAGTGCAATGTTTTGCATGTTTCTTGGAGATGGATATTGCACTCCTACACTAAATTTCGTGCCTTTTTTTTTTTTTTTTTTTTTTTTTTTACTGAATTTTGGGATTCCCTCGGTGTCGCCAAACACTTGTCACTTCGATCAGTGAATGTCTTACATTTCTTGAGTCCTTACCTCAGCTTACATCCTATGACAAATCTTCTCATCAGCCCAGTCCTTTTTGAAAGTGATTCTAAATACCACATGAAACTTTCTAAAATCTGTCTGAATATTTCTGCATCATGTTCCTTTACTTTATAAAGTCTTTAGATACCTAAGTGTTCCTTAAAACCCCAGATTTGAATGAATACCTTTGTTAAACTTATTAATAAAAACCAGTATATTGGCAAAAAAACACACACAAAGCCTTGACACCTTAATATCAACTCACCCCCTCTTCCACAAGTAGGTGGAATATCAGCCTTTCAACCTCATCTGTAACTAAAGCCAAGTGTTACATAACATGTTGTGGCAAGTTGAGGGCTATTAAGCTTCTCATTTCACATTTACTACTTGGTAAAACATGGTCTTGTAGATGAATATAAATGTCTAACTGCATTCTTTGAACCAATAACTTTCCAGGTCGTCACCTAAACGTCTTGAGGGACCAGATGGGAGAAATCTGCAGCTTCACTTCAGGTCCAGGATGTCTTTACCCCTCTTCACTGGAGGAAAAGTTGAAGGAGAACAGGGAGCTGCAATTCATATTGTTTTGGTTGATGCCAACACTGGCCATGTTGTTACTTCAGGACCCGAATCGTCAATAAAACTAGACATTGTGGTTCTAGAAGGTGATTTTAACAATGAAGATGATGAAGGCTGGACTCAAGAAGAGTTTGATAGCCATATTGTAAAAGAGCGTGAAGGAAAAAGGCCATTGTTGACCGGAGATTTACAGGTGGTGCTTAAAGAAGGTGTTGGGACATTAGGGGAGTTGACTTTTACTGATAATTCAAGTTGGATCAGGAGCAGGAAATTTAGGCTTGGTTTAAAGGTAGCCTCAGGGTTTTGTGAAGGCATACGTGTTCGTGAAGCAAAGACCGAAGCATTCACTGTTAAAGATCATAGAGGCGAATGTATGGTGGCTCTTTTTACTTATTACGGAGTATAATTTTATTCAGTTATGATATTTTTTGAACTATAGCTATTATTCTCGTTGACAGTGTACAAGAAGCACTATCCTCCTGCCTTAAATGATGAGGTATGGAGATTAGAGAAAATTGGAAAGGATGGATCATTTCACAAGAGGCTAAATAATGCAGGGATTTTCTCTGTTGAAGAATTTCTTCGCCATGTTGTGACGGATCCCGCCAAACTACGTGGTGTAAGTATAACGTATGATTTAGCTTTCTTATTGTAGTTTCAATATGTAATTTTCTTTGTTTTATTAGATTCTTGGAAGTGGCATGTCAAATAAGATGTGGGAGGCTCTGTTAGAGCATGCAAAGACGTGCGTGTTGAGTGGGAAGCTTTATGTATATTACTCCGAGGAAAACAGAAATGTTGGTGTTGTTTTCAACAACATCTATGAGCTAAGTGGTCTAATTGCTGGTGACAACTATCAACCAGCTGATTCTCTTTCTGATGGCCAAAAGGTTCTTGCTACCTCCATTACGATTTTTTATTTTATTTGTTGTTTATTTTCATCTGTTTAAGCTCTTGTTTTTTTTTTTTGTCCCTGCAGGTATATGTGGATACATTAGTTAAAAAAGCATATGATAACTGGAGCCAAGTTGTAGAGTATGATGGGAAGTCACTTGTTAGCTTTAAGCAGCCTAAAAGGTCAGGTGCATCACGTAATGATTATTCATCTGGGTCAATAGAGTATCCAAGATCTTCAAATAATCAGCTAATGCCACAACGTCTGCCTGTTGCGGGTCCTTCTGAGACTCTGTCTGTTGATGCAAACCTGCTACTAGGAGGTAATGTAAAACCTACCATCTTCTACGCTTGCTTTTGCTTTTTTTTTTCTTCTTATGGCTATACTAATCCCTTTCATCACTTGGGTTCAGGCTATGATGAAAATATGGACAATGTGTACCAAACCGGGCCACAAATTATGAACACCAGTCCACATGGTCAGTACGACATCAATTTTGCTTCAAATGGTCACCACATTGGCAATTCTCAGCAGATACAGAACAACGGGTATGATAATAGATCAGGGTTAGCCCTTGGTCCTCCACAACAATCGCCATCATTCCAGTCCATGAATACATCCGTTCAGCAACCCAATATGAATCCTTATAATGACTGGTCTCAGAATGGGGATATGTCTGAGGAGGAGATTCGCATGAGAAGTCACGAGATGCTTGAGAATGAAGATATGCAACATCTTCTCCGACTCTTCAGCATGGGTGGTGGTAATGGCGGTAACACGGCGGGTGACGGGTTTGCTTTTCCATCATTTATGCCATCTCCAGCTCCAAATTTCGACTTTGATGAGGACCGCAACCGTTCTGGGAAGGCAGTGGTTGGCTGGCTGAAAATAAAGGCGGCGATGCGGTGGGGATTTTTTGTCAGGAAAAAGGCTGCTGAAAGACGTGCACAGATTGTAGAGTTAGATGATGAATGAAGTTTGAATGGAAAAACTGCTCCAAACTGTTCGGTAATGACTCTTCACCGATTAGATTGCAGTAAAATTTAGGGGGTTTCTAGGGGTCGTAATTTGGCTTTTGCTTGTACAGTAAGAAGTTCAATGTAACAAACTTCTTTCCTGAAGACATAAACAACTCAGACAAATATTCCTTTCCTTCTTTTTGGTTTTCCTGTATAATTAATTTGGTTTGTGAGAAAATTATGATATTGAAAAACAGGGAGAAACTGTTCTCATGTATGAATGATGACTTAGATGTAAATCAATGTGTTTCCCTATGAGCTTTTTTCATGCTTTATTTATTACCCTTTTTGATCGCCTTCATAGTAGATCAAGTAGAAATCGGCACCATGCTTTGGAGCAACTTAAGTTGCTTTGAGCTGTTTGTATGGTTGACTTGGGAAGATTGTCTTTTGAAATTTTTAAGCCTCTTTGCGGTGATTTGGTTTAGTATGTTGGACGCAGAAAACAAAACCGATCAGCATGCAACTTATTTGGACTCGATAAATGGCAAAATGCTTAACAATTCAAATAAAAAGCTACTGTGTTAATGTACATGAAATCTGGACAGGTAATCTATCTCTTGATCTTGTCTGTAACCGAAGCTCTCTTTTGTTTGGTTTTAGTATACTTTTGTTTGCTACCTCTGCTCTCTGTTTTTCCCAATACTTTGATATGAAGATGTGGGAAACAAACCATGTCACACAAGAAGTTACGTAATTGACAGTACAATGGAAGCTCTAAACAATAAAACATATATGAAATATCTCATCTTTATTAATTGATTAACTACAATAAATATGAATAATTAATTCAATCTTTAATCTACTAAACTAAATACACAAAAGAATATCTATATATCAGCATTAAATCAGAACACTCCTTATGCCAATTTGCACTCAGGTGGAAACCCTTGAGGAAACCTTTTGGAATCTGAGCAGTAATTATAGATCATGTAATTCCTTTGCGCCCATCTCAGCCTCTCCTGCTTCGTATTATCTAACTCCTCTGACAACCACGCCTGATTACCACTGGAAGACCCCGAGTCACCACACGACGACTTCCCAGAAGACACAACACAAGCATTGGCCTTAAAGTTTCTGTAAGAAGCAGTAAAAGGAGCTTTACTCCAGTCAGTTTTGACAAGACCACCCCTTGTTGCCCAATCATCAGCATTCCATAAACTCGAATGTATCCTCATTGGCTGATCTTTTGGAAATGGTACTCCAATCGATTCTGCATTCTTGAACTCTCTAATGGGTGTCCCGTCAACTGAAAAACTGAACATTAACATATAAGCAGATCAGTATAGAACTATAAATAGTTGACGAATAAAATAGTCTACATGATATATAGGATATTAGGACGACTTACATGATGTGTTTTGGGTTCCAAAGGATGGAATAAGTGTGAAAATCAGCAGTTGGGTCGAACCATAAGTAGAATTGTTGCTCTCTATTGCCTTTACCTTGGCTGAACACATTTGTATGTAGAATGTAAGGATCACCACTTAAGTTACCCAAGAACTCGAAGTCGATCTCATCCCAGTTTGACCCTTTTGAAGATAACTGCATTGCAATCATAATTATTAGTTACAGATTAAGTTTAGCTAACTATATATAAAAAAGCAACATGTAAGAAAAAACTTACGTAGTATGCAGTGACAGTGCCAGCGGAGTTGCCAGGAACGAGCTTAAGTTGCATATCGATTTGTCCAAACAAGTACTCGTTTCTAGACTCAAACCCTGAGCCAGAGGCTTTGTCTAGGGAGAGTGTTAAAAGGTCGCCATTTACTATCTTACCACGTCCATCACCCCAAGTGATATCAAACTCATTGTTGAAATCAGCTGAGACTAGTAAAGTGGTCGCTAGAAGTACGAAAATCGAAAGTGTATAGTTAAAAGTAGACATTTTATGTTGAGAAATATATATGTTGTGTGAAGAAGCTGATGGATGATATGAAATGTGTTTGCGTTGGTATTTATAAGGAGTGTGTACGAAAGTTGGTATGAAGGTGCAAGTAAGAGTGTTTAAAGTTGGTGAGCAGGATCTTGGTTGTAAAATAGCTGGTGCATAGCGTGTGACTATAATATTATATCTTAAAAGTCGTTATGATAGGGACTTGCATTAAAGTTTTAATGTATATGTTCGGATATTATTATGCGGATGTTTGTGGGTGAGTCAAGACGCGTCTACAAAAGAAACTTATAGTAATCCTATAATTCATAAATAATGTCATTACTTGCAATCGTGGGTTTACATCTCCTTCACAAGTCACTGTTGCCTGTTATAGCTTGAATTTTTTTTATTTGGGTTAACGTCAGTGTTCATTAAAGTTTTTTTTTTAGAGCAAACAGTGTTTATTAAAGTAACCAACATATGTTCATAAGTTCATTTTGTTGGCGTCTTAATATGGTAATTTAAACTATCAAACTACTTAAACAAAAAAAGCTTGAGTAAACTACAAAAACCGTCTTCGAAATTTGTTCAAATCGCAGATAGATTAACTATAACTTCGAAGTTACAGACACACTAAAATTACAGCTGACTGAAACGCCCCCATCTAGTAAAAACGTTGAATTAGGGTACTTATCACTTTTACTAGCGACAAAAAGTGAACCAAAAGTTCCTCAGAGGTGCGCCTACACTTTCGAAGTTATCAGAGCTGTGATTTGAACAAATTAAAAAACAGTTTTCACAATTTACTCAGAAACCTATAATCCTTAATTCCTTATATCTAATAAAGTTCTTTAAACTGGAGTATATAGTTTAGATCAAAATCGATAGATTACTTTTGTTTATTTATTTATTATTTTTTTTTTAATTTTTATTTGAATTGGTTTTGGTTAGTGTAGTAAGATAGTAGTTCCTTTTGACAACTTAGTATCACTTAGATGAATCAAAAACTTATTGGTTTCAAGCAATGTTTTGAAAACCGGGTTCAAAATCGACCCGGTCGAGTCACCGGACACCGGGTCAACCGGTTCGATCGGTTGGACCGCCGGGTCAACCCGGTTTTGAATTTATTATTTTTTTGACCGGGTCAACCGGTTTGACCATTGGGTCAACCGATTCGACCGCTGGGTCAACCCGGGTTTTTATTAAAAAATTTTGAAAAAAAGAAACCCGGCCGGGTTTCGAGAACCGGGTTGACCCGGGTCACTCAAAACCCGCCGGGTCACACCGGTTAACCCGGTTTTAGAAACCCGGATTTTTTTGACCCATTTTTTTGGCCGGAACCGGTCGAACCGGTTAACTCGTCCGGGTCGACCCGGGTTTCAAAACACTGGTTTTAAGTCAATTTGCATCTATTTCACATTCAATAAAATGAACACCGTAAACAAACCCCACACAACAACATACCAAACAGCATCCACCTCTAGACCATCACAACCGGACCTTGACACTACGTGCTCCCGTGCTTGCCGTCTCCACAAACACGAGAAACGCTCTTGTTGTCTGACTGTAAGATATAGTAGTACATAGCTAGTTTTTGTTTAAGTACACTCCTAAAATTTTTAGTGTGCTTATCGGTGTTTATTTTCTATTATATTAAGCAATATAAAGAAAACACGTAATTAAAGCAACAATTTGAGTTTTACTATTGAGCTGTTAATTTTTTGATTAATGATTTCTGCTATTCGTAGTTTTAGGGGTTATGTTTAAAAGTTAAGAACATGCATTGAAAGTTCATTATTTAGTTGTTTGGAAGTAGTTAAATTCAGGATTTTTAAGACAAACAATTTATGCAGGTGAGAATTTTTTAAACATAACCTTTATGACTGTAATTTTAAAAATGTTTAAAAAATTTATGACGCAATTATTCGAATGAGTATGACATAATGAGTTCATTAAGTAACACTTTGAATTAGAGAAATAAGTAGATTAAAAAATAAAACTAAAACATAATTTTTATGTGAGTGCTAGAAAAAGTATGTAACAGAATTTCAATTGTTTGATTCGCCGAGTACTATCAATGCTAATTGTGTTGGTGCGTTGTAGGTAACGCGTCGAAAGAAATGTAACACGGTCTTATTGGCCACTTTCTTGGAAGCCTCATTTTATGCTAAACTTAAATAGCTCAAAACCAAATTTAAGGTTTGGTAGAAACAAGGTTGCTTCGACATCAAAACCCGAGGCAATTGGATTTTGCTTTGAGATAGGAAAATTCATCCCTTAGGAACGGTTTGGATCATAAATCCTACAAGTGTTTGTAGCAAAACATTATATAACTGTCTATAAGTCTCTATCTTCTTTCAAAGCAATTTGAGCAAAATTATCTGCTGTTTGAAAAATCTTTGTGGTTTGGTTGGATCCGGTTTTGTTAGTTGTCATTCCATGAAAAAGAAAAAAAAAAAAAAAAAAAAAAGATATTTAACAGCGAAGAGGATGATCCTCGTGTTGCAGCATGATTGTTGATAGCGTACGAGAGTTTTAGCCCTATAGCTAAAGCCCATATGATAATAACATAGCCAAAAAGGCTTAAAACCTGCAACATGCCTTTATAATTAGATAATAACACAAAATAGGGTTTCAAAAACACACTTAGGATTTTATTTTTTAAAAAAAAAAGTCATAATATTTTTACTGTTCTAAACACATACTATGGTTTCTAAAACCCTAATTAACCCTACTTGACATATTTAACAAACTCATACAATTCTAAAATATATCCAATAATTTAATAAGGCAACCATTAATTAGCCAGTATGTAACAAATAAGGAATCATTTAATAACCACATTAAATACCTTATTTATATACTCCCTCCGTCCTAAATTATAAGTCCACTTTCATACTTCACAAAGTTTAAGAAAAGTGGGGCCCTAAAAATACTAACCAATAAAAATTCATTCTCACCCACTTACAAGCATTCTCATTGGTTGAAATTAAAAATAGACATATAATTTGGGACAACCCAAATTGACAAAATGGACTTATAAAATGGGACGGAGGGAGTAAATTACTATGTATAGATGACATGCATACAATTATCATATATCCAATTAACAACTTTAATTCTAACAAATATCGATAATTCTACCAGATCTATCAAAATTATCATTATTATGCATCAAACAAAGCATACCTAATTTTAAGCATACAAAATTAAATATTACAGTTTATCATATAAACCTATTAAAACGGAAAATCTAGAAATACATGTATAATAACAATAATTAGAATTCTTGTTTTGATCAGATCTAAATATTTAGGAAAATAGAAAATTACAATATTGACCCATAAAACTTTTGAGGGTTCGACCAGTTTTCAGAAAACAATTCAAGACACAGATCTGATCAATAACATGATAATTAAAACGTGTATATAAAGCTCTGATACCTCTAATAAAAAATAGTGTAACAAAATAAATTTAACCATTAAATAAGTATTATTATCAGATAAAACATGCACAACAAAAAATTAATAAAATCACTTATTTACACATTAAGGTTTTTCATCCTGTGATGTGTATACACCAGCATTTAACTTATCATGAATAATACATTAAAATTACATATCTTATGAAAACCAGCAAACACGAACAATAGATTCTTGATTACCTTGAAGTCGATCCAAGTTCTATACAAACTTCTGACCAAGTGTAGATCAGACCAATCAGTATTCACACTAACACTCGGTCAATCTCCTATAGCTTCTAAGCAGAATTATCTTCATCACATGAGTAATTGATCAAGTATCAAAATAAATACAAGCACACAAATTGTGTTTGTGTGGGATTCGATTGAAGCAAGCCATAAGGAAGGGGATGTGATTTTTAAACTTTTGTAAAACTTAATAAATGATGAGGTGTAATTTCATACACTTTTAAGGGGTCATATAGCCTCTAAATTCGTATATGTTTAATCATTTATTGCCCTAAATTGTTTCTATTTGAGTTTTAGGTTCTTGGGACGCATTTGCTAGAAAAGGACATATTTTGAGCTCGATTGGATGAAAAAAAATAATAAAATGCCAAAGACGTCACGAGAAGGCTTCGTGATGGCGTCACAGCTACAATGTGACACCGTCACATGAAGGGGGGGGGGGGAGGGGGTGTGTTATGACCATACAGTAGTTGGAGACGATTTACCATGACGGCGTCAAGACCAATTAAATCAAGGCTGACGTCGTCACAACTACTAAGTGACGTCGTCACAACTAAGTTGGTTCAAGAACGAAACCTATGGCATTTTTATTAGCTTTTAGGCCTTTTCGACCATTGAAGGACCTATGTATTTTTACGATAAGTTATTTATTTAATTATTCATCATGTCTATGTGATATTATTTGATTTATTTAATTGCATATCTTTTCATTACTATGCTAGGTTAAACTAATTAGTATTTACTTATAACTGCATGAAACCTAGTTATTGATTGTTATGTTGTCGTCTTTTGTTTAATGGTGTGTGCATTGGTAGTTGGAAAATTGGCTAGGGAAAATTATACTAGCTTGAATGTCCACCAAAGTGTGACTAGTTAATAACTTATGTCTTAGGTTGATTAATTTGAGGCAAGTATTTATTGCGTAGGTTGGTTATTGAGTGAGCTTGACAAATCAGATAGGCGTCGTTAACTTAAACTAGTCTATAGACGTGGATTGACCATACTACAATCGGTAATTAGGAATACTCCACATTACATCATACAAGGACGTGATAATTCGACAACACAATAGGAGATAACTAGGGAGTAGTGAGATTATAGGTAAATACATTTTTTCTCATATAAGAAGTTCACCACCAATTTACTTTTCTTGTTATTTATTTTAGGGAAAATGTTTTATAAAAGTATCATACTTGCCACCATTTCTTTTTTTGGGTATCAAACAAATTTTTTCCTTATATGGGTACTAATTTTTCAAATGCGGTCTTCTTGAGTTACTGTGTGACATTTTTGCCCTTCAAATTATTAAAACTCCTATTAGCTGAGAGGGGCAAAAATATCACAAAATACCCCAAAAAGACCGAATTTAAAAGATTAGTACCTGTATAAGGAAAAAAAATTGTTTGATACCCAGAAAAAGAAATGATGACAAGTATGATACATTTATAAAACATTTGCCCTTTATTTTATTGCATTTTAGTTTAATTAGTAGTTTAAAAGCAACTTCTTTCAAATAATTGAGATTTTACATTGCTTTCTAAAAAAATATAAATGACCAAAAATAATCTCCTCTCAATCTTTAGACTTAACAAGGTGGACTACCCGCGCGTTGCCGCGGGGTTTCTGGAATACAAACTATTCACTATACAACCTGTGTTATGCTTATCTCCTTAAAATTGTTAAGGACACAAACTATGCTTAAAATTGCTAACACAAAACTACAACAAAAATTTCTGGGAATAAAAATTTTATGCATTTGATAACAAAATTGAATTACTTCCAGCCCATTCAACCAATTAGACACATTTTTGTGCAGTAAATGCATTTAGATCCATATAAATCGACATATATTAAAGCCTCAATATACAATCAAAAGGATATGAGACGTACTTGATAAAATAAGTTGATGATCCAACTTCTTACCCAGGCCCTTGTGAGGTATATACAATAATACTACGGAAAACTTTATTGATTTTCACTATGTTACAACCAACCTTTTGATTGGCTGTGGTGTGTGGCGAAGTGGATTATTTTATCGAGACACCACATGTTCATAGGTTGCGGATATGTAGCACTTAAGGCCAAAATGCAGGAAATGCAACGATTCCTGGGAAAAACAAAAAGTTAATTTTCAACAATGCCATAGATAATCTACCAAATTTTGTCACAAATAATAGTTCTTCACTTATTCCTTGTCAATCTGTACTTTGTATTGGAACATCATTCTTTCTCATTTTAAAAAGGTAGAACATTTTTCAAATAAAACGACACATAAAAACTAAAACCAACAAATCCATATTGCATGCCATATTCATACGGGTCACTGGCTAAGAACAGAATAGTGCCACAACTGAGCATTATTTGTTAGCCACAATAGCATATAACATAATCACAAATGGAACCAAGGATCGAATCATTTTGCATCCGAAAGAAACCTACTCCATTCTACGTTTTAGCATGTATGATCTCAGTAACTGTGTTTTCAGTTCACATATAATTAGTTTTTAGTATCTCGTATTCTAAGACTAATTCTCATTTTTTAATTATCATCTATTTTGAATGAAGAGTAGGTCCTTAAGTACTAAAATTTGACATAGTTTACATTAATTTGATTATTATCACTACTTTGTAGATTAAACACTCTGCTCAAATAAGCAACAGGTGCTCTTTAAAGTTTAAAGAGCAAGGCTGGTCCAAACAACTTATTAAAACAACTTGTAACTCAGTGGGTAGTTTATACAATAAAAAATCAAGGGGTTGTTTGGAATTTCTTATTTTAAGGTGCTCATCTACTCTGAGATTATTTAATTCCATCATGCTTATCTTAGATTGAAATAAGAAAATAAGTGTATCTATTAAAACACTTGATCTTTTTGCTTACATTTAAATAAGCAATCCCAAACACCCTACATATAGGTACTAATTTATTGTTTCACATTTTTAGTGAAAATAAATACGTACCTGATTGAAATCACCATTCTTTTGCAGCATCAAGAGTTAATCTACTGCTTTTTCTGCCGTAACTACAATATATGAATTTGTGGTACCCAAGTTAGTGCGAATAACTTCTTTCCAAGAAGTCTCAACCTACATAGTATAGAAAGATTACATTATGAAGTCCTTCATTTGACACTTGCTATATATTTAAAAGATTGTGTTGCATATATCGATACATATTTAACATATCTAAAAGTTTCTATTGCATATATCGATACATATCTAACAGTACACTGTTTTTTTTTTTTCTTTTGGCTAATGCTTTGGATAAAGGTCAAAACCTTAAAGTTTGAAAACCAACAGTTCAATTAACATAATGAGGCACAAATGTCAATAGGAGTATATAATTAAAGTTAAATTTATAATACATGGATGGATGTCATAAAATATACCTAGGATAGGAGGTAGTCAACACATTTGTATCAAAGTCTAGCACTTTTCGATGTGGTGTAGAAGCTACAACCACAGAAGAATCATGCCGCTAAAGCGGCCTGGTGTGTGATGTACAGGCTGCAAATATAAAAAAAATGCATAAGAGTATGATGATATCAAAAACCACAAACTCGTTAATATTAGTGATTCCATACAATGATAACTAAAATATTACACTACTAACCTGTTACAGGTTCTTGTATCAGATCGCAAAACATCCGGTCATGGACTTTTGGTTCTCGCATATGAACAGATTGGAATTCTGAATAAGAAACTATATCTACTGTAGACTTCCCCTAGTGAATAATAGACCCACTTTTCTTGAACGAATCCTTCTGATCCACACCTTCTGAAGCACAACGCTCCCTGAACAGATGTAAAATTTTATCAGTTTATTAGCATGGTACCTTTGACACTTTTCTTTTTTAATATGCAGATCGGTTTTTCTCGCTTTTTTAGGCCTATAAAGTTATTCACTTGACCGTAGAAACTTTATAAAGCCCAAGCGGATAAGCTCATAAGGGCAGAAAACCGAGCCTAGTAAATTTTGAATAACCTTTTAACTTCTTATATCAGATAGAAAATGTAACTGGGTACGCAGAAAGAAAATGTAACTGAAATAATTAGAGATAAAAACATATGTTAAAACATGAACATCAGATTAATTATTCGCCACTTGGTTAATGCAACGAAAGTTATCCGGTTTGTTTAGTAACATATACCGACTCATCCTCTCATATTTTGTCTTATAGACAGATTGCAAAAGAAATAAAGCTTACTTGAGATGGCAGAGGAATATTTAGAACTTGAGCATGTAGATATTAATCATACTGTCCAACTCCACCCTGCAAACACATAAGTTCCAAGATCACAGAACCAATAAAGGAAATCAAAACAAAAAGCAATATGGTCAGGAGTCAAGAGGTTTTACTGGGGATTGCTCTCTCGCAACAGGTTTTACCTCTCAAGGGATCTTGAGAAGCTTGCGATCCTCACCAGGCAGTGTTCCTGATCGTTGTAGTATAGTATAGTGACAAGTACCGGGGGATTGATCGTTCAACTCAGGAATAGTGTCGCTAGGATTAGAAAGCCTACTAAACTAGGTCTAGAGGTGAGGGATGATTCTTTTTGTATTTTTTATATTTTATGAAAGCAAGTAAAATCTCGGGTTTTGAAGGAGTGTGCGGAATTAGTTGCTAGCCAACTAACCCAATTACTACAAATGCAATCAAAATAAAATAAAAGAAATGAAATTAAACTAATGTGGTGGAAACAATAATGAGAAAATTTTTGACTTAGATTTCATTACTCCCTAGATATCTTTTACCGGTTGATTAGCTTGTTACAATTGCATGGATGACGGGTTATATTCCTTAATACTAGTCGTAGGGCCGTGTACAATATTCCCTAACTCTATAAGATCCTACTTCACTCCTATGTCGAGCCGACTAAAAGCTCCTAACATGGGATCATTGGAATTCACTTATGCATTAAATACAACAAAAAATCGTAGTACACCTCCGATCATGTTTCTTAAGACGTTCAAGCAAGTTACCAATAGAAATCTGCCACTTTTCTTAAGCCTAACATCGAATACAATCATCCGTAATAATTATAAATAAACAATCAACCAATAATCAACATCTAGGTTTCACTACATCTAAGCAAACACAATAAAAGCCTAGCCTAACATGTTAAAAGAAAGACAAACGTAAGATAGAATCAAACAATACATAGACATATTGAATGATTATTGGAGAACTTATTTTTATTTAAACATGGAAGAAAGAAGGGTTTGAAACCCCCTCAATAAGCAGGAAATTCGACCTAGGGTTTGTGTTTTAGTATTACACAATTTGTTCCACACTTTACAATGAAAAATTGGAAAAATATATATAGACAAAGCATCCTGACTGTATTAGCCTCTGACGCCGTCAACTCGCCGCCAAGTTGAAATTCATGTTGCCTAGATCCAGTCTTGACGCCTTCATGTGTAAATAGACTCTGGCCGTCACATGCATTTTGACCCTGATGGCCTTAGTGACGCCGTCAGGCCAATTACATTGAAAATACTCTGGGCCGTCACGTTATAATATCCACTTCCACCTCTTTTGTCACTCTTGACGCCGTCATGTGTTAATCCTTGACGTCGTCAGGTACTGTTCCCAGCAAGGAATTTGAGACTTTGCCGTTTTCTTCACTTTTATGCTCCAAAAATGTCCAAAACGGTTCATTTTCCAGATTTCTCCTCAAAAGTACCTAAAATGACAAAAAGAACGATTTAGGGCAATACTTGATCAAATAATCACGAATTCAGGCTTAAATGACCTCTTAAAAGTGGTACACTTTTCTCCACATCAAATACCCTTACACTTGAGATTTGCTTGTCCTCAAGCAAATGCGCTTTTATTCTAATCA
Source organism: Artemisia argyi (assembly GCA_030686995.1). Lineage (NCBI taxonomy): Eukaryota > Viridiplantae > Streptophyta > Magnoliopsida > Asterales > Asteraceae > Artemisia > Artemisia argyi. The sequence goes on from CM060677.1 coordinate 126,947,216, forward strand.
AAATACAAGTTAGGGGTCATTTAACACTAATATAAAAGTAATTACAACAAATAATCGTTCCACTAAAAACCAAAAACAAGCACGGAGGTCATACACTAGCACCTCGCAAATAGTGTTTAGATACTCACATCTCTCGGGTGTAATAAAGTATATATCACAATAAGGAAATGGAAAACATCTCTCACTACCTGTCATAGCAAATAGATTACCATAGGCTTGGGAAAGGATCAAACCTCCACCACTTGGCGTAAGCACCTAGGATAAACTATCAAAGAGGTCTTTTAAAGGGGTACAACGTTAGGTGTAGGGATATGATAAACACGGTTTTGTTGGATAAATGCAATATTTATTGGTGGCGAGTTAATCATCTTGGTTAATTACATGTAAAATATGGCGTTGCTAAGCCAAGACTCGACTCGACTTAAGCTAATAAATCAAAAATAACAAAAACTTAAAACAAACATAGAATGAAACGGGATGGTAGTCCGTATGTTTTTTTTCTCTTTTTCTATTTTTTTCTTTATTTTTCCGTTTTTTTTTTTTTTTTTTTTTTTTTTTTTTTTTTTTTTTTTTTTTTTTTACATACACTCTTACCCTACCATCCATAATAATACATCATAGGGAATTTGCATTCCCCTTACACTTGAATTTTTACATACTTTACAATAAACTACTCTAATGACTTGAGTCAAGATAATCAAAATACTTGGAATACTTTTTAAATATTAACGCACATGTGGGGGTAATAATTTGATGTTCTTCCCAATTACTCCATAACACTAGTAGTTTACCCATGAGTCCCAATCATCCCTAAACAATATGTACAAGATATGACTCGACTTAGCAACCATGTAATCAATTAGATAATTAACTAAGGGTTTAAACAAATAACAATAATGCACTAAAGATGAGTGCATACATGGAGGGCTAAGGCAATTTGGTTGCACATTTGGGTAGGTTGTAACAAATTCTTTCTTTAAGTAAGATGCTTAAAGTTAGAAATGAAAAGATAGGCTCGGAGGGGTGTACTAGGGGTATCGTGTACTAAAAATGAGTACAACGCTAAGGTGTGGGAAAATTAATTGACTTTATTAGTCAATTAATATGACTTAAATGGTCAAGTAATTATGATACGGGTTTAAACACAAGGGTGATCCTAATGCCTCTTATCATGTAGTAAATCCTACTACACGAATGTAGTCTCACTAGTGGTCTCGGGATGCATCACTAACGCAAGTTCTAGAATCTAAATACTACCGGTACACTCATAAGCACTAATAATGAATGCTTTTCCTATCAAATCTAAAGGCGAACCCCACATATTTGGGTGGAAAATTCTTTTAAGTGGTACGGTTTTGTGCTAGTCATACAACTCCTATCCATGAGACGCTTGTTATGGCTAAAGTTTCACTCCTAAATGTTGTAAAAAATTTTAAATTTGGCGCTAAAATTACACTAACAAATATTTCTCTTAGTTTTATTACACACCTACTATGAAACAAACAAACTCAAGTGCAATTGTATCCTATAAGGTATCATCATTTACCTTCCCCCTACACTTAGGATGAACATTGTTCCCAATGTTTAATTAAAGAATGTAAAAGTAAAGCAGGTAAGACAAAAGATCAATGCATAACACTTAGTAGCTACAGATCAAACCAAGCAATCTGAGCCGTTGATTTTGTATCATCCAACGGTTGGATGTGTCAAAGGGGTTAATATACTTTTCACAAAGGGGGGTAAGTTTGTCTTTTAATTCACGGTTAATATCTCTCATCCAAATTAATTACACTCTCTTATTTTCCCTCTCTCTCACATCTCTCACACACACACGCTCTCTCACCCCTCACCAAAATAAATCCGATAATCCCCAAATTGAAAACCCTAACCCCAAAATAACGATTGATGATTTTCTAATGGATCCATTGGATATACGAGTTGAGATTCAACAATCTCAAGGTAGGCCGTTGCTGGATTCGTCTTCACCTGCACTCGTTGATCCAAATAAGTCTCGAAATGACGATATTGGTATAAATTTTGACTTTTTTTCATTTTTTATTTAAAATTTAATTAGTTGATTCATGTAGTTATGTTTTAGTTCTTTTGTGTTTTTATAGTTAATAACGAGTTTTGATATCCATGGATTTTTACTTGTTTTTGTTTTGGTAACGATGATTTGTTTAGTTGAGTGATTTTGTTGAGTAGGTATTTTTTTTCCCTGTATTATGACTTTTTTTTGTAGATTTATGTTGTTTTATTAATGAAAATGGAGATTATGAATGACATGTTACCTGTTTTTGGTATTTGTATGTGATTCTGTATTTGGTATTTTGATCAAAATGCAGTTTTTATATGTTTTTTTCTTTTTTGTTTACTCTATAATTTAAGTGTTTTTATTTTTTTGTTTGTTAGGTTGTGCTGATATACAGCCGATTACTGAAGTTGCTCAATCTGGTTCTCCTTTTTGGAGGACTCGGAAAAATGTCCGAGTAGTTGTTGATGCTTCCCCTGTATCTCAGTTTAATCCAAATGCTGCAAGTATCCCTATGCCTCTTCCGGTGTCTTATGTGCTTCCTAAGGCTGGTGATATTGTGAAGGATAAGGCGGTTGATGTGCCGAAGGATAAGGCTAGTGATTTTGAGAAAGATAAGGCGACTGATGTGCCGAAGGATAAGGCTAAGTCTAAGGTGACTGATGTTGTGAATGATAAGGCGGCTGATGTGTTGAAAGATAAGGCTTGTGATGTTGTGAAGGATAAGGCGGCTGATGTGCCGAAGGATAAGGCTAAGTCTAAGGCGACTGATGTAGTGAAGGATAAGGCGGCTGATGTGCTGAAACCTAAGTCAGTGTCAAATGTTTTTAAGTGTAATCCCAAGTCTGTTGTGGCGAATGAGAAGGCTAATAATAAGGTTGGTGATGTAGAGAAGGATAAGGCTAAGGCTAAGGCTAATTCTAAGGTTGGTGATGTAGAGAAGGCTAAGGTTGGTGATGTTATTTCGGCCAAGGCTAAGGCTGTTGATGAGAATGATAAGGCAATTGGTGAGAGAGTTAAGAATAAGGCGGCTGGTAATGTTGCAGATGTGAAGAAGTATAAGGATAAGGCAACTGATGATGTGAATAAGTCTAAGGCTGCAGATGTATTGAAGGCAGAAGTGTTGAAGGCAATGCCAAATGTCCAATTGCCGAAACGTGATGCTGAGAAGTCTTTGGTCTTGAATTCTAAGGAAAAGGCAACTGATCTATTAAGGCTAAAAAAGAAGCCAAATGCGAAGGTTGATGCTTCTAAAAGAAAAAGGAAGTTGTCGGATAAAGAGGGTAGTGATGAAGTTAATTCGGATTCTGATGATGAAGGTAGTATTGTTGTTAAGAAGCATAAGAGAAAGATGGTTTCTGATGAAGGTAATAGCAATTCAGGTTCGTCTAAGCTTAAGAAACTTTTGATGAGTAATGATGATGATATGGAGTCTTTTAAGCATATGTTTAATAAGTTGAAGGGTTATATGAAGGATGTTTTTGATTCTGAAGATGAAGCTATTGTGCGAAAGCCAAAAAGGGAGGTTAAGAAACAGAAGGTTAATGTGAAGGGTTATATGAAGGATGTTTCTGATTCTAAAGATGAAGCTATTGTGCGAAAGCCGAAAAGGGAGGTTAAGAAACAAAGAAAGGTTAAGATTAAGAGAGAGGGTAGTGGTAAAGATGAAGCAAGTGTTAAGAATCCTAAAAGATTTGGAAAGAAAACAATGTTGATGTCACAGGATGATATAGATCAGTTAAAGTATCTTGAAGAATTTCCAATTCTTAGGGTATGGAATGCTCCTACTTCATTATTTGGTTCTATCCGATAATCAAAAGTTGACATGGGACGGTTTCTGGCTGAAATAGGGTTTAAATCATTTCATAGAATTTTCATTGATCAACTTCCTTTCAGGTTGGGTAGGTTTGTGGCTTCAAGATTTACGCCAGAAACTTATAAGTTGAATTTAATGGTCTATCGATACTTGTCACTTCACAGAAAATTCATGACATGTTAGGGATACCAATTGGTGGTACTTCATTGTTTTCTTTTGAGGAAAAGCCTGTTAATCATCCTTTTGTGAAATCTTGGGTTGATCAGTTTTATCCGAAGTCCTTGAAAGATATTCATGCACCGGATATTGGTAGAAAGTTGGTTAGTGCAAATAAAATTGACGATTTATTCAAACTTAACTTCCTTATGTTGTTTTCCAACACGATGGGAAGGTGTGAGACTATGGGTGGGAAAGTTTGTTTAGATGTTGTTAAATGTATTCCGGAACATTTTCCAATATCTAAGATTGATTGGTGCGGCTACATATACCACTGCCTTCAATATAGTAACAACCCAAAAGGAGAGTGCCATTACACTGGTCCATTAGCGCTCCTCATGGTAAGTTTATAGATTCAATTCAGATTAAAAATGGTTCATGTTTTCTTTTTGTTTTCCTGCTTTTGATTTGTAACTTTTATCCTTTTCATTTTGTTTTTAGCTTGTCTATCTAGATTCTACAAAGTTTGAAAAGTTTCATCATGTTCGTTTGCGTCCGGCTATCTTAAACTGGTCGAAAACCTTAATTAGACAACGACAGGAACTTGCCGAAAAGAAGTTGGGGGAACTAGAGCTTAATCCTGAGTGGACTGAGGCAGAAGCTAAAGAGACAGAAGGTTTTATTGATGCTAGTTTGTCTGAATCTTCTAACAAAGAGGTATGTTTAATACGTTATAATTGTTCATTTGATGTGATTTTTTGGATAATCACATGTGATTCATGAGAATCAAATGTGATTTAGTGTATAATCACATGTGATTTGTTGTAGAATCACATGTGATTAACTTCAATTTTACATGTCATTGACATCATTAATAACTACAGGTTTTGCTTAACAAAATTGATGAAAAGCTTTCCATGATATGTTCTGAAAGAAGTGCTCTTGAATCTGATCTGTTAGAAGCATATTCAATGTATGCTGATGACGAAAAGTTTGTTGAGTTATATGAGAGATATTCTGAACTTTTCAAGAAACCTGTTTCTTTGGGCAATAAGGAAGGTGAGGATAATGATTTTTCAGGTCCTGATAATGATGGCTCAAGTAATTTCGAAGATATCGGTGATTTTAGAAATATTAGTTTAGATGATTTTGGAAAAGATTCATCTCATGGTGAGAAGGAAGTTAATTCTCAGGGTGAGAAGGGAGCCGATGTTCAAAAGGAAACGAATATACTTGCTGTCAATGAGAAGCCAACAGAAAATGTAGTTGGTGTTGACAATGAAGCTGGTATTGTTGAGCCAGCTGAAGATTATGAGTTGGAGATCAGCAGTACGCCCGAGACTTACACTCAGTGGCTATATAACAATATCGATCTCGTAAATGAGGTGATTAATTGTATTGTAGACGAATACCTATACGTAATACTCTAACAGAAACATCTTTTTATTCTTTTAAATATTGTTTCTTTTTAATTCAATTATATCTTTTTATTCTTTTAAATATTGTTTCTTTTTAATTAAATTATATCTTTTTATTCTTTTAAACATTGTTTCTTTTTAATTAAATTATCTTGCCTTATTTCAGGGTGATACCTTTGATAAAGGGACGCGTGAGGAATTGGTTGTCACGAATGTAGGTCCGGGTACTCCTGAAAGAGTGGCTACTCGTGCTTCCAAAGGTAGTCCTGAGATAATCCTTCCTGAAAAACGAGTTGTGAAACCGTCTTCTTTCCTCTGCTCGCCCTACATGAATCAGAAGACTAAAGTTGTGCCTCAAATGACGAGTGTGGAATTTATGGTTGGAAACGGCTTGTTTTGTATGCAGGGTGACAAGATGTAGGTTCTATTTTATTTAAAGTTTTTTGAACTTCTGTTGTTGTTTAGCTAATCACATGTGATTCACTCAAAATCATATGTGATTTTGAGTGAATCACATGTGATTTTGAGTGAATCACATGTGATTCACTATTGAATTTCTATGATATTTTAGCTAATGACATTTGTTTCTTTTGATCATGTAGTGAAGCTGTTTTTGAAACTCATTCTGGCATCAAAGTTTCATCAATTCATTTAAACATGGAAACGTTAGCACCTGGTTTGTGTCTTGATGCAAATGTCATCGACTGTTGGGGTACCATTCTTAACCATGAAGAGAGTTTCAAAGATGCTGGATCTTTTTCAAGGCATTTCATGCCTACTGGTTGTATCGTAAGTGTTTTTGTTAATTTTTATGAATCTCATTGTATAATTATATATTATTTGATTTTTACATTTTATGTTTGTTATTTTATGCAGACAAAGCAAATGATTGATGGAAGTTTGAATTCAAAGGGTCAATGGAAAAGTTTTGATGCCCAAGTTTCTACACATTTTCAAGATGTTGGTGGCATTGATCTAAAAGGCATTGATTTGGTAATGGTAATATTTTCTTTCTAGAATTATACTTGTTAAATTCATAGTTTCCGTTTTTATTAAGTTTTTTTTTTTTTTTTCAATTCTCAATAAAGGGCATTTCTATGTTGTTGTCTCCAGCTTTTTAAAAACAACATCGATGATAATACTCGATAAAATTGACAGTGGGGCAAAGTATGAAGGAAAGTATAAAGTAGTATGTGATGTTCTTGTAAGTATTAGTTTTCTCCATGATCACATGTGATTTTACTCAACTTACATGTGATTTACATACAAATCACATGTCTTTTCCCTTTGATCTCATGTTTTTTTTTTTTTTTTTTTTTTTTTTTTTCAGAAAGATATGTTTGCCCATCATCTAAAATTGCATCGTCACAAAAGGTATGCTGGCATTAAGAAACTGATTCCAAGGATCCCAAGGCTTAAATGGAGTACAAGCTCAAATTACCGAGATTCTGGTGTTTTTGCCATGCTGCACATGGAAAGTTATATGGGTGAAGCTCCTTCAAAATGGGACTGTGGGCTTGTGGCTGAGTCTAAGGACCAGTTTGACATGTTGAGGAGGCTCAGATTCAAGTTTGCTACCAAAATATTGTTGCATGAGCTTAATGTGCATCGAGAAAAGATGCTTGATGAGGCTAAGGAGTTTGACAAATTAGATTCGGAATTGAAGATGCAGATTATTGTTCAAGCAAGAATGAACAGGAAACAACGTGAAGAAAAAGATGAAAAAGAACTTGAAGCCAACTGACCGTCCAGGCTAGGAGAATCAGTATTTTGTGAAGTCCAGGGAACAATATTTTTAGTTTAATTATCGTCTGCTTTTTTTTATGTTAAGTATGTGAAGTCAAACAATTTCCATTGTAGTTTAATTATGGAATGCTAGTCAGAATATCCATGGTAGATTAGAATGCTTTATCAAGCAGGATTTATGTTTTTTGTGTTTTGGGAAAGTTAATCCTGGTAATTAAATCATGTATTTTGTTATAACTGATTAAAAAATGTATTGCTTCTTTTTAGTTTATTAAGAAAATGTTGGTTTTAGATGTTATTTTCACTTAGAGACTATAATCCAACGTAATTTATGTGTAAATCACACATGATTTGTATGTAAATCACATGTGATTTATGTGCAAATCACACAAATCACACACGCTTTGTTCAAATCACATGTGTTTTCTGTCTAAATCACATGTGATTTTGAACACAAATTATATATTTTTTTTAATCAAAATACAAAGTAAACAATGATTCAATGTATTCAAGCAATGTTTGGCAAATATGCCACAAGTATATAAGAGTTCCATAAGAAAACATTAAACAAGAGTGTGTTGGGAATTATACTAACAGTTACCACGGCTAAGAGAAGATGTTACAAGTGCAAAAGATTGTACTTGTAGTGGAAACTCATTACCACTGCAAGAACATATATTACCACTGCTTATTAGATAACTGTTAGAAAACATGTTTAGTTATATATAGAATAGATCTTGTATATATATCTTATTCTATTAGCTTTATACTTATCTTGTAGAAGAGGACTCCTTGTGCTATAAAAGGAGATCCTACGTTAAAGGTTTGATATACGTTTCTAGAGCTTCAAGGTGTAACCCTAGTGATATCAAGATCACTCGTATTATTATCATTAATAATATTGGAGCTAATAGTTTGTTTACATACATTGTTCTTATTCATATACAACTGTCTTAATCACAATCAAACTTCTAAATGTTACTAAGTAGATTCTGCATACTTAGTGATATAACTCAAAGTATCAATCTAACACAAGTTCAAGGTGTTTAGATCCATCAAGTGGTATCAGAGCCAGGCTTTGATACTTTGATTTAGAAGACTCTAGTTCACTCAGAAGAATCAATGGAGACAGAAACCAGTAACTCAAACATTGCTGCTAAGCTTCCAAAGCTTAAGTTGAATGACTTTGAGATGTGGAGGCTAATGATCGAACAATTCTTTATGATCCAAGACTACACACTCTGGAAGATCATTATGGTTGGAAATTCTTTCAAACCAAGTTCTACATCAGAGATGGTTAATGGCAAGGAAGTAATTAAGGTCAACACTGGACCTGTTACTAATGATGAAAGACTTCAGCTGAAGAATGATATGAAGGCCAGAGGTTTGTTGCTGATGACACTTCCCAGAGACCAAGTTCTTGCATTCAGCAAGTACAAGACTACAAAGACTCTTTTTTATGAGATCTGTGAAGTTTTTGGTGGTAATGATTCCACCAAGAAGACTCAAAAGACCTTGCTGAAGCAGACTTATGAAAACTTTGGTTCAACAAGTAATGAATCTCTTGATAGCATCTTCACAAGGCTACAAAAGATTGTTACTCAACTCACTGTTTTTGGAATAAAGGTGGAAAGGGAAGACCTTAATTTAAAGTTCTTAAGAAGCTTACCCTCTGAGTTTGGAACCAATGTTGCTGTGTGGGAAGATAAGCCAGAATTGGAGACCATGAAACTCAATGATTTGTACAATAACTTCAAGGTTATTGAACAAAGATTGAAGAAAGCTGGCAAAATAAGCTCAAGTTCAGGAAGTGTAGCACTCATATCATCATCTCTTGATGATAGTTCAGATGAAGAAAGTGATAGTGATGATGACAGTGCTAACATTGTTGTTTCCACTGGTAGTGGAAGTGTTTCCACTGGTAGCTCAAAGAGACAGATTGCATGACTTAGTGATACTACTTTTTATGCCTTTATATCAAGTCAAGTGGGTGGTTCAATTCTCAATCATGAGGATTTGGATCAAATTGATGAGGATGATATGTAGGAGATGGACATTAAATGGCAAGTGGCATTACTCAACCTAAGGACAAAGAAGTTTTGGAAGAAGACTGGAAGAAAGATTAACATCAGTGGCAATGAAACAGTAGGTTTTGACAAAAAGAAGGTGGAGTGCTATAATTGTCATAAGAAGGGGCACTTTGCCAGGGAGTGCAGGAAGCCAAGGAAATCTGACAACAGGTCAACTTGGTATAAGCAGGACAAGAAGAAGGAACCTATTACTGATGAGCCAAAGGGACTATTGGCTATTGATGGAGTGAGCTTTGATTGGAGCTTTATGACTAAGGAAGACGAAGATGATTCAGAGTCTGCAATGGTTGCTACAGAGCTTGCACTAATGGCTTTTTCTGACTCTGAGGTACAAACTGATAATGCTTGTTCTAAATCTTGTAAGGCCTTAAAAGAGTATGAGAAAATTAAAGCACAATATGATGAACAATTGCTAGAGTTAACTCATACTAATTATAATTTAGCAAATCATAAAAGAGGCCTAGGAGTTTTAGAAACTCAATTAGAGCATTATAGGGCAAATGAATCTAAGTTCAATGATGATATTGCAGTATTAAGAAGAGACTTAGATTATCAGGTTGCTGTTAATAAGGTTCTTAGAGAAGAACTAGAAAAGGTTAAGATGGCTAGTGAAAATATAATGATAACTAAGCAAACACTGGATCATCAATCCAAGTGTATTGACAAAATTTGGGAAGCCCAAGTTGTGAGCAAAGCCAAATCAGGAGTTGGATACAAAACAGTTCCACCACCTCTAAGAGGTGTTCCATCACCTCCTGGCATTGACTTAGCTCACACAGGATTAGAGGAATTCCAGGAACCACCTATGACCTATGGACCAAAATTTGTTAAACCAGTTGAAACTGAAAAGGTTCAGGTTGAGGTTAATGTATTTGATAGTGCTAGTGACTCATCTCTTAAAGATGAAAATTTAAATGTTGAGTCTAAACCTAGTGTTCCTGAGAATGTTAAAGTGGAGGTTAAAAGAAGTATTCCTGATGTAGTCAAAGAGAAGCCTAGGTCACAACCTAATGTCACTAGGCCCACTACTAGATATGCAGAGATGTACAGAAGTTGGTCACCAACTCCTAGGGGTAATATGAGGAGTTGGAATCATGTTAAATCTAGGCAATTTGGTAGTGATTTTGTGTTCAATAACAAACCCTGTCATATATGTGGAAGCTTTGACCATTTGTCTTATAGCTGTACCTACCATTTGGGAAGAAGGGAAGTGTTTGGGAATACTAGGGTGAATGGACAAAATGCTAATAACTTAACTCACCCAAACCCACTTAGCAAGATGATTCCCAGGTCGGTTTTGCTTCATTCTGGCATTAAACCAATTTCCACTGCTAGACCAGCAGTTGCCACTGCCAGAAATAAAAACAGAGTTTACCCTAAGCCCCCTGTTACTACTTTTGTTAAATCTACTAAAACAGGGAAAAAGACCAATTTTGAAAAGAAAGTTAACAATAATCAGAAGTGGGTACCCAAAGTTTCAAAACCAGCAGTTTCCACTGCTAAGCCAGCAGTTACCACTGCAAGGCCAAAGGTTACCACTGGTGGGTCTGTTAACAAGAAAAGGGTAAATATGGGAAATGCTGTTAAGGCCTCAGCACGTTGGAAATGGAAACCAAAAGGAACCATCACCTCAAACAATCCCAATGGTGTATCAATGACCTTTGATAGATATAATTATATTGATACACGAGGCAGATCCAAGTCCTTTGTGGCTCGGGTCCCCAAAAGGAGCTAATTCCTTTATTTTGTGTGTAGGGACATTCAAAGACTACAAATGATCAAGGATACTCAGACAGTGGATGTTCCAGGCACATGACTGGCAATATGTCCTATCTTTCAGACTTTCAACCTTATGATGGACAATTTGTCAGCTTTGGAGGAGGAATTGGTGGCAAAGTTTCTGGAAAAGGAACAATCAAGGCTGGAAACATTGATTTTGAAGATGTGCAGTATGTGAAAGAACTCAAGTACAACCTCTTTAGTGTGTCACAGATGTGTGACAAGAAGCATAGAGTTCTATTCACAGAAGATGAATGCTATATCTTATCTAAGGATTATAAGCTTCCTGATGAAAGTGACATTTTGCTTAAAATCCCTAGAAAAGGAAATTTGTATAGCATTGACATGAAGAACATAGTGGCTAATAATGATGTTACTTGCTTGCTTGCTAAAGCCACTTTGGATGAATCAATGCTTTGGCATAGAAGACTTGGTCATGTCAACTTCAAGACCATCAACAAGATTGTAAAAGATGGACTTGTCAGAGGTCTACCAGAGAAAAGATTTGAAAATGATCAAACTTGTGTTGCCTGTCTCAAAGGAAAGCAACACAGAGCTTCATGCAAGACCAAAGCATTCAATTCTATTGATCATCCACTCTTTATGCTGCATATGGACTTGTTTGGTCCTACTTTTGTTAGCAGCATAAATTTGAAAAAGTATTGTCTTGTTGTGACTGATGATTTTAGTAGATTCACATGGGTTTTCTTTTTAAGAACCAAGGATGAAACCACTGGCATCCTTAAGACATTCATCACTGAAGTTGAAAATCAATATGAAAAGAAAATCAAGATCATCAGGTGTGACAATGGGACAGAGTTCAAGAATAAAGTTATGGATGATTTTTGCAGAGACAAAGGTATTAAAAGAGAATTTAGTGTTGCAAGAACTCCTCAACAAAATGGAGTTGCAGAAAGAAGAAACAGAACACTAATTGAGGCTGCTAGAACCATGTTAGCTGATTTAAAGCTTCTAGTGACTTTTTGGGCTGAAGCAGTTAACACTGCTTGTTACATACAGAACAGGGTTTTAGTGGTTAAAACAAAGAACAAGACACCTTATGAGTTGTTCAAAGGAAGACCTCCTACTTTGGAGTTTATGAGGCCATTTGGGTGTCAAAGGAAGACCTCCTACTTTGGAGTTTATGAAGCATTTGACATGAAGAACATAGTGGCTAATAATGATGTTACTTGCTTGCTTGCTAAAGCCACTTTGGATGAATCAATGCTTTGGCATAGAAGACTTGGTCATGTCAACTTCAAGACCATCAACAAGATTGTGAAAGATGGACTTGTCAGAGGTCTACCAGAGAAAAGATTTGAAAATGATCAAACTTGTGTTGCCTGTCTCAAATGAAAGCAACACAGAGCTTCATGCAAGACCAAAGCATTCAATTCTATTGATCATCCACTCTTTATGCTGCATATGGACTTGTTTGGTCCTACTTCTGTTAGCAGCATAAATTTGAAAAAGTATTGTCTTGTTGTGACTGATGATTTTAGTAGATTCACATGGGTTTTCTTTTTAAGAACCAAGGATGAAACCATTGGCATCCTTAAGACATTCATCACTGAAGTTGAAAATCAATATGAAAAGAAAATCAAGATCATCAGGTGTGACAATGGGACAGAGTTCAAGAATAAAGTTATGGATGATTTTTGCAGAGACAAAGGTATTAAAAGAGAATTTAGTGTTGCAAGAACTCCTCAACAAAATGGAGTTGCAGAAAGAAGAAACAGAACACTAATTGAGGCTGCTAGAACCATGTTAGCTGATTTAAAGCTTCTAGTGACTTTTTGGGCTGAAGCAGTTAACACTGCTTGTTACATACAGAACAGGGTTTTAGTGGTTAAAACAAAGAACAAGACACCTTATGAGTTGTTCAAAGGAAGACTTCCTACTTTGGAGTTTATGAGGCCATTTGGGTGTCATGTTACCATTCTCAATACCATTGATCATCTGGGTAAATTTGAAGAAAAGTCTGATGAAGGCTTCTTTGTTGGATACTCTATGGTTAGCAAGGCTTTTAGAGTCTATAACTTAAGAACAAAGAAGATTGAAGAGAACTTGCATGTTCAGTTTCTTGAAAATAAAGCAAACATGGCAGGTTCAGGACCAGATTGGCTATTTGATCTTGAAACACTATCTAATACAATGAATTATGTTCCTCTCACTTCAAGCACTGGAGACAAAGATCTTGAAGATTCAGAAGAATTCATTGATGAAGATGAAGCTTGTAAAGATAATGAAGATCAAATTGTTATGCAACTTTGGGACTTTGTTGATAATTCTGAAAAGACAAGTGATGCAGATGGTGTGAATTTTGATGTAAATAAAGATATTCCTACTAGCAGTGGTAATTCCATTCCCACTGCTACAACAGAAGTTTCCACTGTCAGCCCAAATGTGGAACATACTTCTCAGGAATCACCAAGTGATGATGTAGAGATGTCTAACATGCCTACAACATATGATATTCCTAGCACATCACAGTCTTCAATTCACAAAGTGCATCCACTTGATAATGTTGTTGGTGAACTTCAATCAGGTGTGAAGACTAGAAGACAGACAAAGAAAGATGATATTCATGGGTTCATAAGTGAAGTGTATGAGTTCAAGAAACATAGTAAGAAGAATGAGTGTTTGTTTTTCTGTTTTCTCTCACAGGTGGAGCCTAAGAATGTATATATGGCTCTAGGAGAATCTAGCTAGGTTGAAGCTATGCAAGAAGAGTTGCTGCAGTTTAAACTTTAAAAAGTTTGGGTTCTTTGTGACTTGCCTGATGGTATGAAGGTCATTGGTACTAAATGGGTTTTCAAAAACAAGAAAGGTGAAAGAGGTATTGTAATCAGGAACAAAGCTAGATTGGTTGCTCAAGGATACACTCAAGAGGAGGGTATTGATTATGAAGAAGTGTTTGCTCCTGTTGCAAGGATTGAGGCTATTAGATTGTTTTTAGCCTATGCATCATTTCTGGGCTTTACAGTCTATCAAATGGATGTTAAGAGTGCCTTTCTGTATGGTACTATTGGTGAGGAGGTATGTGTCTCTCAACCTCCAGGCTTTGAAGATCCTCAACACCCAAATAAAGTATATAAAGTGGTTAAGGCTCTTTATGGTCTACATCAGGCTCCAAGGAAGTGGTATGAAACCTTAGCTAATTATTTGTTGAATAATGGGTTTCATAGAGGCAAGATTGATCAAACTTTGTTTATCAAGAAAGACAAGGGTGATATTTTACTTGTGCAAGTATATGTTGATGATATTATCTTTGGGTCTACTAAACAAGAGATGTGCAAAGAGTTTGAGAAGCTAATGAAAGATGAATTTCAAATGAGTTCTATGGGAGAACTTACATTCTTTTTGGGGCTGCAAGTACAACAGAGTAAGGAAGGCATATTTATCAGTCAAGACAAATATGTGGCTGAGATCATTAGGAAGTTCAAGTTTACTGATGCAAAACCTTCAAATACCCCTGCTGACAAGACCACTCATCTATTGTTGAAGAATGCTAGTGGTGCTGATGTTGATGTTCACACTTACAGATCTATGATTGGTTCTTTGATGTATCTTACTTCATCAAGGCCAGACATTATGTTTGCTGTATGTGCTTGTACAAGATTTCAAGTGACTCCAAAGACATCACATATGACAGCAGTGGAAAAGATTTTTAGGTACTTGAAGACTTATCCTAATCTAGGATTATGGTATCCAAGAGATTCTCCAATGGAATTGATCACATACTCAGATAGTGACTATGCTGGTGCAAGTTTGGATAGAAGATCAACTACTGGAGGATGTCAATTTCTTGGATGTATATTGGTGTCATGGCAGTGCAAGAAGCAAACTATGGTTGCTACTTCAACCACTGAAGCAGAATATGTTGCAGCTGCTAGTTGTTGTGCTCAGATCCTTTGGCTTCAGAATCAATTATTGGATTATGGGTACAATTTCATGAACACCATTATCTATATAGACAATAGTAGTACCATATGCATTATTAAAAATCCTGTGCAACACACTAAAACTAAACATATTGAAATTAGACATCACTTTATTAGAGATTGTTTTGAGAAAAAGCTTATTAATGTTGTCAAATTCATACTGATGACAATTATGCTGATTTATTAACAAAAGGGCTTGATGTGGGTAGATTTCAATACTTGGTAACAGGTATTGGAATGCTAAATCCATAAATCTATGATGTCTAAACTTTTCAGTGTTGCAGGATAGTTTTTAGGTACTAGTATTGTTTGTATTGTATGTATGGTTTTCTACTAATTTGTATGCAGAGTTATCAAGAGCACAGTGGAAATTAACATACAACAGTGGAAAGTTTGGTGATAATAGCAAGAACAAAGAAGTACTTTTATTGATCATAAGAAGAGTACATTACAACCATCAAGAAACACTTTGTCACCAAAACAGAAAACCATCACACAAGACATGAACCTACAACCTAACACCTACTCCATAGGTTTCTTTCCTTTTCCTTCATAGTCATGCTTGTCTTTGGAAGCTTTCTTTCTCTTGTCATCAAAAGAGAGTTGTTTCCTTGGACAAGCAAGTCCCAGAACTTGCTTGGGAGGCCTTGGTGCTTGGGTAGGCTTTTCAACAGCTGGCCACTTCATGTTGTTTATAGCTGTTGTCAATGTTGTGGTGAGGGCCTTTGGAAGCTCTTTGGAAAGATCAAAGGTTGGATCATTATCATCATCAGATGAAGAGCTTGAATAAAACTCAAGTGATGGAGCAGGATCAGCTGAAATCTTTTTGTTGGGCTTCATGCTTGAAGATGTAGCAGTTGCTGCACTTGGTGGAAAATATCCACTCCATCCAGCAGAAAGTTCTTCAGAGTCTGAGTAGTAACTGATTTCATCATCTGAAGTGTCATCAGAAGAGATGTAGATTAAAGGGAACCAGCTCATTGTGTTGATTAAGGGTTTGTGTTGTTGAAGTTGTTTGTTGATGAGAGATAAAAGTTTTGAGCCCCCTTTTATATGCAAAGTCAAGGTTGAATTCTAATTAATGAAGAATATTTACTCTTACCTGTTTTGGTAGGTTGGAGGAGTAAATTTGGTTATTATCGGGTTGACTTTTAGAAGATATTTTTGTGAATAGTAACTTGGTTAAAAAGTTACTTTGGGTTAATCTTTATGGGTTAAGTTGAAAGTTACTTTGGTTTGCAGCATACAACCCATATTATTAGAGTCATTGAGTAATAAGGTGTGTATCATAGACACACAACAAATGGTTATTGATTTACCATGTCTAATCCACATAAGAATCAGCTAGTCCAGAGCAAACGGCTACTGGTAAAGACTCATCAAATCCGTTTATGGTTGATAGTTTACAAAAAACTAGGTCATCAACTCACCATACATCCAAGTGATCAAGAGTTGGCTAGTCCATAGCAAACGGCTCATGGTAAAGACATATCAAATCCGTTGATAGCTGGTAGTTTGCTAAAAACTATGATAAGAGTAGCAAATTTTCATGTTTTATTAACCACTGCTCTTTGATATGTTGTGAAAATTTTACCACTGCTAGTTCATTAGTTACCACTGCAAGAGTAATTTTTCCACTGATGAACTAGCCGTTACAACTGTTGTGTCAGTAATCCATTTTTTACTAGCTGTTGTAAAAATAACCGTCTTTCCTTATTAATAGGGTAAAATCTTTTGTGAATTATCTACTTACTTATTATAAATTATTCTTTTTCTAAAGATAATTCTTTCTAAAGATAATTCACATTGCGCAACCTCCTCAAACCCTATTAGTATAAATTGATTATCATACGGCTTGCTTTTTATCTTGATTACTAACACTTTTATTCTCTTTTTCACAAATATCATGGCGATTCTAAAATTTGTTGAGGAGCACAACCAAGTGGCCTACTTACAAAAGTCAAACGAAAAGAGTGGCCCTGTTTTTCATCAGATTGTGGATTTTCTAAACACAACTCATATAAGGTATGCCTTAACTATTAATCCCACAATCTATATCTCTCATATCAAACAGTTCTGGAACACTGTGGAGTCCATAACTCTTGAACAGGGAGACACACATGAATCTGTGGATACTATAAGAGCCACAGTTGATGGGGTAACTATTGATGTTACTGAGTCATCCTTGAGGAGACTTCTCCAATTGGATGATCTCAATGGTATCATCACATTACCTAATTCAGAAATTTTCACTAAGATTACTTTAATGGGGTATGATACATCTGAACAAAAAGTTGCTTTCAGAAAATGATGTTTTTGTCCCCATTGGAGATTTTTGATTCACACTCTTTTACATTGCCTAAGTCCTAAGAAAACTTCTTATGAACAATTTGCATCAACCATGGCTTATCCTTTGGTTTGTTTGGCAACTGATAGGACTTTCAATTTTTCAAAGGCAATGTAAAGAGTCAATATAAATTTTTGATGTATCCAAGGTTTGTGCAAGCAGTGTTAAATGAGTTTCAACTGCACCCTCACAATAGAATTTATGAACCTTCCAGTCTTAAGCCAAAAGTTTTTCAAAACATGTGTAAGGCTTCAGATCTTTGGAATGGGGAGGTTCATCCACTTTTTCCTCAAATGCTTGCTAAAATTGCTCAAGTACAGGGTGAAGATGCAACCATCCCAGTTGTATCCCAACACACACCCACTATTGTTGTTCCACAAATTCAACATACCCCTGCTGTAACTCACACTTATGAGAGAAGGTCTAAACAACCAACTTCTCTCATCTCAACATTGCATGTTGCTGAACCTTTTGGTTTAGAAACAAGCAGTGGTGGTTCAAGGCTTAATCCTAGTCCAACTAGGGAAGAGCCTGAATCAATGCCTCATGATTCACCTCTCCCAGCAGGTTACACAGTTGGAAGTGATGAAGGCAGTGTGCAACTATCTGAATTGATGGAAATTTGTACCAAATTAGTCAAGCAGGTTCAAGCTCTGGAGAAAGATCTGGCACAGACCAAAGAACAACATGCCACAGAGCTGAATAAATTGAAGGTTGAGATTCAAAGATTGCAGAATGAAGTTGAGAATCTCAAGAAGAAAAGATCTAAAGTTGTGTTATCTTCATCATCTTCACCTCAGGATGAGCTTTCTGCAAGTTCTACTAAAGTTTTGGGAGATTCTTCCAAACAGGGGAGGAAAACAGATGCAGAGCTTAAGGGGAGGAGTAAAAATTTTGAAAAAGAGTTTGCTGAGCTCACTGATTCTGATAATGCTCAAGCAAAAGATGATGTAGCTGAGACTGAGGGGAGGAAATTGGATTTTGAAGATATGGATGCTGATGCTGGTTTTAACTTTGATGATATAGTTGGAACTGCTCAACCAATTTCCACTGAAGCAGAAAAAGTTTCCACTGATCAACCAATTACCACTGCAAGTGAAAAAGTTCCCACTGCTACTCAAGAAGTTACCACTGCAGAGGAAGAAGCTGCCAGAATAAGATCAATTAAAGGAAAAGCTATTGTGATTGCTTCAGATCAAGAGACAAGAAAGATTTCTAAGAAAGAACAAGCTCAGATTGACTTTGATGCAAGATTGGCAGAGCAACAACAAGAGAATGAAAGAAAGAGAAAGCTAGAGGAAGATGAAGTTGCTAGTTTTATGGAAGCAAATAGGTTGGATAAACTTGAAGCTGTTATGGCAGAACCAATGTCAAGTGTTTCACCAACTGTCATACATGAGAAACCTCCATTATTCACTTATGTGCATACAGAAGAAGAGATTGACTATTTGATTAACAATGATCAAATAATCAGGAAGAAGGCCATTGAACTTATTGCAAATACAACCTTGAATGAAGACCAAAAGTCTGCACAATTAAAAGACTTTATTCAAATGAAGAATCAGCAGGCTCTTGATCAAATCATTGGGGATGTTAGAAAAGGTCAAAAGAAGCCAAAGAAACTTACAAAGACACAGATCATTGCTGAGATGAAGACTTTTTGTTGCCATGTTGGTAATATGAAGATGGCTCAATTCAAAGGAATGTCACATGATCAGGTTGAAGGTATTTACTACAGGATCAAAAGACAAGATAGTAATTTCATTCCAATGGATCAAGAACCAATAACAATGAAGACAAAAAGGACTGGAGTGAGTCTTGAATCAAAAGATGCAAAGAAGTTGAAGACTCAGAAATCATCTCAAGCAGAAGAAGGTCCTAGCAAGTTGACAGAAGAGCAAGTTACAAACATGTTGTTCATAGAGACTGATGTACTTAATATTGAACCTCTACAAGCAAAATATCCAGTTGTTGGTTGGGAGATCTTTTCTGATAGTTTTGGTGTAGCTTGGAAGATCATCAGAACTGGAAGTGTCACAAGCATTTACAGAGATTTTGAAGATATTGTTAGATCTTGTGATAGAGAAGATTTGGATACTTTGTGGAGAATTGTTCAAGATCAATTTAAGAAGGATGAACTTGTTGATGTCAAGGCTAAGGAGTTATGGGTCCATTTCAGAAGATTATATGAACCTGACCCAAGTGATAGATATTGGAGATTTGAAGCTCATGGTACAAGAACTTTGTGGAAATTCTATGATTCAAGTTCTGTGCATCAAATTTCTACTCAAGATGGAGTTGATGTTTTTATGCTGGCTGAGAAAGAATATCCATTGAGAGCTGAAGTATTGACAGTGATGTTGACAGAAAAGCTTAGATGCTGGGAAAGAACTAAAGTCATAGATGATTTGATACAAAGGATTTATGATCAAAGTGTGAGAGCTGATAAAGAGTTATTAAGAAGAAGATAAGTGTTTGGAAGAATTCCCATATCCTCATGTTTGCTGCATACTTGAAGAAACTTATTGATTTATTTATTAATCATAAGTTAGGGGAGGATTATTGGGAATTATACTAACAGTTACCACGGCTAAGAGAAGATGTTACAACTGCAAAAGATTGTACTTGCAGTGGAAACTCATTACCACTGCAAGAACATATATTACCACTGCTTATTAGATAACTGTTAGAAAACGTGTTTAGTTAAATATAGAATAGATCTTGTGTATATCTTATTCTATTAGCTTTATACTTATCTTGTAGAAGAGGACTCCTTGTGCTATAAAAGGAGATCCTAGGTTAAAGGTTTGATATACGTTTCTAGAGCTTCAAGGTGTAACCCTAGTGATATCAAGATCACTCGTATTATTATCATTAATAATATTGGAGCTAATAGTTTGTTTACATACATTGTTCTTATTCATATACAACTGTCTTACTCACAATCAAACTTCTAAGTGTTACTAAGTAGATTCCGCATACTTAGTGATATAACTCAAAGTATCAATCTAACACAAGTTCAAGGTGTTTAGATCCATCAGAGTGGTTTCATATGTAAACAATAAACAAGAGTTCCATAAGTAAACATTCTAAAGAATACTTCAATGTATTGAAAGTGCTCAAGCATCAACTGTTGGTTGTTTTCGCTTTGCCTTTGGGTTCTTAGGACAAGTTGTTTTCGTATGCATGTTTGTCTTCTCTCCACAATGACCACAATGTTTCATTTACTTCTTTTTAACTCCCAAGTGCTTTCTCTCTCTCACTCTTTCGCCTTTTATTGCGTTCTGCTTCTGTAATATTTCCTTTGGTTGGTACCTTTGTTGGATTGTTAACTGTCTGTTTATCAGGTTTTGTAATAGCAAAATGTTCACTAATCACATCTCCCGTTTTTCCCGAAGGAGGAATTGGCACCTCAGCATCCACTTTTGTCTTCAATGTCTTCAACTTTTCTACAAAAGCACCCATCTTCTCTACATTATTGCTTAACCTAAATAAAAAATCATCCACCACAACATTTGCTTCATTTGTAAGCCTTTCAACTTCTACATTTTTCCCCATATCTGTTTCTTTTTCTTCTCAAGTCAGGTGGAATTATATCCCTTGTCCACCGCCTCAAAATATATTGATTTGGAATGACTTCAATATCACGATTCTTGAAGACACAAAACACGTGTCGGCATAGGAAACCGTATCGAGCAAAATGTCTGCAGGAGCATACAACCGACCCATCTTCTATATTACGAAGTACCTTTTCAAAACAAAATAATAAAAGAATTATATTCTGCGAATGTGATTTACATACAAATCACATGTGATTACAAGACAAATCACATGTGATTCTAAAGGTGTCACATGTGATTACAGTCTAAATCACATGTGATTCTAAAGAGATCACATGTCATTTCAGGAATCACATGCAATTCTTGTAAAGAAACTAACAAATATTTTTAATAAATCACATACCTTTTAGTCTATAACTCTTTGTGTTGCTGTTTCGCTTTCATCTGCAATTTCCTTGTTAAGTGTTCTATAAGGCGCTTCATTTCTATCTCTAACTACGACAATCTCACAACCTTCTTCCAATTTTAAATCTTGTATTGAACAAGTCCAACATGCTTCATTTATTTCTGTTTGAACAAGCAAAAATATTGTCCTAGTATAAACTCTTCCTGCATGACGTTCAATTTTTAACATTGTTTTACACTTTGGTACCACCACTAGTGTTTTGAAGTCCAAATGTTCTTGCCTATAACGTTGCCTTTCCATTGCTGATTCATAGGACATCATGAAGCTAACTAGTGTTGATCCTGGGCTTGTGAAACTTTTGAAGAACGAGTTTTCACTCTCAGACCTTGATGTGGTTCTAATCAATCCAAATAATGGAGAGTCTATAAAGTAAGTTGGAATCCAAATTTCGCTAAGATTAAACATCTTTGTTATCATTTGTGTTTTTGCAAACCAAAATCTTCAATCAACTTGGCCCATCTCTCTTCAAATTGCAAGGGTTCAATGAACATATTCCAAATGAGCTTCTTAAAACGCTTCTTGAAATCAGTTTCTTTGTATATTGTCTTACAAATCTGTTTTATTGAAAAATAGAGTTTTAGTGGCTTATTTTTCAGTATAAAGCACATGATATATATACATAGGAATCACATGTGAATCACATAATTTTAAAGTTGAATCACCTGTGAATCACTTGTGAATATTATGTTAATCACATGTGATTTACAAATGGATCACATGATATTACATGTAAGTCATAGGTGATTAAGATATGAATCATATGTGATTCATTTATATTATAGTTGAATCACATGTGAATCATACATAAGTCAATAAAAACAGATTAGTTAATTGAATATTCTTACCTTTGCTGGAATCTTTTGGTCAATATGCCACATGCAAAGTCTGTGTTTTGAGTGAGTGAAAACGGCTTCAGTAACTCTCTTCATTGCTCCATCTTGATCTGTTACCACCTGATGAGGCGAAAAATGATCCGTTTTTAGGGGGTCATTTAAGCTGGAATTTGAATTCATTTGATCAAATATTGCCCTAAATTGTTCCTTTTGTGATTTTAGGTACTTTGGGAGTGAATTCTGGAAAAGGAAGCATTTTGGACGTTTTTGGAGCATAAAAGTGAAGAAAACGGCAAAGTCTTAATTTTCATTGCTGGGAACAGTACCTGACGGCGTCAAGAGCAATTTGATGACGGCGTCAAGAGCAAAAATGGTGACGGTCCAGTGGAAACATGGCGGCGTCAAATCAAGGCCGTCAAGAGTAAAAGTGGTGACGGCCCAGAACGGCAATACACATGACGGCGTCAAATCTGGATCTAGGCAGTCCGAGAATATTTTTGGTGGCGGGTTGACGGCGCCAGAACTTTCTTCTTGACGCCGTCACCTTAGGAAATCTATATATAGTCTTTGTAATTTTCATTCTAAAGGAGTGGAGAATTTTAGGGTCGACTTGAATAAACCCTAGCTCGTTTTTAACAGTATTTTCAAGGGTTTTCACCCCTTGAAACCCTTCATGTTCAATTGAGATAAGTATCCTTTTAATTCATTCAATATGTCTATGTGTTGTTTGAATATATCTTACGCTTGTCTTGATTTTAACATGCTAGGCTAGATCTCTTGTGTGTTTGCTTAGATCTAATGAAACCTAGATTTGATTATAGGTTGATTGCTTGTTTATAGTTGTAATGGATGAATGATTTCGATGTTAGGCTTAAGAAAACTGGCAGACTTCCATTGTGTAACTTGCTTGAACGTCTTAAGAAACATGAACCAATGCGTACTAAGGTTTTTATGGTTTTATTTAATGCATGAGCGAATTCTAGTGATCCCATGTTAGGAGCTTCTTGCAGGCTCGACATATGAGTGAAGTAGGAGCTTATAGAGTTGGGGAAGTATGTACGCCACCCCACGAATGGTATTAAGGAATATAACCCGTCATCCACGCAACTGTAACAAACAATTAACCTGTAAAAGATATCTAGGGAGTAGTGAAATCTAAGTAAACACAATTCTCCCATTTATTGTTCACACCACTAGTTTAATTAGTTTTATTTTTATTTTTGTTATTTTATTTTGATTGCATCTTAGTTATTGGGTTAGTTGACTAGCAACTAATTCCGCCCACTCCTTAAAAAACCCGAGATTTTTAATTGCTTTTCATAAAATATAAAAATACAAAAAGAATCATCCCTCACCTCTAGACCTAGTTTTTAGGCTTTCTAATCCTAACGACACTATTCCTGAGTTGAACGATCAATCCCCCGGTACTTGTCACTATACTATACTACAACGATCAGGTACACTGCCTGGTGGGGGTTGTAAGCTTCTCGAGATCCCTCGAGAGGTAAAGCCTGGTGCAATTCCCACGCATCAAGTTTTTGGCGCCGTAGCTCGGGGAATAGTTATTGTCTAGGTTAGAATTTCTTTTTATTAGGTCTACTTGCTAGATTCTTTTCTAGTAAGATTTTATTTTTATTTTTAGGTTTGCTTTAGTCTATCTTTTTCTTTGTGCCCTTTATTTGTAAAACCATTTTCATTTGTCTTCATGGCGGATGAGATTCCATTTAGATCATTAACAATAGAGGAACAATTAGTTTACTCGGATAGATTTGCTTCTTGTTGTTCCAATGAATTTTTAAGTGATCTTAGCTATATACAAGAGGAGATGGGTGTAAAGTTTGACAGGTTTGATGAGTTATGCGCATGTGTGGCCTATATTAAACAATCATTGTTAGGATCAATTCCTTTTAGTAAGACCCTTTGGAAAAATTTTGAGGAACGCCTCCTAACCGTGAACCATGAGTTCAATGAATTGATGGGTTTGTATACATCACAACTTGAGGAAACAATTAAGGAGGATTTAGCCGAACATGATCATATTGAGCAAAAAGATGAATCCTTTAGGCAAATTGAACATTATAATCAAGTTATTGAGGAAGGTTCTTATGAATCAGACTTAGAACTTGAAATGGCTAGAGAAGGATTTGAGATACTTAGAAACATGTTTAGGTTAGATTCTACTAAAACACGTGATGAGGATATAGGTGATGTTGAGAAAAGGAATGATGAGGTAAATAACATAAACCTACAAAGTACCCCACAACTCCCACCATCACTTGAGGAATACACACCACCCGTGACTTACCCGGAAGAAGTAGAAGAGACTATAGGAGCCCCAATAGAGGTAGAACCCTTGTACCAAACACCATTACAGGATATAGGTTTGAATACTTGTAGTGATAACCTTGCTCTTAGTTCTAGGGAATTACCTAGTGTTGATGAACCAGAACCTCAATCTTCACACAACTTTCCATCCTTAGATATACATCTAGGAGACAAAAGAGGAACCGACCCACCCATCAATCCATGTAGTCCGGGTAGTCTTAGGACAAAGGTAGTGGAAAATGACCTTACATGCTTACATCACCCATTTATGATTGATCACAAGAAACATTATGGGTTTAAACTGGGTTTATTAGGTCAAGATGGACCCCCAACTAGTAATCTCTTGAAGTTGATAGAAAATGATCCCTTTCTAGGAGAAAATCTTAATCCACCCATTAACCCGATTGAATTAGGTAAGGTTATGATGATAGGGGCACAACCCTTTGAGAATATAATTCATCCACCACTCTTTCCTCACGTGGCATACTTCCACCAAGATGGTGTGTATCGCTACTATCACCCGCACTTAATCCTAAGTGTAGGGAAAACCTCCCCTATTTTCGTTAAATAAGGGTAGAGTCAGGCTCGTGACTCGAACAAAAACAAGCGCTTCTTGGGAGGCAACCCATGCTTTGTGTGATTGTTATTTGTTTCCATATGCATGCTTTATTTTTATTGTTGGTAGATCATGTTTCAAAAATAAAATGGTGAAAATACTTTATTTTGTCGTTTGACTTAGTCTTAACTTCATCCAAATGTATTTCGTAAAAGATAAGTGTAAGGGGAAACTCCAAATATGTTTTTAAGAAACAAAATTGAATATGATTCTCCACAATATTAAATGAACATATATATTCATATTTGTTAGAGTCAAATGCTTGTATTGAGTCATAATGATGTTTTGCAGGATTTTCCAGGAAGTAGGACATAAGTTTTCCAAAAATTTTCTGGAAACTTAACGTAAGGATTTCTGCAGGTCACTTCTGGCGGCGTCAGGAAGAAATTCCTGACGGCGTCATGTGTAAAAATCTGGAAATTTTTCTAGTTTTGTTTTTCTAACGGAGTCTCAAAGTTTTTGTTAAATCTTTAGTTTTATAAACTCCAGGGAATCTGCAAACATTCATTCCACAAGCATTATATCTTACTTTGTTTTCTAGGATTTGTTAGTATATATAGATTGCCGCCGATTTTATGCGAGGTTGCCTTGTTTGTTTTCTCAGGTTTAACAGGTTATATATGACAAGAAGATGATTTATATTCTGGAAAGGAAGCTTTGATTGTTCATTTTCTAGGAGGAAGATCTAACCTTGTTACCACACTATCCATACCGAGCGAATCAGGGGAGTATTTGATTTCATTCTTTTACCTATTTCACTTTTACATTCTTTAATTGAACATTGGGGAAAATGTTCATCCTAAGTGTAAGGGGAGGGTAAAATGATGATACCTTATAGGATACACTTTCACTTGAGTTTGTTTGTTTGATGGTAGGTTTGTAATAAAACTATGAGAAATACTTGTTAGTGTAATTTTAACGCCAAATTTAAATTTTTTTACAACATTTAGGAGTGAAACTTTAGCCATAGCAAGCGTCTCATGGATAGGAGTTGTATGACTAGCATAAAACCGTACTATTCAGAAAAATTTTCCACCCAAATATGTGAGGTTCGCCTTTAGATTTGATAGGAAAAGCATTTACTATTAGTGCTTATGAGTGTACCGGTAGCATTTAGATTCTAGAACTTGTGTTAGTGATGCATCCCGAGACCGCTAGCGAGACTACATTCGTGTAGTAGGATTTACTACATGATAAGAGGCATTAGGATTACCCTTGTGCTAAACCCGTATCATAATTACTTGACCACTTATGTAACACCCCAACCCGATAAGGGTAGAAGTATTACATTACAGTGACATATCAGAACAAACACAAACATATGATTCATACATACAAAGAAATTCAGGGTTACAAATGAAAATCTGAAACTACAAGGTTACAAAACAATAAATACTATGTCCAATAAAGTGAAACTTCATCTAATCGTCTCTAGTCCAAAGCATAGTCTTCTAAGTCCAGCCACACTCTCTTCCCATAACCCAGCTTCCTACTAAAACCTGCCGCAGGAAAAGGAAATGCGGCTGAGCTTAAAAAGCCCAGTGAACAGATACATATACAAAGCAATGATAATGAAACAGAACTGAAATATAGTGCATTGGGGAAATAGAATAAGGAATAGATAAAAGAGTAATAGAATAGAAAGAAGAAAGGATAGTCATCTACCACGAGCCCAGAAACATATCATATCATATAAGCCGTCAATACCATAATTCTTCATAATCATATAGAGGGGAGTCCTCTCAGATAATCAGATAATATGAGGGGTGTCCTCATTCTTCAAATGGGTGGAGTAGCGAACTCCCAGAAATTGTGAAAGGCATGTATAGCACACAGTACCAATCACCTCAAAGTCAACTCAAAGTCATAGTTAAATCCACTAAGCATACATGTCTAGGATTGCAATCCATACGCCCCTTACTCAAAGTCAATCTCAAAGTCATATACTCAAAGTCATAATGGCCATAATAGTAATCATAAAAAGGGACGGCGTGAGAAATCACTCACCCACACATGAGTCATGCCAGTGGTGCATCACAGACATGCCTATGGTACCTCCATAGGTAGGGAAACAGAAATGGCTCGGGTATCAAACTAAGAGTCAGGTCTCAAAGTCATGCAAAAGGTCATATAGCAAAGGTTTATCTCAGAATCATATCAAAGGTTCATAATAGCAGTTCATAACAAAGGGTTCATATCAGAAATAGTATTCAAGGTCCAATCAGAGTTTATCAGGTCAAGGTTCATATTCAAAAATCAATTCATGGTTCAGTTCAAAAGTCCGTTTCAAAAGTTTCTATTAAAAGTCCAATTTAAATAATCTTTTAAAACAGTTTTCATAAAATGGTCTTTCAAAATATAGTGTTCATGAAAGTTAAATAACATTTCTTTTAAAAAGAAATTTAGCATCATTTATAAACATCTTTTCAAATCGGTTCTTCTCAAAACATTTCCATGGTATCATTAAGAAGGTTTTCATAGCATAGGTTCATAACGGAGGTCATATCAAGTGGGATCAACAGAGAAGGTTCAAGTAAAGGGGATCATAGCAATGGCATTAATTCGGAAACTAACGGATCAGAATATGAAAGAGATCATGAGAAACCTTTTGAGAAAGGTCAGAATATCTGTACCTTAAACCGCAAGTGCACACATGACAGAAACATAAAGGTCGAAAGCAAAATTCCTTCTTCAGCGAATCTACACGAATTAATGGTCGGCTTGTTATTAATAACTTATTCAATTCAGATTTCTCATTTTAGTCGGCTTTCCAGTTTTAGTAACTTTCCATTTAAAGTGACTTTCCACTTTTAGCAGGTTTCCATAAATAGTAAGTTTCCACTTTTAGAAAGTTTCCATAATTAGAAAGTTGAGTCATTATTAATGGAATCAAAGTATCTTTTAACATATTTACACATTTGGTCCTTAGGGTTTCATAACTTTACCTTTTACACCCTTATTTTTCCAAAATTACACTTTAAACCTTTTAGTATTCAAGGTTACACTTTAAACCCTTAACTTATCCATTTTACATAATGATCCCTTATTTTATCATGTTATACGAATATACCTTCAAGTATTCACAATTTACACTTTAAGTCCTTCAAGTCATCAAAGTTACATATTTAACCCTTTAATTTACAATTTCAACTTTTAATTATTACTAATTACATATTATGCCATTAAATTATCAAAATGACACATAACCTCCTGAATATATTTAATTACCCAAAACAACCTTAAGTTTCCAGAAATTACATATTTAGTCCCTCTCTTTTAATTATTTTCAAAACAAACCCTAATTAGGTTTAAAATACATTTTAATCCATTTAAATGCAAAACTTACACTTAGCACCCTCATTATATATTTTATTCGAATATTATACAGCTCAAATAAAGTTCCAGAATTAACCTTGAAGTTTTTAAAGTTCACAAAACTCACCCAAAACTTTTTAGCCAAATCGTATAACACAAAAATAAAGAAATTAGAAACCCTAATCCATCCAATCCATTTTTAATCATTACCAAATCATTAAAGATCATTAATAGTCACAAATTTACAGCCCTAAACACAAACCCTAGATCCCACGATTTTATTTTCTCTTTTCTCCTTATACGTTTTATACAAAACTCAATAAATCAAAATAAATTCGAAACACATGATTCAAGCCATGATAATTCTTCCAACATTTTTACAGATCACTATACATTATAAAAAGTGTAAATAAATTATATTTAGAATTATTATGGATCGCATGGTGTCTTTTACATTTTAAACATGTTTTTAGGGTTTAATTAGCCAAAATGATGTCGAGCATGCATGGATCGATTAGAGCATTTTAGATGATGTTCATAGGGTGTAAGGGACCTGAGAAAAATACCAAACCAATACTTAGACGTGTGGATAGGCTGTACGAATTTCTTTACCACGCGTATAACCCAAATCGAACCAAAATGACCACGACTTCACCAACAATCTTCCAACCTTGAAATCAATTTTCGTGGGTTGTATATGATGTAAGAATCACCAGAAAAATAGGAAATAATTTTTGTGGAGGTCAAATGAATCAAAAACGAATTACCTTGTTTATTATGCTCGACAAAAGAAAACAATTGCTACGATCGTGTAAGGCTTCAACAATTCGAATGGGATTTTTCTTGGCTTCTTAGGATGTTGGTTTATCACAGAAAAATACCCAAGTGTGCTGTGTGAGTCGAATGGGGGCTGTGAGAATTGTTTGTGTGTTTATTGAAATCGGCAATTAGGGTTTTTTGGAGAAAAGATATGGATTGGCTTTTTAAAATGGAATGCCGTGTGATGAGAGGGTATGGAGGACCAAAATTTCGGAATTATAGGTTGGGAGAATATCCTTGGTGATTATCTTCCATATTTACCAAGTTTAAGTCATATAAAATCTCTTTAAAATTCATTTTATTTTATTTGGCCCTTGTAGGGGTATTTTGGTAATTTTACCACTTGTATAAATGTTAAATGTAGTTGTTAAAATTATTTGGATACATAACTTGTGCATTGTTTGAAGTTTGGGGTTTATTTGGAGACTTTATAAGCTTTTAATTAAATTTTAAATTCGTAAGGGCATTTTGGTCATTTCACATGCTTTTAGATTTTAGGTGTTACAACTTAAGTCATATTACTTGGCTAGTTAAGTCAATTAATTTTTCCCCACACCCTTAGCATTGTACTCATTTTTAGTACACGAAACCCCTAGTACACCCCTCCGAGCCTATCTTTTCGTTTCTAACTTTAAGCATCTTACTTAAAGGAAGAATTTGTTACACCCCACTTAAATGTACAACCAAATCGCCTTAGCCTTCCGTGTATGCACTCATCTTTAGTGCATTATTGTTATTTGTTTAAACCCTTAGTTAATTATCTAATTGATTACATGGTTGCTAAGTCGAGTCATATCCTTGTACATATTGTTTTGAGACGATTGAGACTCATGGGTAAAGTAATAATGTTATGGAGTAATGGGGAAGAACATAATATTATTACCCCCATATGTGCGTTTATCTTAAAAGTACTCCAAGTGTTTTGATTATCTTAATTCGAGTCATTAGATTAGTTTATTGTAAAGTATGTAAAAATTCAAGTGTAAGGGGAATGTTCATTCCGTATGATGTATTATTTTGGATGGTAGGGTAAAAGTGTATGCAAAAAAAAAATGGAAAAAGAAAAGAGAAAAACATACGGACTACCATCCCGTTTCATTCCATGTTTATTTTATGTTTTTTTTTTATTTTCATTTATTAGCTTAAGTCGAGTCGAGTCTTGGCTTAGCAACACCATATTGTACATGTAATTGACTAAGATTTTCAACTCGCCACCAGTAAAGATTGCCTATATCCAACAAAACCGTGTATTCCATATCCCTACACCTAACGTTATAACCCTTTAAAAAGACCTCTTTGATAGTTTATCCTTGGTCCTTACGCCATGTTGTGGAGGTTTGATCCTTTCCCAAGCCTATGGTAATCTATTTTGCTATGACAGGTAGTGAGAGATGTTTTCCATTTCCATATTGTGATATATACTTTATTACACTCGAGAGATGTGAGTATCTAAACACTATTTGTGAGGTGCTAGTGTATGACCTCCGTGCTTGTCTTTGGTCTTTAGTGGAACGATTATTTGTTGTAATTACTTTTATATTAGTGTTAAATGACCCCTAACTTCTATTTTGACTAGAATAAAAGCGCATTTGCTTGAGGACAAGCAAATCTCAAGTGTAAGGGTATGTTGGGAATTATTCTATCAGTTACCACGGCTAGTGAAGATATTACAACTGCAGGAGATTGTACTTGCAGTGGAAACTCATAACCACTGCAAGAACAAATATTACCACTGCTTGCATAATAACTGTTAGAGAAACGCGCTTAGATAAACATAGAAAAGATATTGTGTATATCTTATTCTATTAGTATTATACTTATCTTGTACAAGAGGACTCCTTGTTGTATAAAAGGAGATCCTAGGTTATAGTTAGAATATATCTTTCTAATACGTTTTCTAGAGCTTCAAGGTGTAACCCTAGTGATATCTCAGATCACTCGTATTATTATTATTAATAATATTGGAGCTAGTTGTTTTGTTACATTCATTGTTCATACATAAAACTGTTTCACTTACAATCAATCTTCTAAGTATCATTAAGTAGATTCCGCATACTTAGTGATATCACTCAAAGTATCATTATTAACACAAGTTCAAGGTGTTCACGATCCAACAAGTGGTATCAGAGCAAGGCTTTGATATTTTGATTTAGAAGATCCTATGGCAGATTCAAAAGAAACAATGGAGACAGAAACAAGCCAATCAAACATTGCTGCAAAGCTTCCCAAGCTTAAAATTAATGACTTTGAGATGTGGAGGCTTATGATTGAACAATTCTTTATGGTTCAAGACTACACATTATGGGAGATAATAATGTGTGGAAATTCATTCAAACCTGGTACAACTGTAGAGATGGTTGGTGACAAGCCAGTAACAAAAGTAAACACTGGTCCTGTTACTAATGAAGAAAGAAACCAACTAAAGAATGATTTGAAGGCTAGAGGTTTGTTATTGATGGCTCTACCCAGAGATCAAGTTCTGGCTTTTACCAAATACAAGTCTGCAAAGACCCTCTTTGATGAGATCTGTGAAGTGTTTGGTGGTAATGACTCTACCAAGAAGACTCAAAAGACTTTACTGAAGCAGACCTATGAGAATTTTGGTTCAACAGGCAATGAATCTCTTGATAGCATATTCACAAGGCTACAAAAGATTGTTACTCAGCTGACTGCTTTTGGAATTGAGGTGGAAAAAGAAGACCTCAATCTTAAATTTCTAAGAAGTTTACTGCTGAGTTTGATACCAATGTTGCTGTATGGGAAGATAAGTCAGATCTTGAGACCATGAAGCTTAATGATGTGTACAATAACTTCAAAGTTATTGAACAAAGATTAAAGAAAGCTGGCAAGTTAAAAACAAGTTCTGCAAGTGTAGCACTCATATCATCATCAGGTAATGATAGTTCAGATGATGAAAGTGATAGTGATGATGACAGTGGTAACATGATTGTTTCCACTGGTAATGGAAATGTTTCCACTAAGAGCTCAAAGAAACAGATTGCAGGACTAAGTGATGCTACTTTCTATGCCTTTATATCAAGCCATGTGGGTGGTTCAATCCTCAATCATGAGGACTTGGATCAAATTGATGAAGATGATATGGAGGAGATGGACATCAAATGGCAGGTAGCATTACTCAGCTTAAGAACAAAGAAGTTCTGGAAGAAGACAGGGAGAAAGATACATATAAGTGGTGATGAGACTGTAGGTTTTGATAAAAAGAAGGTGGAGTGCTATAATTGTCACAAGAAGGGGCACTTTGCAAGAGAATGCAGAAAACCAAGGAAATCTGACAATAAGTCAACTTGGTACAAGAAGAACAAAGAACCTACAACAGAAGAGCCAAAGGTGCTATTGGCTATTGATGGAGTGAGCTTTGATTGGAGCTTTATGTCTCAGAATGGAGAAGATGATTCAGAATCTGCAATGATAGCCACTGAGCATGCACTCATGGCTTTCTCTGACTCTGAGGTACATACTGATAATGCTTGTTCTAAAAACTGTAAGGCTGTAAAAGAGTTAGAGATCTCTAAAGCTAAATATGAAGAACTGATGCTAGATCTACATCACACTAATTATAATTTAGCAAATCATAAAAGAGGTCTAGGTGTTTTAGAAAAACAGATAGAGCATTATAGGGCTAATGAATCTAAGTTCAGTGATGATATTGCTGTTTTAAAAAGAGACTTAGATTTTTATCTTGAAGTAAATAAAGCTCTTCGGGAAGAAATGGAAAAAGTTAAAAAGGCTAGTGAGAACATTCAGATAACTAAGCAAACACTAGACCATCAATCCAAGAGCATTGACAAAATTTGGGAAGCCCAAGTTGTGAGCAAAGCTAAATCAGGTCTTGGATACAAATCTGTTCCACCACCTCTAAGAGGTGTTCCAGCACCACCTGGCATTGATCTAGCTCACACAGGCTTAGAAGAGTTTCAGGATCCACCCATGACCTATGGACCAAAATTTGTTAAACCAGTTGAAACTGAAAAGGTTCAGGTTGAGGTTGAGACTTTTGATAGTGCTAGTGACTCATCTCTTAAAGATGAATGTTTGAATGTTGAGTCTAAAACTAGTGTTACTGAAGATGTTAAAGTTGAGGAAAGAAAAAGTATTCCTGTAGAAGTCAAAGAGAAGCCTAGGACACAGTCAAATTTCACTAGGTCTACTACTAGGTATGCAGAAATGTACAGGGATAGGCCTAAATATCCTAGAGGGAACATGAGAAGTTGGAATCATGTTAAAACTAGGCAGTTTGGTAGTGACTTTGTGTTCAACAATAAGGCTTGTCATATATGTGGTAGCTTTGACCATTTAGCTAAAGACTGTACGTACCACATGGGAAGAAGGGAAGTTTTTACAAGGGTGAATGGATCTAATTTTAATAAATTGACTCAACCAAACCCCCTAAGAAAGATGGTTCCCAGGTCTGTTATGCTTACCACTGGCATTAAACATGTTTCCACTGCTAGACCAGCAGTTACCACTGCCAGAAGTAATAACAGAGTTTATCCTAAGTCCCCTGT
Source organism: Artemisia argyi (assembly GCA_030686995.1). Classification (NCBI taxonomy): domain Eukaryota; kingdom Viridiplantae; phylum Streptophyta; class Magnoliopsida; order Asterales; family Asteraceae; genus Artemisia; species Artemisia argyi. The sequence goes on from CM060677.1 coordinate 126,981,004, forward strand.
CACTTCTTTTGTTAAATCTTATCAAACAGGGAAAAAGACTTATTTTGAAAAGAATGATCACAAGAATCACATGTGGAGACCTAACTTTTCTAATCCAGCAGTTTCCACTGCTAGGCATGCAGTTACCACTGCAAGACCAAATGTTTCCACTGATGTTCATAAGAAAAGGGTAAACTTGGGAAAAGCTGTTAAGGCCTCAGCTCGTTGGGAATGGAAACCAAAAGGAACAACAAACAATCCTAATGGTGTATCAATGACCTTTGATAGATACAATTATATTGATACACGAGGCAGATCCAAGTCATTTGTGGCTTGGGTCCCCAAAAGGTACTAATTCCTTTATATTGTGTGCAGGGACATTCAAAGACAAAAGAGGATCAAGGTTATTCAGATAGTGGGTGTTCCAGGCATATGACTGGCAACAAGGCCTATCTTTCAAATTTCAAATCACTTGATGGGCAAGCTGTCAGTTTTGGAGGAGGAATTGGTGGCAAAGTTTCTGGCAAAGGTACTATCAAGGCTGGAAACTTGGATTTTGAGAATGTATACTATGTACCAGAACTCAAGTACAACCTCTTCAGTGTGTCACAAATGTGTGACAAGAAACACAGAGTTCTATTCTCAGAAGATGAATGCTTTATCTTATCTAAGGATTATGAGCTACCTGAAGAAAAAGACATTTTGCTTAAAATCCCTAGAAAAGGTAATCTGTATAGCATTGACATGAAGAAGATAGTGGCTAAAGATGATGTTACTTGTTTACTTGCAAAAGCCACTTTGGAGGAATCTATGCTTTGGCACAGAAGACTTGGTCATGTTAATTTCAAGACCATCAATAAGATTGTAAAAGATGGTCTAGTCATAGGTTTACCTGAGAAGAGATTTGAAAATGATCAAACATGTGTTGCTTGTCTTAAAGGTAAACAACACAGAGCTTCTTGCAAGACCAAGGCAGTTAATACTATTGATCATCCACTCTACATGCTGCATATGGACTTGTTTGGTCCTACTTCTGTTAGCAGCATCAATTTGAAGAAGTATTGCCTTGTTGTGACTGATGATTTTAGCAGATTTACATGGGTTTTCTTCTTGAATACCAAGGATGAAACCACAGACATTCTCAAGACTTTCATCACTGAAGTTGAAAATCAAGCTGAAAAGAAGATAAAGATCATCAGATGTGACAATGGGACAGAGTTCAAGAATAGAGTAATGGATGACTTCTGCAAAGACAAAGGTATTAAAAGAGAATTTAGTGTTGCAAGAACACCTCAGCAAAATGGTGTTGCTGAAAGAAGAAATAGAACACTAATTGAGGCTGCCAGAACCATGATAGCTGATTCAAAACTTCCAGTGACATTTTGGGCTGAAGCAGTTAACACTGCTTGCTATATACAAAACAGGGTATTAGTGGTCAAATCAAAGAACAAGACACCTTATGAGCTTTTCAGAGGAAGACCCCCACTTTTGGATTTCTTGAAGCCATTTGGATGTCATGTCACAATTCTCAATACCATTGATTATTTGGGAAAGTTTGAAGAAAAGGCAGATGAAGGTTTCTTTGTTGGTTATTCCATGGTTAGTAAGGCTTTTAGAGTCTACAACTTAAGAACAAGAAAGATAGAAGAGAATTTGCATGTTCAGTTTCTTGAAAACAAAGCTAACATAGCAGGTTCAGGACCTGAATGGTTATTTGATCTTGAGACTTTATCAAATACTATGAATTATGTTCCTATTCCTTCAGATTCAAGTGATGCTGATCTTGAAGACTCAGAAGAGTTTATTGATGAAGATGAATCTTGCCAAGATGATGAAGATGATAAAGATCAATTTGTTATGCCAATTTGGGAATTTGATGCTAATGCAGACTCACAACCTTCAAAGAATACTAGTCAGGAAGATGAATTTGTGAATTTTGATGTTCTGCATGATGATATTCCTGAAGACAGTGGTAATCCTACTACCACTGTAACACATGATGTTTCCACTGAAGGTCCAGATGTGGAAAATATAGCTCAGGAGACATCAATTGATGATGTTGAAATCACTAATATGCCATCATCATATGATATTCCTAACACATCACAGTCTACAATTCATAAAGCTCACCCAATTAAGAATGTTATTGGTGAAATTAATTCAGGTGTGAAGACAAGAAGGCAAACAAGGATGACAGATGTTCATGGGTTCATAAGTGAAGTCTATGAGTTCAAGAAGCACATTACTAAGAATGAATGCTTATTCTTCTGCTTTCTATCACAAATGGAGCCTAAAAATGTTTCTATGGCTTTAGGAGAATCAAGCTGGGTGGAAGCTATGCAGGATGAGTTGTTGCAGTTTAAGCTTCAAAAGGTTTGGATTCTTTGTGATTTGCCTGATGGTATGAAAGTGATTGGTACTAAATGGGTGTTCAGGAATAAGAAAGATGAAAGAGGTATTGTCATCAGGAACAAAGCTAGATTAGTTGCCCAAGGATACACTCAAGAGGAGGGTATTGATTATGAAGAAGTTTTTGCTCCTGTTGCAAGGATTGAGGCTATTAGACTATTTCTAGCCTATGCATCATTCATGGGCTTTACTGTCTATCAAATGGATGTTAAGAGTGCCTTTCTGTATGGTACTATTGATGAGGAGGTATATGTTGCTCAACCTCCAGGCTTTGAAGATCCACATCACCCCAACAAAGTTTATAAAGTAGTTAAGGCTCTTTATGGTTTACATCAGGCTCCAAGGAAGTGGTATGAAACATTAGCTACTTTTTTAATGAATAATGGGTTTCATAGGGGCAAGATTGATCAAACTTTGTTTATCAAGAAAGACAAGGGTGATATTCTACTTGTGCAAGTATATGTTGATGATATTATCTTTGGATCAACTAAACCAGAGATGTGTAAAGAGTTTGAGAAGCTGATGAAAGATGAATTTCAGATGAGTTCTATGGGGGAACTCACATTCTTTTTGGGGCTGCAAGTTCAACAGAGTAAAGAAGGAATTTTTATCAGTCAAGACAAGTATGTGGCTGAGATAATTAAGAAGTTCAAGTTCACTGATGCAAAATCTTCCAATACCCCTGCTGACAAGACCACTCACTTATTGTTAAAGAATGCTAGTGGTGTAAATGTTGATGTACATACTTACAGGCCAATGATTGGCTCTTTGATGTATCTTACTTCATCAAGGCCAGACATTATGTTTGCTGTGTGTGTCTGTGCAAGATTTCAAGTGACTCCAAAGACATCTCATATGACAGCAGTGGAAAAGATTTTTAGATACTTGAAGACTTATCCTAATCTAGGATTGTGGTATCCAAGGGAATCTCCTATGGAGTTGATTACCTACTCAGATAGTGACTATGCTGGTGCAAGCTTGGATAGAAGGTCAACCACAGGAGGATGTCAATTTCTTGGATGTAGATTGGTGTCATGGCAGTGCAAGAAATAGACAATGATTGCTACTTCAACCACTGAAGCAGAATATGTTGCAGCTGCTAGTTGTTGTGCTCAGATCCTTTGGCTTCAGAATCGACTCTTGGATTATGGGTACAATTTCATGAACACCATCATCTATATAGACAATAGTAGTACAATTTGCATTATTAAGAATCCTGTGCAACACACTAAAACTAAACATATTGAAATTAGACATCATTTTATTAGAGATTGTTTTGAGAAAAAGCTCATTAATGTTGTCAAGATTCATACTGATGACAATTATGCTGATTTATTAACAAAAGGGCTTGATGTGGGTAGGTTTCAGTACTTGGTAACAGGTATTGGAATGCTTAATCCATAAACTCTTGATGTCTAATACTTTTTAGTGTAGCAGGATAGCTTTTAATGTACTATTATTGTTTGTATATGTTTGTATGGTTTTTCACTAACACTTATGAAGGAGAAACAAGCTCAGTGGAAACTATGCATCACACAGTGGAAAGATTTGCTCTCACAGTGGTAATAAGGAAACAGAGAAGATCATTTATTTATCACTTCAAACGGTTGCAGAGTACATTCTTTCACTAAGAAAAGTTCAAAACACATGTAAACAACTCACAACCTAATAATCTAAGATCTTCAGATACTACATAAGCTTCTTTCCTTTGCCCGTGTATGCATGCTTGCTCTTAGCTGGCTTGTTCCTCTTCTCATCAAAGGATAGCTGTTTACTTGGACAAGCAAGCCCAAGCACTTGTGGTGGAGGTTTCAGATCTTTTGCAGGCTTTGATGACTCTGGCCACTTCATGTTGTTTATGGCAGTCTTCAGGGCAGTTGTAAGTGCTTTTGGTAGTTCCTTAGAAAGGTTGAAAGTTGGATCATCTTTCTCTGAATCAACATCAACAGATGGAGTTGATGCAGTTCTTGGTGGAAAGTATCCACTCCATCCAGTAGAATGCTCCTCAGAATCTGAAACATAGTTGATTTCTTCATCAGAAGAGCTGTCAGAGGAGATGTACACGATTGGGAAACTCATATTTGAGATTAGGGTTTGTTAATGTGATGGTTTTGTGGCTGCTGATCAATGTGTTTTGAGAACCCTATTTATATGCAGAGTCAAGGCTTATGGATAATTAATGAAGATTATTTACTTCTATCTGTTTTGGTAGTTCGAAGAAGTAATTATGGAAGATATCAAGTTGACTTTGGAGCAATAAATGTATAAATAGTAACTTGGTTAAAAGTTACTTGGGTTAACTATTATTGGTTAAGATTGGATGTTTAATGTGCATGGAGTTATAAGATGTGTATCTTAAGACACATAACAAATGGTTATTGATTCACCATGTCTAATCCACATAAGAATCAACTAGTCCTGAGCAAACGGCTACAGGTAAAGACACATCAAATCCGTTCATGGTTGATAGTTTACCAAAAACTAGGTTATCAACTCACCATACATCCTTGTGATCAAGAGTTGGCTAGTCCATAGCAAACGGCTCATGGTAAAGACATATCAAATCCGTTGATAGCTGATAGTTTGCTAAAAACTATGATTAGAGCAGAAAATTTTACATGTTTTACTTATCATTGCTCTTTGAAAATTCTATTGATTTTTACCACTGCAGGTTCACAGTTCCCACTGACTGTGTAAACTTTTTCTTTGATATGTGTAGATGCAAGACATGACATTATCATTCATAGCTCTACCATGGCAACACTTCATGTGTCTGATTCTCAAGGATTAGATACAAGTTGTGAAATCCCTTGCCAAATTTCAACATATGGGTGGTTCAGTAGTACTATCTAGTTTCACTAGGTAAGAAATTGAATCTATGTCTCATGATGCACCTCTCTCAGAAGGTAATACATCTGGAAGTGCTGAAGGCAGTATGTTACAAAAGGAATTGATGGAACTGTGTACCACATACTCTTAACAGGTGGATATTAATTGATGGAAGGTCTTCTGAATTTTGTCTGATTGTGCTGTTTTTGGTGGAGATTCTCCCAAACAGGGGAGGATACGAATTATTAATATGATCAGATTCAGGGGAGGTTTGCTCTCGGCATGTCAAAGTTAAGAGTGTATGCAGATAATGAGAAGGTTAGAGCTTTGATTCAGAAGATTAAAGATCAAAGTGTAAGAGCTGATAAAGGATTAAGAAAAACAAGATAAGTGTTTGGAAGAATTCCCATATCCTCAGGTTTATTGTATACTTGAAGAAACTTATTGATTTACACATAAATCATAAGTTTAGGGGAGGATTGTTGGGAATTATTCTATCAGTTACCACGGCTAGTGAAGATATTACAACTGCAGGAGATTGTACTTGCAGTGGAAACTCATTACCACTGCAAGAACAAATATTACCACTGCTTGCATAATAACTGTTAGAGAAACGCGCTTAGATAAACATAGAAAAGATATTGTGTATATCTTATTCTATTAGTATTATACTTATCTTGTACAAGAGGACTCCTTGTTGTATAAAAGGAGATCCTAGGTTATAGTTAGAATATATCTTTCTAATACGTTTTCTAGAGCTTCAAGGTGTAACCCTAGTGATATCTCAGATCACTCGTATTATTATTATTAATAATATTGGAGCTAGTTGTTTTGTTACATTCATTGTTCATACATAAAACTGTTTCACTTACAATCAATCTTCTAAGTATCATTAAGTAGATTCCGCATACTTAGTGATATCACTCAAAGTATCATTATTAACACAAGTTCAAGGTGTTCACGATCCAACAGGGTATATGATGAGGCGAAAAATGATCCGTTTTTAGGGGTCATTTAAGCCGGAATTTGAATTTATTTGTTCAAATATTGCCCTAAATCGTTCCTTTTGTGATTTTAGGTACTTTGGGAGTGAATTCTGGAAAAAGAAGCATTTTGGAAGTTTTTGGAGCATAAAAGTGAAGAAAACGGCAAAGTCTTAATTTTCCTTGCTGGGAACAGTACCTGACGGCGTCAAGAGCAATTTGATGACGGCGTCAAGAGCAAAAATGGTGTCGGTCCAGTGAAAATGTGACGGCGTCAAATCAAGGCCGTCAAGAGTAAAAGTGGTGACGGCCTAGAACAACAATACACATGACGGCGTCAGATCTGGATCTAGGCAGTCTGAGAATATTTTTGGCGGCGGGTTGACGGCGTCAGAACTTTCTTCTTGACGCTGTCACCTTAGGAAATCTATATATAGTCTTTGTAATTTTCATTCTAAAGGAGAGGAGAATTTTAGGGTCGACTTGAATAAACCCTAGCTCGTTTTTAACAGTATTTTCAAGGGTTTTCACCCCTTGAAACCCTTCATGTTCAATTGAGATAAGTATCCTTTCAATTCATTCAATATGTCTATGTGTTGTTTGAATATATCTTACGCTTGTCTTGATTTTAACATGCTAGGCTAGATCTCTTGTGTGTTTGCTTAGATCTAATGAAACCTAGATTTGATTATAGGTTGATTGCTTGTTTATAGTTGTAATGGATGAATGATTTCGATGTTAGGCTTAAGAAAACTGGTAGACTTCCATTGTGTAACTTGCTTGAACGTCTTAAGAAACATGAACCAATGCGTACTAAGGTTTTTATGGTTGTATTTAATGCATGAGCGAATTCTAGTGATCCCATGTTAGGAGCTTTTTGCAGGCTCGACATAGGAGTGAAGTAGGAGCTTATAGAGTTGGGGAAGTACGTACGCCACCCCACGAAAGGTATTAAGGAATATAACCCGTCATCCACGCAACTGTAACAAACAATTAACCTGCAAAAGATATCTATGGAGTAGTGAAATCTAAGTAAACACAATTCTCCCATTTATTGTTCACACCACTAGTTTAATTAGTTTTATTTTTATTTTTGTTATTTTATTTTGATTGCATCTTAGTTATTGGGTTAGTTGACTAGCAACTAATTCCACCCACTCCTTAAAAAAACCCGAGATTTTAATTGCTTTTCATAAAATATAAAAATACAAAAAGAATCATCCCTCACCTCTAGACCTAGTTTTAGGCTTTCTAATCCTAGCGACACTATTCCTGAGTTGAACGATCAATCCTCCGGTACTTGTCACTATACTATACTACAACAATCAGGTACACTGCCTGGTGGGGGTTGTAAGCTTCTCAAGATCCCTCGAGAGGTAAAGCCTGGTGTATTCCCACGCATCACCATCATGGTTGGTTCTTTCTTGAAGGCAGTCATAAATGCGTTTAGTAGCCACGTGTATGATTCGGTATCTTCATGTAAAAGCATTCCCAAACCAAATGTGACACACCTTCTGTGATTATCGACGCCAGTGAATGGTACAAACACCATGTTGTACCTAGGAACATATATACATAAATATACTATGATGCAAATGTAAATCACATGTGATTGATAGGATAATCACATGTGATTTATAATATAATCATATGTGACTGTTGAAATCAATCATATGTGATTTTGTGTTTAAATGGAAATCATATTAAAAATATATATATAAATAATAATAAAAAAAAACTTACTTGTTACACCTGAATATTGCATCAAAGGATACTATGTCTCCAAACTCTTTGTAGTTGCATTTCGCAACTTCATCAACCCAAAAAATTGCCTCTAACTCACATGTGATTTATAATATAATCATATGTGATTGTTGAAATCAATCATATGTGATTTTGTGTTTAAATGGAAATCATATTAAAAATATATATATAAATAATAAAAAAAAACTTAATTGTTACACCTGAATGTTGCATCAAAGGATACTATGTCTCCAAACTCTTTGTAGTTGCATTTCGCAACTTCATCAGTCCAAAACATTGCCTCTAACTCACTGTTTTTTACCTTATATTGAAATGTAAAGTCCGGAACATAATCCTTTCTATTTTCCATTTTCTTTATAAGCATTTGTGCATCACTCTCCCCTATGAAAGCATTAATATCCCTTTGATGATTCTTAAAATCATCAGATGTCCCATGAACATACTCATATCCACCTTTCATACTGGTTAACAAGTTATGCGCCCGTGTTGCACCAATCTTGTTTGTTGCTGCTTTTACAATAAACATTTTGTGTGCTTGAGTCATTTTTCTTTGTTTTTTTTTTTTTTGTAAAATGTTTGTACTCTTTTGGTAGTAGCACATGGTTGTGTTTATCAATAAACTGAACTAACTTGTATTTTCCAGAAACTGTATGCAATTCTAACCTTATACGAGCTTTACAACCTGTTACATGAACAATTGTATTTCGTTTGTCACTGTTTTGAGGATCCAAAGTGTCAATATTAATACCTCTTGGAAGACCTTCTTTGTTACACATGATGTATTTGTGTTGTACCTTACCAGATTTTGTTAATCGTTGCCCTGACTTTTTTATTTGAAAACCTCCTGCTTCTGCGTAAGTACTAAACATCTCTATAGCTTCCTCTAAAGTATCATAGTATCTTCCTGATACGTGGGAATCGCACCAGGCTTTACCTCTCGAGGGATCTCGAGAAGCTTACAACCCCCACCAGGCAGTGTACCTGATCGTTGTAGTATAATATAGTGACAAGTACCAGGGGATTGATCATTCAACTCAGGAATAGTGTCGCTAGGATTAGAAAGACTAAAAACTAGGTCTAGAGGTGAGAGATGATTCTTTTTGTATTTTTTTATATTTTATAAAAGAAATTAAAAATCTCGGTTTTGGAAGAGTGGGCGGAATTAGTTGCTAATCAAATAACCCAATAACTAAGATGCAATCAAAATAAAATAACAAAAATGAAATGAAATCTAATTAAACTAGTGGTGTGAACAATAATAGGGAAAGTTGTGTTTACTTAGGTTTCATTACTCCCTAGATATCTTTTACAGGTTGATAGTTTGTTACAATTGCATGGATGACGGGTCGTATTCCTTAGTACTAGTCGTAGGGCCGTGTACAATATTCCCTAACTCTATAGGATCCTACTTCACTCCTATGTCGAGCCGTTAGAAGCTCCTAACATGGGATCATTAGAATTCTCCTACGCATTAAATACCACCAAAAATCATAGTACACCTCTGATCATATTTCTTAAGACGTTCAAGCATGTCACCAATAGAAGTCTGCCAGTTTTCTTAAGCCTAACATCGAATACAATCATCCGTAACAACTATAAACAAACAATCAACCCATAATTAACATCTAGGTTTCACTTCATCTAAGCAAACACACAAGAGATCTAGCCAAGCATGTTAAATTCAAGACAAGTGTAAGATATATTCAAACAACACATAGACATATTGAATGAATTGAAAGAGTACTTATATCAATTGAACATGAAAGGTTTCAAAGGGTAAAAACCCTTGAAAAAGTTGTAATATTCGGACTAGGGTTTCTCTCCAAAGTTACACCCTTAATTATTTCTCTCTAACGATTGAAAATTGCAAAACTATATATAAATTTTATAGGGTGACGGCGTCAAGAAGGAAATTCTGACATCGTTAACTCGCCGCCCATAATGAAATCGGATTGCCTAGATCCACTTTTGACGCCATCATGTGCAATTCTACTCTGGGCCGTCACTCTTATTTGGACCACGACGGTCTATGGTGACGCCGTTATGTCCCTAGTGCAAAACTCTTCTGGATCGTCACGGACTTGAACCACTTCCACCTCTTGTATTACTCTTGACGCCGTCACTTGAGAAGTCTTGACGCCGTCAGGTACTGTTCCCAGCAAGGAAAATTAAGGCCTTGCTGTTTTCTTCATTTTTATGCTCAAAAAACGTCTAAAATGCTTCCTTTTCCAGAATTCACTCCAAAAGTACCTAAAATGACAAAAGGAACGATTTAGGGCATTATTTGATCAAATAAATTCGAATTCGGGCTAAAATGACCCCCTAAAAACGGTTCATTTTTTGCCTCATCAAATACCCTTACACTTGAGATTTGCTTGTCCTCAAGCAAATGCGTTTTTATTCTAATCAAAATACAAGTTAGGGGTCATTTAATACTAATATAAAAGTAATTACAACAAATAATCGTTCCACTAAAGAGCAAAGAAAAGCACGGAGGTCATACACTTGCACCTCACAAATAATGTTTAGATACTCACATCTCTCAGGTGTAATAAAGTATATATCACAATATGGAAATGGAAAACATCTCTCACTACCTGTCATAGCAAAATAGATTACCATAGGCTTCGGAAAGGATCAAACCTCCACCACATAGCGTAAGCACCTAGGATAAACTATCAAAGAGGTCTTTCAAAGGGTTATAACGTTAGGTGTAGGGATATGGAATACACGGTTTTGTTGGATATAGGCAATCTTTACTGGTGGCGAGTTAATCATCTTGGTTAATTACATGTACAATATGGCGTTGCTAAGCCAAGACTAGACTCGACTTAAGCTAATGAATGAAAAATAACAAAAACATAAAATAAACATAGAATGAAACGGGATGCTAGTCCGTATGTTTTTCTCTTTTTCTTTTTTTTCTATTTTTTTTTTCTTAATTTTTCGATTTTTTTTTATTTTTTAATTTTTTATTCATACTCTTACCCTACCATCCAAAATAATACATCATTGGGAATGAACATTCCCCATACACTTGAATTTTTACATACTTTACAATAAACTAATCTAATGACTCGAATCAAGATAATCAAAACACTTGGAGTACTTTTAAGATTAACGCACATATGGGAGTAATAATATAATATTCTTCCCCATTACTCCATAACACAAGTACTTTACCCATGAGTCCCAATCGTCCCAAAACAATATGTACAAGGATATGACTCGACTTAGAAACCATGTAATCAATTAGATAATTAACTAAGGGTTTAAACATGTAACAATAATGCACTAAAGATGAGTGCATACACGGAAGGATAAGGCGATTTGGGTGTACATTTAAGTGGGTTGTAACAAATTCTTCCTTTAAGTAAGATGCTTAAAGTTAGAAACGAAAAGATAGGCTCGGAGGGGTGTACTAGGGGTTTCGTGTACTAAAAATGAGTACAACGCTAAGGTGTGGGAAAAATTAATTGACTTTACTAGCCAAGTAATATGACTTGAATGGTCAAGTAATTATGATACGGGTTTAACACAAGGGTGATCCTAATGCCTCTTATCATGTAGTAAATCCTACCACACGAATGTAGTCTCACTAGCGGTCTTGGGATGCATCACTAACGCAAGTTCTAGAATCTAAATGCTACCGGTACACTCATAAGCACTAATAATGAATGCTTTTCCTATCAAATCTAAAGGCGAACCTCACATATTTGGGTGAAATTTTTTTCTAAATGGTACGGTTTTGTGCTAGTCATACAACTCCTATCCATGAGACGTTTGCTAAGGCTAAAGTTTCACTCCTAAATGTTGTAAAAAAATTTAAATTTGGCGCTAAAATTACACTAACAAGTATTTCTCTTAGTTTTATTACACACCTACCATCAAACAAACAAACTCAAGTGCAATAGTATCCTATAAGGTATCATCATTTACCCCCCCCCCTTACACTTAGGATGAACATTGTCCCCAATGTTCAATTAAAGAATGTAAAAGTGAAACAGGTAAAAGAATGAAATCAAATACTCCCTTGATTCGTTCGGTGTGGATAGTGTGGTAAGAAGGTTAGATCTTCCTCCAAGAAAATGAACATTCAAAGCTTCCCTTCCAGAAATATAAATCATCTTCTTGTCATACATAACCTGTTAAACCTGAGAAAACAAACAAGGCAACCTCGCGTAAAATCGGCGGCAATCTATATATACACTAACAAGTCCTAGAAAACAATGTAAGATATAATGCTTGTGGAATGAATGTTTGCAGATTTCCTGGAGTTTATAAAACTAAAGAATTAACAAAAACTTCAAGACTCCGTTAGAAAACAAAACTAGCAAAATTTCCAGAATTTTACACATGACGCCATCAGGAGTTAACTCCTGACGCCGTCAGAAGTGACTTGCAGAAATCTTTACGTTAAGTTTCCGAAAAATTTCTGGAAAAACTTGTGTCCTACTTAATGGAAAATCCTGCAAAACATCATTATGACTCGATACAAGCATTTGACTCTAACAAATACTAATACACATGTCCATTTAATATTTTGGAGAATCATGATCAATTTCGTTTCTTAGAAACATATCTGGGGTTTCCCCTTACACTTATCTTTTGCCAAATACCTTTGTATGAAGTTAAGACGAAGTCAAACAACAAAATAAAGCATTTTCGCAATTTTAGTTTTGAAACATGATCTACCAACAATAAAATAAAGCATGCATACGGAAGCAAATAACAATCAAACAAAATAAAATCACACAAAACATGGGTTGCCTCCCAAGAAGCGCTTTTCTTTATTTTACGAGTCTTGTAGCTAGACTCAAGGTCATGGGCAATTATGTGACCTCATCGTTGGTCTCATTCTCTAGGTCATCTCCAATATTAGTTTTGTATTCTGGACCTAGTTGCAAGCATTCTTTGTTGAAACCAAGTATTCTATTCGTAACATATTCTACTCCTCTACGTCAATCCTCATCATTCCTATAGTAAACCGATTGCTTGTGTTCCTTTTCTAGGTTTGATAGGAGGCGGTATTGTTCAATCTTATAAGGCATTTGGTAAGCAATCTCATCATTCTCTTCCTTGAATCTAACTATCCCTTGGGTCGGATCATAACTCATCTTAGAGGCCTCAACAAATGGTTTTCCGAACACTACTTGACCGAGGCAAGAATCTATTACCGGATGAGTATTTTCCACTATCACAAAGTCGGTAACATAAATGAAGTTTCCTACAAATACATGCAATCCTTTCACTCTTCCAACAAAATTACTTATCAAATTCTTGCGAGGCATCATCCTATAACCAAGTTGCTTCTTCATTGCCCAATTATAATAAGTCCTAGTCATGATGTTTATAGGAGACCTAGGATCGATATAAGCTTTCCATACATGCATATGCCCAATGTTGCATGGTATGTTGATGTTAGAGGGATCACCTACTTTAATAAGGGGTGAACCAAGGATATATGGTGTCTCGGGATCATCGAATAAATCCTTGTGATATTCCCGTTCTTCCTTGGTGGGCAACTTATCAAAGTACTATTCTACATTTTCTACTTCCTCTAACTTTTCTCCCTTATTAACCTCAACTTCCTTAATCTCATCCCTAGTCTCGGTTTTTATTCCAACTTCATCCTTGTCACTTTCTTCTATATCCTTGTCTTTTGGCTTAACGGTGACAACATTGACAAAGTGGACATGTTTGGATGATGAAGGGTCCTTAATTTGGATTCCGCTATTGGTGTCCCTAGTGTCCTTTCTAGGTGTAGTTAGCGCTTGGTTGTTGAGGTCTTTCAACAAGTTGTCAATCTTATTGGTCATCTCCGTTTGTTGTTGATTGAATTCGGTTTCAAACTTAGCTATGCAAGCTTCTTGAGATGCCATAAACTTGGACATCAACCCTTCAAGATTATTGGTACTACCATAGTTATTAGAAGGATTGTTTTTGAAAGTACGGTTGGAGGGTGGACCGTTTAGATGGTAACGATTAGGCGGATTGGAAGAATTGTTTTGGTTTTGTTTCCACCTAAGGTTCGGGTGAATTTACCAAGAAGGGTTGTAGGAATCACCGTAAGGGTTTGGCTCGGGTTTGAAAGTGTGCCACTTGTCTCCCGCTTCGTCGGTATGCGAGGATGCGTAGTCCGCAAAAGCTGTTCCGGGGAGTTCCATGCAATCACGAGTGTCATGGAGACCACTACATAATTCACATGAAGAAGTGATTTTGTTCACTTGGCTTGAAGGCTTAGGAGCTTCGTAAGATTTCATGAGAAACTTGACTTGGTCCTCAAGTTCCATGATCCTACGGTCGGGAGTGCTAGAATTGTTCGAAGGCAAAGATATTGCCTTGACCGTTTTGTTCAAATCACGGGGATCATTCCAACTTTCGTTGTCATAGAGAGCAAGATCTTCTATGAGTTCCCATGATTCTTCCGCACTTAGATCACGTAGCTTACCACCGGCCGATTGGTCAATGGTTCGCCTTGTGGAGAGATCGATATGGTCATAGAAGATTTGGAGTTGGAGCCAAAAATCTATGCCATGATGAGGGACTTTTTGGATTAAGTCCTTGAAACGAGTCCATGCTTCATATAGAGTTTCACCTTGACGTTGTTGGAACATCAAGATATTATTTCTAAGCTTGGTAGTTCTCCCCGGTGGGAAAAATTGAGCAAGAAAACGAGTGGTGAGATCATCCCATGAGGTGATGGATCCCGCGGGTAAACGTTCAAGCCATTGACTAGCTTGATCATGTAGAGAGAATTAGAATAGGCGTAATCGGGTCGACTCTCTAGTTGTAACTTCAAGGTCTATAGAATCTACGATTTTAAGGAAATCCTTGAGATGTTGATTAGGATCTTCGGAACGAAGTCCATGGAATGCACATCCGCTTTGCACCAATCGGATAGTGTCGGATCGCAAGGGGTACACATTGGCTCCTTGAGTGAGCTCAATAGTGTTTCGATAGCCTTAGTGGCTAGGACAGGAATACTCTCCTAGGGTTCGGGGCCTAAGAGGTTGGTTTGCTAGTGGTGGGTTTTCTGGGTGGTTTTGTTGCGGTGGGTTGATGGGTTCAAAGATGTTACCACCTTCCATGATGTCAGATGGTAAAAGTTACGAACAAAGACACGAAGAAAAAGATAGACTAAAGAAAACCTAAAAATAAAAATAAAATCTTACTAGAAAGGAATCTAGCAAGTAGACCTAATAAAAAGAAATCCTAACCTAGACAATAACTATTCCCCGGGCTGCGGCGCCAAAAACTTGATACGTGGGAATCGCACCAGGCTTTACCTCTCGAGGGATCTCGAGAAGCTTACAACCCCCACCAGGCAGTGTACCTGATCGTTGTAGTATAGTATAGTGACAAGTACCAGGGGATTGATCGTTCAACTCAGGAATAGTGTCGCTAGGATTAGAAAGACTAAAAACTAGGTCTAGAGGTGAGAGATGATTCTTTTTGTATTTTTTTATATTTTATAAAAGAAATTAAAAATCTCGGTTTTGGAAGAGTGGGCGGAATTAGTTGCTAATCAAATAACCCAATAACTAAGATGCAATCAAAATAAAATAACAAAAATGAAATGAAATCTAATTAAACTAGTGGTGTGAACAATAATAGGGAAAGTTGTGTTTACTTAGGTTTCATTACTCCCTAGATATCTTTTACAGGTTGATAGTTTGTTACAATTGCATGGATGATGGGTCGTATTCCTTAGTACTAGTCGTAGGGCCGTGTACAATATTCCCTAACTCTATAGGATCCTACTTCACTCCTATGTCGAGCCGTTAGAAGCTCCTAACATGGGATCATTAGAATTCTCCTACGCATTAAATACCACCAAAAATCATAGTACAGATCATGTTTCTTAAGACGTTCAAGCATGTCACCAATGGTAGTCTGCTAGTTTTCTTAAGCCTAACATCGAATACAATCATCCGTAACAACTATAAACAAACAATCAACCCATAATTAACATCTAGGTTTCACTACATCTAAGCAAAAACACAAGAGATCTAGCCAAGCATGTTAAATTCAAGACAAGTGTAAGATATATTCAAACAACACATAGACATATTGAATGAATTGAAAGAGTACTTATCTCAATTGAACATGAAAGGTTTCAAAGGGTAAAAACCCTTGAAAAAGCTGTAATATTTGGACTAGGGTTTCTCTCCAAAGTTACACCCTTAATTGTTTCTCTATAATGAATGAAAATTGCAAAACTATATATAGATTTTACAGGGTAACGGCGTCAAGAAGGAAATTCTGACGCCGTAAACTCGCCGCCCATAATGAAATCGGATTGCGTAGATCCACCTTTGACGCCGTCATGTGCAATTCTACTCTGGGCCGTCACTCTTATTTGGACCATGATGGCCTATGGTGAAGCCGTCATGTCCCTAGTGCAAAACTCTTCTGGATCGTCACGGACTTTATCCACTTCCACCTCTTGTATTACTCTAGACGCCGTCACTTGAGAACTCTCGATGCCGTCAGGTACTGTTCCCAGTAAGGAAAATTAAGACTTTGCCGTTTTCTTCACTTTTATGTTCCAAAAACGTCCAAAATGCTTCCTTTTCCAGAATTCACTCCAAAAGTACCTAAAATAACAAATGGAATGATTTAAGGCATTATTTGATCAAATAAATTCGAATTTGGGCTAAAATGACCCCCTAAAAACGGTTCATTTTTCGCCTCATCACTTCCCTCAACAGGTATAGGAATGCCTTTATCTACATGAGGCACCAAATGTATCGATCCACCCGATGTCTCAGAATGCTCATATAAAGTTGGTCTGGGTGATCTCATAGAATTTGCATATTAAAAACAGATCACTCGTGATTCATGGGAAAAACACATGTGATTCTTTAATAAATCACATGTGATTTAACTTTGTAACAGATTCAAACAATAAAACAGCATAGTCACAGAATTACATGTGATTTAAGTTAACTAATAATCTGAATCACATGTAATTCATATTAAAAAGATTCAAACAATAAAACAACATAATCACAGAATTACATGTGATTTAAGATAACTAATAATCTGAATCATATGTGATTTAGATTAAAAGATTGTGAGTCATAGTTTAA
This sequence comes from Artemisia argyi, assembly GCA_030686995.1. NCBI lineage: Eukaryota > Viridiplantae > Streptophyta > Magnoliopsida > Asterales > Asteraceae > Artemisia > Artemisia argyi. Next base: position 126,998,063 of record CM060677.1, read on the forward strand.
TAGTAACATTTTGTGAATCACATGTGATTTAAAACGAAATCACATGTGATTTACAAATTATTCAAATCTTTTTTACTCCTTTCTATGTTTTAAAATAACCTAGTTCAAATCACATGTGATTTAACATTCCAAAAGATCAAAACACTAAAACTGCTGACAAAGAAACTGTATAATATACCAAAAGATCAAATCACACGTGATTTACATTCAATTTTCTTTTCAACATCAACTTCATCTACAACATCTACAACATCAACTTCTGGTAAAACTTCTTCTAGATCTTGTAAATCATCTACAACATCTCCTGTGTCTGCAACATCTACTGTAACTTCGATCAGCTTATTCTCATCTATAACATCAATTAAATTCCAATTTTCATCCATTTTTAGACGACGGCGGTGATTTTTCTGGCAATTTTTATGGTGATTGTGATGAAAGAGAATGTAGATCTGATAATAAAGTCAGTTTTTATGGTGTGAATGACGGTGATTGAGTGAAACGACGACGGCAGTGTGTGATTTTCCGGCGATATTAACTTTTCCGGTGGCGTGTTTAATTTTTCCGGCGATGTTAATAAGTAGGTGCCGGTGTGTATGTTTTTATGAGAGAGAAAGTAGGGTTTTGAATGAGATGATGGAAGATATTTTTTCCTTTTATTTGTTAGAGGTGGAATTACTTATTTGCCCTTGTTTTGTATTTTCTGATTTCATCTCATCCATACGATTAAAAGAGGATGGATGGTTAGGATTGCTTGGTTTGTTCTTTAGAAAAGGGTGGATTGTGATGGATCTCACCTCAAGCAGGTAAAAGAATGAAAACAAATACTCCCCTGATTCGTTTGGTGTGGATAGTGTGTCAACAAGGTTAGATCTTCTCCAAGAAAATGAACTTTGAAAGCTTCCCTCCAGAAATATAAATCATCTTCTTGTCAAATATAACCTGTTAAACCTGAGAAAACAATCAAGGCACACCTCGCGTAAAATCAGCGGCAATCTATATATATAAGGATATAATGCTTGGGGAATGAATATTAGCAGATTTCCTGGAGTTTATAAAACTAAAGAATCAACAAAAACTTTAAGACTCCGGTTTAAACAAAACTCGCAAAATTTTTCAGAATTTTAGTACCTGACGCCGTCAGGTTTTAACTCCTGACACCGTTAGAATGTTCCTGGAAAAATCTTATGTTAAGTTTCCGGAAAATATATGGAAAAACTTATGCCTTATTTCCTGGAAAATCCTGTAAAACATCATTGTGACTCGATACAAGCATTTGACTCTAACAAATACTAATATACATGCTCATTTAATATTGTAGCGAATCATGTTCATTTTTGTTCTTATAAACAAATTTGGGTCTCCCCTTACACTTAGCTTTTGCAAAATACCTTTATATGTAATTAAGACGAAATTAAAAACAAAATAAAGCATTTTCATAATTTATTTTGAAACATGATTTACCAACAATAAAAATAAACATGCATACGGAAACAAATAAAATCAAACAAATAAAAACACACAAAACATGGGTTGCCTTCCAAGAAGCGCTTGTTTTTGTTCGAGTCACGAGCCTGACTCTACCCTTATTTAACGGTTATAGGGGAGGTTTTCCCTACACTTAGGATTAAGTGCGGGTGATAGTAGCGATACACACCATCTCGGTGGAAGTATGCCTCATGAGGAAAGAGTGGTGAATGAAATATATGCTCAAACGGGTGTGCTCTTTTTATCATAACCTTACCTAGTTCAATTGGGTCAATGGGTGAGTTGAAGTTTTCTCCTAAAAAGGGATCATCTTCTATCAATTTCGAGAGACTCATAGTTGGGAATCCATCTTGACCTAATAAACCCAGTTTAAACACATAATGTTTTTTGTGATCAATCATGAATGGGTGATTTAAGTATGTAAGGTTATGTTCCACTCCTATATTGGCTTCCTCTCTACATGGCTTAAAATCTGCCACCTTTATCCTAAGACTACCCGGACTATATGGTTTAATTGGTAGATCGGGACCTTTTTCAATTCCTAAATTTTCATCCAAGGATAGAAGATTAGGTAACGGATTTGGTTAAGGCTCCGGTTCATCAAAACTAGGAACTTCCTTAGAACTAAGAGAAAGGTTGTGACTACAAGTATTCAAACCTATTTCATCTAGTTGTGTTTGGTCCAAGGGCTCTACCTCAATTGGGGTTTGTATAGTCTCTTCTACTTCTTCCAGGTATGTCACGGGCGATGTGTATGCCTCAAATGATGGTGGGACTTGTGGAGCACTGAGTGGGCTTATATTATCCACCTCATACTCCATTGTATCTGGATTACCTATGTGTTCATCTTGTATTATGGTGGAATTAAACCACTCCATGTACCTAGGTATGTCATCTATAGGCCTATTATCTCCAAACAAACTTCTTGCTTGTTCCCTCAAACTTGTGATCAATTGATCTGTAACAACGCTTGTTGGGTTGTCCATTTTTTTGGCAAGTTGGGCACAATTCTCTATGGTTTCCCATGCTTCATCAGCACTTAATCCCTAAAGGTCCCCATCTGCGGCATGGTCAATGTCCATTTTGGTATAGTGGTCGACACGATAGTAAAATATTTCAATTTGGGACCACAGATCGAAATTATGATGAGGGACTTTTCGGAGTAAATTTTTAAAACGAGTCCATGCATCATAGATAGGTTCATCTTGATGTTGTTTGAACATCAAGATGTCATTTGGAGTGGGTGAATTTCGTGGTTGGTAGTAGGGCGGATTCGCGTTCTCCATAATGGCAAACGGAATAGTCAATGAACTTAATTTACTAACAAAGGCACAAAGAAAAAGATAGACTAAAGAAAACCTATAAAAATAAAATAAAAATCTTACTAGAAATGAATCTAGCAAGTAGACCTAATAAAAAGAAATTCTAACCTAGACAATAACTATTCCCCGGCAACGGCGCCAAAAACTTGATACGGGGGATTGCGCCTTCGCAACAGGTTTTACCTCTCAAGGGATCTTGAGAAGCTTGCAATCCCCACTAGGCAGTGTACCTTATCGTTGTAGTATAGTATAGTGACAAGTACCGGGGGATTGATCGTTCAACTCAGGAATAGTGTCGCTAGGATTAGAAAGCCTACTAAACTAGGTCTAGAGGTGAGGGATGATTCTTTTTGTATTTTTTATATTTTATGAAGCAAGTAAAATCTCGGGTTTTGAATGAGTGGGCGGAATTAGTTGCTAGCCAACTAACCTAATTACTACAAATGCAATCAAAATAAAATAAAAGAAATGAAATTAAACTAATGTGGTGGAAACAATAATGAGAAAAGTTGTGACTTAGATTTCATTACTCCCTTGATATCTTTTACCAGTTGATTAGCTTGTTGCAATTGCATGGATGACGGGTTATATTCCTTAATACTAGTCGTAGGGCCGTGTACAATATTCCCTAACTCTATAAGATCCTACTTCACTCCTATGTCGAGCCGACTAAAAGCTCCTAACATGGGATCATTAGAATTCACTTATGCATTAAATACAACCAAAAATCGTAGTACACCTCCGATCATGTTTCTTAAGATGTTCAAGCAAGTTACCAATGGAAGTCTGCCACTTTTCTAAAGACTAACATCGAATACAATCATCCGTAACAATTATAAACAAACAATCAACTAATAATCAACATCTAGGTTTCACTACATCTAAGCAAACACAATAAAAACCTAGCCTAACATGTTAAAAGAAAGACAAGCGTAAGATAGAATCAAACAATACATAGACATATTGAATGATTATTGGAGAACTTATCTTTATTCAAACATGGAAGAAAGAAGGGTTTGAAACCCCCTCAATAAGCAGGAAATTCGACCTAGGGTTTGTGTTTTAGTATTCCACAATTTGTTCCACACTTTACAATGAAAAATTGGAAAAATATATATAGACAAAGCATCCTGACGGCGTCATGTATTAGCCTCTGATGCCGTCAACTCGCCGCCAAGTTGAAATTCGTATTGCCTAGATCCGGTCTTGACGCCTTCATGTGTAAATAGACTCTGGGCCGTCACATGCATTTTGACCCTGACGGCCTTGGTGACGCCGTCAGGCCAATTACATTGAAAATACTCTGGGCCGTCACGTTATAATATCCACTTCCACCTCTTTTGTCACTCTTGACTCCGTCATGTGTTAATCCTTGACGTCGTCAGGTACTGTTCCCAGCAAGGAATTTCAGACTTTGCCGTTTTCTTCACTTTTATGCTCTAAAAACGTCCAAAACGCTTCCTTTTCTAGATTTCACCTCAAAAGTACCTAAAATGACAAAAGGAATGATTTAGGGCAATAATTGATCAAATAATCACGAATTCGGGCTTAAATGACCCCTTAAAAGAGGTACACTTTTTGCCACATCACTATTGTGTCAAGCCTAAGGTCACTAACTCCAGCTATCTTCAGTTTCCTTCCTTCTGTGGTTTCACCATGTTCTGTATGCACAACAAACATCTGTCTATGCAACCTAAAGATTTAAGAACAAAAAAACCACAATTAATTAATAGAATCCATAATCTCAATTAAGTCAAAGGTAAACCTAATCAAAAGCACCTCACCAATAAAATATGTTGATACAGTAATTTGTGAGGCTTAGATTGATTAGTAATCTCAAAAAGCGGATACGTCTGGCATGGCTGTAAACTTAATAGTTTGCCCCGCCAAGACACAGAGATTCACGACTTTAATTAAACTCATTCAAATTCATCATTGCCTCATATTTGGAAGTGTGTGTCCAGATAAAACGGGATGCAACCCGCCATGGCTGCAAACACGATGTCGTGCTGCCCCGCCAAGATACGGGTCAATTTTACCCTTCATAATCAACCAACTTATTGTACAAAGCGGGTTATTTGAGGCCCATTTTGTAATATGTTAGTTTGGTACCCGACCGTTCCTGTGCTTCCTAACTCACATCTCCTTCTTTCCTAGAGGCTCCGACTGGGTGATAAATCCACCGAAAATGTGGTGTAATAAAAGATTAGGCTCATATTTGTATATGTTGGTCAGGTCATAGAAGTATCCGAACTCCCCATGGCTGCAAAGAAGTCCGGTTGCATAGAAGGTAATATATATGCTATGCCATCCGGTCATTGCCTCGCCAAATTAGGGTCAAAACATCTCGCCGAAATTACAACAATCATCACAGCCATAGAAAGTTTCTTAAAAACCAATTTTACTAATATAACCCATCAATAACCGATTGTACAAAGCTGGAACAACCGCCATGGCTGCATTAGTGTAAATGCCCTGCCAAGATGCGGCCGCTCTCAAGGCTCAAACAATTCAAGCAGCATAACCTACAACCAAACGAACCCGGCATGGCTGCGTTAGTGTAAACACCCCGCCAAGAAACAACGGTTCTCACAAACCTATTTCCTTACTCATATAATACAACAACAATTAAGGAACTAACCCAAGAAAACTACCATCAGTTTATTATGATATTTTCAATAAACAGGACACCAATAACAACTTAACCCTAAAAATGATCAACTCAAGCATATAATTTCTTTATCCAAACTCATGACAAACGAAACTAAGAAATTCACACCAATCATTTGAAAGATATATCCTGGAACACCATTTTTGCACTTAAAACCTTTTAAGACCAAATAAATATGAACAATATTTACCGAAATGAAAAACATCAAAATACCCAATTCATTAAAGTACAAACACAATTAAAACCTAATTTCAATTTTAAAAAAAATGGAAGTTTAACCATCTAATTTAAATTAACTAAATAATAAACCCCATTATGAAATATCAAAAAAGATCATAACAATATCTTAAAAAAAATTATTACCTGTTGAAAGCCAAAAGTTCCTGAAACGTATTCTCCCAACAAAACAGATAAACGTTCGTAATCACACATTCACGACTGCAACTAAACATAAAACTATGAATAAAATTACAAATTTTGTAAAAAAAATAACCGGAATCAAAAAAGAATAAGAACCCTAAATTTGGCTCACCCCAAAAAAATTGTGTGTGTGGTTATGAAGAATCTAGAACCACAATCAGACCAAAATAAACCAACCCAAAACTAATATGTGGCTAGAAGTGTGGTACTGCACCTAGCAACATTTGGCAACCAAATAACCACAAATCGATTAAAATATTGTTGTTACTGTGCGTTTTACTGTACACCCCCTCACAGACAACTGTAGCATAACAGTGTCACATTTTTTCCTGGATCGGACATCGGTTAATCACCGGCGGATTTGTCACCCAGTCGGAGCCTCTAATAAAGAAGGAGATGTGAGTTGCAAAACACAGTAAGGGTCGGGTACCAGATTAACATATCACAATGTGGGCTTCAAATAACCCGACCCAAGGATAAAAAGAATGGGCTTCAAAGCCCGCTTATTGTTATATTGATATAATCCGTTAAACACTTCGAACCTACCTCACTATTTCCCTAGAGAACGATCAATCCCCCGAGTCTTGCTTATACTACACTACAACGATTAGGTTTTCTGCATAAGATAGTTGTAAAACTTTGGTGTTACAACAATCCGCATCAAGTTTTTAGTATCGCTGCTGAGGAATAATCAAGGTTTCGATTTCTATTTCGCTTAGGTTTATTCACTAGATTCTTTTTATTTTATTTTTTTTATTTTGTAGTTTTCTTTAGTCTATATATATATATATATATATATATATATATATATATATATATATATATATATATATATATATATATATATATATATATATATATATATATATTTTATTTATTTGTGTTTTTGTTCATAAAACTTTTTCATAGACTATTCCGTTATAATTAAAACCTTAATATCAATACGCAACATAATCCATCAGATTTGAGGTCGTCGCCACATGCTTATGAGCTTATCAAACCTGACTTCCTTTGCCCTTATAAGCCCAGAAGCTTAAGCCAGATGAATTATCCAAACATCAAATGGGGTTACGGCGTTTTAAGACTGTAATAAGCCCATAAGCCCCTAAACTAATCGACTAATTCAACGTTTTGATTATAAACTATTGTGTTAATGTACATGAAATCTTGACAGGTTATCTCTTGATCTCATCTACATCTCCTATTGCTTGGTTTTTTGTATACTCCTTGTAATGATTTGTGTTTATAATCAACTTTCTGCAGGAAGCGGAGGATCTTTTCCTGTGGATATACCATTTCTAAAAAATGCTTTGTACCTAAATATCTTGAAGACTAGTTTCATTAGTTTTATACTCAGAAGATTAAGTTATTAGTAAATATATATCCTTCTACTTGTTTGGTCACACAAGAAGTTATGTAACAAAGATTACAATGAAAGCTGTAAACAATAAAAACATATAATCTCATCTTTATTAATTGATTAATAACTACAATGAATATGACTAACTAATACGGGGTACAAAATAATTTTGAATCTTAGCTAAAGTAAATATACAAAAGAATGAGCATTAAATCAGAACATATATTCCTTATGCCAATTTACACTCTGGTGGAAACCCTTGTGGAAACCTTTTGGAATCTGAGCAGTAATTATAGATCATGTAATTCTTTTGCGCCCATCTCAGCCTCTCCTGCTTTGTATTATCCAACTCCTCGGATAACCAAGCCTGATTCCCTCCTGAAGATGTCGAGCCAGCGCAAGACGACTTCCCGGAAGCCACAACACAAGCATTGGCCTTAAAGTTTCTGTAAGAAGCAGTGAAAGGAGCTTTACTCCAATCAGTCTTGACAAGCCCACCTCTTGTTGCCCAATCATCAGCATTCCATAAACTCGAATGTATCCTCATTGGCTGATCTTTAGGAAATGGTACCCCCATCGATTCTGCATTCTTGAACTCTCTGATTGGTGTTCCATCAACCGAAAATCTGAACATTAACATATAAACAGATCAATATAGAACTATAAATAAAATAGTTGACGAATAAAATAGTCCACATGATATATAGGATATTAGGACTTACATGATGTGTTTTGGGTTCCAAAGGATGGAATAAGTGTGAAAATCAGCAGTTGGGTCGAACCATAAGTAGAATTGTTGCTCTCTATTGCCTTTACCTTGGCTGAACACATTTGTATGTAGAATGTAAGGATCACCACTTAAGTTACCCAAGAACTCGAAGTCGATCTCATCCCAGGCTGATCCTTTTGAAGACAACTGCATTGCGATCATAATTATTTGTTACAGATTAATTTTAGCTAACTATATATATAAAAGCAACATGTAAAAATAAAACTTACGTAGTATGCAGTGACAGTGCCAGCAGAGTTGCCAGGGACGAGCTTAAGTTGCATATCAATTTGTCCAAACAAATACTCGTTTCTAGACTCAAACCCCGATCCAGACGCTTTGTCTAGGGAGAGTGTTAAAAGGTCACCATTTACTATCTTACCCCGACCATCACCCCAAGTGATATCAAACTCACTGTTGAAATCTGCCGAGACGATCAAAGTGGTCGCTAGAAGTATGAAAATCGAAAGTGTATAGCTAAAAGTAGACATTTTATTTATGTGGAGTAATATATGGTTGTGTTAATGAGTTGAAGATGGATGATATGAAATGTGTTTGTGTTGGTATATATTTATAGCGAGTGTGTACGAAAGTTGGTATGAAGGTGCAAGTAGCTAGTGGTGTTAAAAGTTGTTGAGCAGGATCTTGGTTGTAAAATAGCTGGTGCATAGCGTGTGACTTAATACTTTTTCTTAAGAGCACTTGGTACCGTTGGTGCCGTGGGACATTTTTGCTGCCACGTCAGCAAAAAGCTTCATGGCACGAGAAATCTCACGGCACCACATTTTAGGGGTAACCATTGGCATCAGAAATTCTGGTGCCGTCGGCCAATTTGTTTTTTATTTTTATTTTATTTTTTTAATAAAACATACACAATATAAACTAAAATAAACTTTATTAATTTAAAAAACACACATTACATAATTAAATAAGAAATAACGGTGTAACCAAAATAAAGACTAAGGTTTAATGGTGCAAGAAAAACACTACAAGAGCAAATAATGTAAATTTTTATAAGAACAAGGTTTAAAGTGAAAAATATATAATATACATATAAAAAAAATCCCAATAAGTCTTCTTCCTTCTTGCTCCTTGCGTCACCCACCTGGAAAAAAAAAAAAAAAAAAAAAAAAAAAAAAAAAAACCTTTCTCAACACAAACACAAAAATAAAAAATAAACATTTCAATACCTACTAGCCATTATATTTGAAAAAGAAACCATGTTTCAGCGTTAACATTCAAAAAAAAAAAAAAAAAAAAAAAATCACCCAAGGCGCTGAGCCATGGTGACGACGCTGAGCACGACGGCGCGAGCATGGGTACGGTGCGCCATTGGTTGTTTTGGGCTGGTGGTGATGGCGCCACCCACGACACCACCGTACCCCATGCTCTAAGGTGGTAAGGATTGGGACGGACTTGTATTAGAAATAAACTAATAGGATTTGTTTTGATATGATTTATTACGGATGTTTGTAGGTCAAAACGCGTCTACAAAAGTAATAGGACTTGTATTAGAAATAAACTAATAGGATTTGTTTTAAATTTTTTGTCACTACTTGCAAAGTTGCAATAGTGGGTTTACATCGATCACCGACTAAAGCATGGCCTTTTAATTAGCTTAAATTTTTTTAGCATATATATTTTCTTAATTAAGTTCATTTTGTTAGAGTTTTTGGCAATACAAACTTTTAACCTATTTTTAACAACGGGTTTCCAATTTTTACTTTTAAAAACTGCTATCAGTATGCCTACACAATCGACTTGCCCAATAGAATAATTTGAACAGGAGCATATAACTTCAAATTTCGTTTTCATCGGTCTTGGTTAGTAACTTAGTAATAATTAGTATCGTAGGAATATATGTATGTAGATACTAATCGAGCATGCTTATTTACTCTTGTATCAAAATCTATTTTTGTGTACGCGATCGTGAAACACTGAAACATACCAACATAGGTTGACAAAGATGGAGAAAGAGAAATGAATGTAAACACACATGTCATCTTTTATTAAGATGCAAATATAGTTATACGCGTAAGTTTCAATTCATTTTGAGACAAGATTAAATGGATTGTAACAAATGCGCTTTTGTTGGTGCGGTTGCCAGATACTGGTGACATTCATGATTGTGTTGGTGCGATTGCAAGATAATTTTATAACAAACGCGCTTTTTGTTGGTCATAGAAGCTTCAATTCATTTTGAGCCAAAATTAAATAACTCAAAACCATATACCGTACACCGATTTTGTTCGCTCATCAACTTTTATTTTATGAAAGATAAAGTTATACTAAACGAGCCAGGCAGAACCCGTGCTACGCACAGACTGAAAATTTAATTGTTAATCGTGTATTCTTTCTGTATATTGGCGAGTGTATACTTAAGTATTGTTTAGTATGTTGTATGAAATGTTTTAACTTTCTTGTATAAAAATTTAAAAATGTTTGATGTTGTTTTGGTTTTGTGGTGTTGTATTTCATAAATGAGCTTTTGGTTATTAAGTTGTTATGGCTTTGTTTCTTTTGGCCTATTAATGATTGCATGATAAAAAAATGGCTTTGTTTCTTTTGGTCTATTACTTAGCCCTACAATACTTGTCCATTAGATCATTTTTGCATGGTAATATAAAGCACACGGGGTCTATCTAATTGGTTATAGTTTAATGTGCGTTAAATATTTTTTTTATTAAGTTTGTGTAATAATGTATATATAATAATGCCACATAAACTTTATAAAAATTGTTACGAACCTTTTTAGTTTCATCTCATTTTATTGTACAACTAATTTCATTAAAAATTAACATTAAAGTCTAACTAATATTAATAAATTTTATCAATAAACTCAATTATAAATAGATAACCAAATGAATATTAATTAATACACTATTAATAATTTCTAAAACCTCTGGACACCACTATTATGTCTTAAACTTATTTTTTATAATTTACAAATAATTATGTACTTTTCCTTTTATATTCATTATTCAAGTTGCATGCTTACATATACTAATCACGCTAAAAAGTATCATTTAACCATTTAAACGTTGCTTTACATATATGCTCGTGCACATTTTCTTGAATCAATTCGCACATGTGAGCTACATCAATAGAAAACACACATAAATTACTTGTATATGAAAATGCATTAACATACTACATATATATATATATATATATATATATATATATATATATATATATATATATATATATATATATATATATATATATATATATATATATATATATATATATATATATATATATATATATATTGCATTAGATTAAATCATCAATTATTCTTGCAACCTTTTCAACTTCATCTCAATCCATAACCGACTTTTAATTCTCTACTAATTACTAAATATCATGTGATCAATTCCGGCAAGCCTTGCACTTCCATCTCGATGTTGTATATACTTCACATTAAATGCACCGGTTTTATTTTTCGATAAAAGTTTGAACTTTTGCTTATGTTTAAAACTCAACTTTTTTATTTGATATTATAATTTACAAATGGCTTTAAGTCAAAATTATGTATTTTTTCCTTTCTATTCGTTACTCAATGTGATATTTTTAATATGTTGTATTTTGCTATTATGGCAAACTCATTTAATGGGCGTAAATATTGGTTTCTTACTAATGAATCTACATATAGAAAAAGAAAACACTTTGTGATGCGCGGACCTTTTTCTTTTCAATAATAATTCAATTGCACACAATAAATTCATTCTAATATTTCTCAAAGAGCATTTGAAAGCAACTACTTACATAAACTAATCAAGCTAAAAAGTATCATTTAACAATTTAAATATTGCTTTACATACATGCTCGTGCACATTTTCTTGAATCAATTCGCACATGTGAGCTACATCAATAGAAAACGCACATAAATTACTTGTATATAAAAATGCATTAACATAATACATATATCTATATATATGCTTATCTATAACAATCACCTAAATATGTATGAAACAAAGAAAATAGTTGGTATCCCAGTCTTTGGTTCTATTTATCTGAGCATGCATTATCTTGTGTGAGTTTCATGGTACCTGCTTATGATAACTAAATTAAGAAAAAAAGATTGCCGAGTTAATTACAAAGATCTAAAAGATGTGTGAATCATCCCCAAAATGTTGCAAAAGAGAATTTACATACCGCTACCAACAATCAAAGATCTAAAAGATGTGTGAATCTGTACATACTAAATGTGATTTTGGCCGGTTTATATAGTCATTGATGAGTGTGTAAATACTCATCATTTCTGTTACATTTAAACTGCAAAAACATATAAAAACACACAGGAATGCCTTAAAATACATAAAATATCCCTGGATTGTGTTTTTATGCAAAAGGATTGAAAAACTGATGAAAAACAAAACATTTCACATAATTTACAGTTTCAGTCCCTGAACTTTGAAAAATTGGCAAAACTAGTCCCTGGTAAATCAAAACTTGTACAAATGTCATAAAAGGTCCTTGGGATTCATAAGTTGTAAGAAATAGTCCTTTAAAGTTTAAAATCATATATTTACAGCTTTGGTCCCTAAACTTTGAAAAGTGTCAAAATTAGTCCCTAAGGTTTTAAAAATAAGAAAATAATAAAAATAAACCTTATACTATTCTAAATTGACAAAATTGGTCCTTATGATAACTTTTGAGAAGTTACAAAATAAACCCTTCAACTTTCAGAAAATTACAGAATAGGTCCCTGGAGTTTGAGGAATTGGCAGAAAAGGTCCCTGGGTTTTTAAAAATAAAAATATTACATCTTTGGTCCTTGGAATATTCATAAAAGGCAAAATTGGTCCTTATAAGTAGTTTGGGAAAATTGCAAAATCAGTCCTCAATCTTTGCTCAAATTACAAATTTGGTCCTTGTATCAATAAAACCAAATCCGGACCCTTTTTATTAAACCTAAACCCAATCCAATCCAATACCTAAAACTAGCCCAACCCTTTTTATATTTTTGGGCCTAGCCGGTTTCCCAGCCCACCAAAGCAAAAACCCAACGCACCCTTTTAATAAAACGGGGGGTCAAACCCCTCGTTGACCGTCTTCCCCAAACCACCACCACTGTACCACTTCCTCACCCTCTTCTGCAAACCAAAACCACCATGGTTTTCATCCACCTCAACCCCCCAGCTGGCCTAACACCTCACACCCCTCATCATTTCAAACTACTCCCAATTAATGCTTCTCCACCACTCAACACTTCACCTCTTCCTCACAACCTCTGTTTTCAACCTAAACCCACTAAACCCTTCCAATCTTGTCCCCTCCACCTCCTAATACTCCCAAAGTTCCTTAATTAAAATAAAACTGCCTCAAGCAACCTTTGTGGAATTTGGCGCCAAAAATGATTTAAACGGCTTGGATGGATTTGACTCATCCAACGGTTGATATTATTGATGGGAAAGGTTCAGAGACATGTGGGGAGCCCAAAAATGCTATAAAGAAAGAAGGGGAAGCAGAAGACACATATATCTAGTTTAATTTTCAATAATGTATGTCGACTAGTAAAATTCTCAAGTTTCTTTGTATCTTTAAAGTTTTTCAAGTTGTATTTCTTGAACATCAGTGTATCTTAACCCTATGGTAATAATAGATTTCAAGTTTTCTGAATAATTTTCAAATTTGCATATTACCTTTTCACTCAAAATTATCAAATAGCCTATTTGTTGTTTGCAGTGGATTACAAGGATTAAATAAGTTCACTTAAGCTTTGACAAAGCTTAAATAAGCTTTTAGAAACATAAAATCCAAGTGTAGCATTAAAATAGAAAAATATATAAAAAAAATAAAGAAAATAGAAATAAAATAAAAGGTTGTATGATTCATGGTGAACAAGATGGAGTAGGGTGCATATTGGATTGCCCTGGGTTAGTGGTTTTATGAAAAACCATTAGGAAGGTTACTGAGATCCTTGTGGTTTAATCTGTGGCTTGGAATTTTGCAAAATTGTAAGCAATTTTCACTTAATTCTGAGTTTGTTGTTATTTCTGCTTATTTCTTGCTATCTGTTGTCTATTTCAGTTTATTATTGATTAATAAAAATAGTTAAGATCATACATTAGATTTATTAACTAGTTTAATCAAGTTTCATTCCAATTTCATAAGTTAAGTAGTTTTTGGATCAGGGTTACTCAAGGGGTATTAGGGAGTTTCCCTTTTTGCTTGTTGTTTCTTTTGATCCATTTAGGTTGTATTAGATCTAGTCAGTCACAAAATTAAGGTTTCAACAAATAAAAGTCAAAATTTCATAGTTGATCACCTACACAGTTAACTGTGTAGGATTTTAGACCCATAATCCTACCATATCAATACATATATAGGTGTTGTGTCTTAAAATAGTTAATTTACAGCTTAATACATCATGTTTAATCAGTAAGAGTGATTAGAAGTTCATTAAAGTCAACTTAGCAAGAAAATAGAAAAAGTCAAAATTATTTGATCTCAGATTTTCCAAAATTTCAAAGAATTTTAGAGAATTTTGAGAGAGGATTCAGACTTTCAAATTTTCAGGACTTGGAAACTACCACCTCATCTGTGGAATCCTATCACCATTACATTTTTGAAAATTTTTGTGTGTTAGTTATACAAGCTAAAAATCACTTGCAGGGGAAGAACCTCCCCTGCTACACAGACCTTGCCCTTCACCCCAACTTTCAGGGTATCTCCAAAGCACATTAGTGGGTCCCAGTGTAAGCTTCTTAGTTTTTTGAAAAGCTTAGCAGCTTATCTTTCAAAATCAGGATTTATTTTTCACTTTGTAGCTTATTAGGTAGGGCTGCAGCCAGCTTTTACTTTGTCAAAAGCACCACTCAAACTGATACATCAGCTTGGAACAACCAACTTCATGCCTTCCCCTAGTTTACATTAGTGGAAACCAGAGTGTGAAATTTAGCTTTTTGGATACCCCAATAAGCCATATTGCTAGTTCAAAGCTTAATTTGTCATTTTGAGCTTATTCAGACATAGCACTTAAGCCTTGTAGTTAGTACATTTCATCTGAGTATACTGAGTACTCAGATTGTGTGCTCATTTTCAAACAAGCTTATCTAGTTTATTAGTGAGAGTTAGGTCTTGATTATTGACTTATTAGGAAGCCATACTACTTATCTTCATATTTCAAGTTTAAATTTGGATCCCTGATCCATTGTATGGTCCCCACACAAGCCTGCTTCTCTGTGTTTTTGCCCTGTGCAATCAGACCCCATCTCAACCACCCAACTTTGGTGGTCATTTGTGGTTAACCCATTGGGTCCCACATCTCATACTTGGCTTTTCCCAACCCCCTCCTACCAGAGATTAAGGGTTGACCTTTTGTTTGACCTCTAGACCAGTGGACCCCACCTTGAATCAGCTTGGATCTTTGTCCCAAATCTGTCTCAGTAACAACAATAAGCAAGTGCTTATTGTTGTTGTGTGGCTTATTTGTTGAGCTTCTTTTTAGCTTATTTATAAGCACTTCTGCTATTTTATATTTTTATTAAATATCTTTTATATTATAGTACTTTTATAAATTTTTCCAGATTTTTCTTTTGTCATTTAGTGGTTTTTAGATTTAATTTTAGTTTAATTAATAAATAAATAAAAAATAAAAAATAAATAGCATAATTATATTTTATAAAGTACCACATAGTTTTTATAATTTTTATAGCTTTTATATAAGGTAAAGTAATTTTATAAATTTTTCTAGGATTTGTACTGTTCATTTTCTATTTTTAATAATATAATTAGTTTAATTGATAAATAATTAATTAATAGAATAATAATTAGTAAATTAGATTAAAAATACATAATATAAACTTTTTATAATTTTTTAGGATTCCTGTAATGGTTAATTAGATATATAAATTTTTTCATAATTATGTAAGTCTTTTTAGTATTTATAATAATTTAAATCAATATAATTAGTTAAATAATAATTAATTAATAATAAATAGATAAATAGTGTGAAAAATATAATCTTAGTTTTAAAATAAGTTTTATAATATTTTAGATTTTTAGAAATTTTAATTTTAATTTTCTAGACTTATTTTACATTTTCCTAATTATTAGTTAATTATTAAATAAGTAATAATAGTTATTAAATAAAAATAATTAATTAAATAGTTTTTAATTATAAAATAAATATTTTAAATTTATTTAATTTGCATTTAAGCCCCTAAGGCTTGTAAAATCCTACTATAAGTTAAATTTGTTTTTGTTTACGTATAATTAATAAACGTTCACGTTTTTCAGTCTCTTTTTCACTTGTACATATATGATTTCACGTATTGACTGATATAGCTTATTAAAGCTATTCACTCTTATTTTTCAGTAGTACAATCACTTAAACCCTTTTCCTGTTCAATTCACCTGATCTCGAAGTCGTTTTATTTCAGATTTCACATCTCATTGGGATCTAACGATCCGGGGAAACACTAAACTCACCGGAGTATTGGTTTAGGCTGTTTGACTTATTGACCATTACTTGGTTGATATTATCTGAATGTTTAAGCCCAATCAAAATTTGGCGCCGCTGCCGGGGAGGTGTGCTGCGTATTACGACTTTTTGAAATATCTGTGAGTTTGAATTTTCACACTTTGTTATATATCATCTTTTTGTTCATATTTTGTTTTCTATTTGTAATTTCCCGTCACTCTAAGGATTCTTAGAGTCGTCTCTAGTGCATGCGCACTCGTTCTTCTAGGTCAACAAGCCCTTTACGTGAGCTTGTCAGAATTCCTCGAAGACGCCGTAGACGTTCTGCCCCAACAGCCGTATCTGAGGAACGTGCTGTTTCCCCTAAGAAAGTTATCATGGCGGAAGACCGTCCAATGAATGAGCTTCTCCAAGCACCCATTGAGGGTTACGGAGACGCTATTGTTGTTCCAGCCATTGTGGCTGAATACTTTGAGCTCAAAACCGGGTTACTAAATCTAGTAACCTCAAGCCAATTTTATGGTTTTGAGAGGGATGATCCTCATGCTCATATTCGATGGTTTAACAAGATTACATCTACCATCAAATACAAAAACGTCCCTTCCGAAGCAGTCAAACTTCTTCTTTTCCCATTTTCTCTTGAGGGAGCAGCCCGGATTTGGCTGGAAAAACAACCTCCTCGTTCCATAACATCATGGGAAGATTTAGTTACCAAATTTGTAAACGAATTTTTTCCCCCGTCCAGAACGACAAGTCTTAAAAATGAAATCATCAAATTTACTCAAAGGTTTGATGAATCGTTTGGTGACGCTTGGGATCGTTTCAAAGAATTGCTTCGTCGATGTCCTCATCATGGTTTCACTGAATTGATGCAAATTGACACGTTTTATAATGGTGTGAGTCAGTCTGACCAAGATTCTCTCAATGCCTCCGCGGGAGGTAATTTTTTGAGCAAAACCACAAAAGAAGCTTTGGAAATCATTGAAAATAAGTCCAAGATCCGCACTACACGCACAAAGCCATATAACTCCCAAGTGAGTGCTGGTCCTTCTACTTCATCACCCGTGAGTACTTCTAGCACCGATGCTAAGATAGATAAACTCACGGACGCCATTCAAGCTTTGGTTCTCTCAAGCCAGAAAAAAGTCACTTTCACACAAAACCCTTCACATGCTGAAGTAAAAAAGGTGGAAGTTTGTGTCACTTGTGGTGGCCCACATGCTTACTACAATTGTACTGCCACCGATGGTAGTCCTTTTGAAGCCAATGCCTTAGCCGGAACTACAAATCAGGGAGGTAATCAATATCGTCCTCAAATGGAACCAAGTTACCGTGCTAACACACATATAGGACCACCCGGGTTTAATCAAAACCCAAATTTTCAAAACAGAAACCAGAACCAACCACGAATGAACCAAGGTTATCAAAACCAAGGGAATTTCCATCCTGGACAGAATCAAGGTTTCCAAAATCAAGGAAACTTTAACAGAAACAATTTCAACCCCGGAAATCATTTTCAGGGAAATGGTAACCCAAATCAGGGAAATTTTCAGCCACAACAAGGTTATAATCAAAATAACCGTGTCCAAAATTTTCCCAACCAAACACAAGCCATTCTCCCAGCTCCACAACCATCATCAGATGAGTTGTTGAAGCAGTTCATGAAAACTCAAGAAGAGACAAACAGGTTGTTGGTCAGCCAGATTTCTGAAATTAAGAAATCTTTAAATGAACAACCGTCGGGCTCTGGAAAACTTCCGAGCAACAAGATCGCAAACCCGAGGGGCGATGCAAAGGCGATCACAACCAGGAGCGGAGTTTCATATGATGGACCCACTGTTCCCACTACCCCTTCCTCTTCTTCTCCCAAGGTAGTGGAAAATAATGTCGAGGTAAATAAGGACGAAGTACTTCCTACTCATAAGGGAGGTACCCAAGACGTCCCACCTCATGTTGTCCCGAAACCCAAACCAAAACCTAGAGTTGTTTTTGAACCAAATGATATTCCAGTTGAAACACCTCAGTCCAAACCTTCTACCTCCTCTATTCCTTACCCCTCACGTTTGAGTGAACAAAAGCTCCGTGAAAAAGCTAGTCACCAGATGGATAAATTCTTTCAAATCTTCCATGATTTGCATTTTGACATTAGCTTTGCGGATGCTATTATTCTGATGCCCAAATTTGCATCGACAATCAAACACTTGTTAAGCAACAAGGAGAAACTGTTTGAAATGGCAAAGACTCCCTTGAATGAGAACTGCTCTGCAGTTCTTTTAAAGAAGCTTCCCGAGAAGCTGGGAGATCCTGGAAAATTTCTAATACCATGTGTATTTCCGGGAATGGTTGATTGCTATGCCTTGGCCGATCTTGGTGCAAGTATCAACCTAATGCCATACTCAGTTTGGAAGAAACTTTCTCTTCCTGATCTTACTCCTACCTGCATGACTTTAGAGCTTGCAGACCGATCGATATCTCGTCCTCTCGGCATTGCCGAGGACGTGTTTGTGAAGGTAGGAGAATTTCATCTCCCCGCTGACTTTGTAGTGGTTGATTTCGATGCTGATCAAAGGGTCCCTCTCATTGTTGGGAGGGGTTTCCTTAGAACGGGTCGTGCTCTTATCGATGTATTTGAGCAAGAAATCACTCTGCGTGTGGGTAATGAAGCTGTTACATTTAACCTCGATCAAACCTCGAGGTACTCCTCCAATTATGATTCTGAAGCAGTTAATCAAATAGATATCATAGACATTGCTTCAGAGGAGTATTCTCAAGAGTTTCTTGGTTATTCTCATAATTCTGTGAGTGGGGATGCCACTCCATCATCTGAACCTATCATTTCCGACTCTTCCCCTTCTCTCACTCCGTTTGAGGGAAGTAATTTCCTTTTGGAAGAGGTCGAGGCTTTTCTCAAAAGTGATTCAGTTCCATCGGGAATTGATAACACTGAGATTGATTTGGAGGGAGATATTCTTCTCCTTGAGAGATTGCTAAACCAAGACAATTCTCCTCCACTCCCTCCCGTACAACTTCATAATCAGGAAATCAAATATGTTGAGGAAACTGATGATTTTCCTGAGGTCGAACTCAAGGACTTACCTCCTCATCTTGAATACGCATTCTTGGAGGGTGATGATAAATTACCCGTCATTATTGCTAAAGGTTTAAGTGTTGAGGAGAAAATTGCTCTCATAAAGGTCTTGAAGTCAAACAAGCAAGCAATTGCTTGGAAACTCTCCGATATTAAGGGTATTAACCCAGATTTTTGTACACACAAAATCTTGATGGAGGATGACTTCAAGCCTGCAGTGCAACATCAAAGAAGGGTGAATCCAAAAATCCATGATGTGATTAAACAAGAGGTCCTTAAACTTCTTGATGCAGGATTGATTTACCCTATCTCTGACAGTCCATGGGTTAGTCCCATTCATTGCGTCCCAAAAAAGGGTGGCATTACTGTTGTCACTAATGAGGAAAATGAGTTGATTCCAACTCGGCTGGTTACCGGATGGTGTGTTTGCATTGACTATCGTAAGTTAAATGACGCCACCCGCAAAGACCACTTTCCGCTGCCCTTTATAGACTAGATGCTTGAGAGATTAGCTGGAAACGAGTACTATTGTTTCCTTGATGGTTTCTCAGGATACTTCCAAATCCCCATTGATCCATCGGATCAAGAAAAGACTACCTTTACATGCCCTTATGGAACCTTTTCTTATAAACGTATGCCTTTTGTCTTATGTAATGCTCCAGGTACGTTCCAGAGGTGCATGATGGCCATATTTACCGACATGATCGGTAAAACCATGGAGGTCTTTATGGATGACTTCTCGGTCATTGGGGATTCATTCCAAACATGTCTCACCAATTTAGAAACAATGTTGAAAAGGTGTAAAGACACCAATCTATGTCTAAATTGGGAAAAGAGTCAGAAAGAGGGCATTGTCCTCGGCCATAAGATTTTCAAGAATGGGATTGAGGTTGACAGAGCTAAGGTTGATTTCATTGCAAAACTGCCTCACCCTACTACCGTCAAAGGTATTAGGAGTTTCTTGGGTCATGCCGGTTTCTATTGTAGATTTATACAAGATTTTTCTAAAATCTCACGGCCTATGACTCATCTCCTTGAAAAGGATGCTCCTTTTATCTTCTCACCTGAGTGCATCGAAGCTTTTGAAACATTGAAGAAAAAGCTTACTGAGGCACCCATTCTTGTTGCCCCCGACTGGGATTTACCCTTTGAACTTATGTGCGATGCAAGTGATTTTGCTATCGGTGCAATCTTGGGGCAACGCAAAACGAAACACTTTCAGCCTATCCATTACGCAAGCAAAACTATGAACGAAGCTCAAACACATTACACCACTACGGAAAAAGAATTATTAGCCGTGGTGTATGCTTTTGAGAAATTTCGGACATACTTAATCTTGACTAAAAGCGTAGTGTATACAGATCATTCGGCTCTTAAATATCTATTTGCAAAACAAGATGCAAAGCCGAGATTGCTCCGTTGGGTTCTCCTCCTCCAAGAATTTGATATCATTATTCGTGATAAAAAAGGAGCTGAGAACCTGGCTGCTGATCATTTGTCCCGATTAGAGAACCCTCATCAAGATGTGTATGAGAAAAAGGAAATAAATGAAACATTTCCTCTCGAAACACTCAATGCGGTTGCTTTTCGTGGAGATTCTACTACCCCATGGTTTGCCGACTTCGCAAACTATCATGCGGGTAACTTTGTTGTGAAAGGGATGTCAACCCAACAGAAGAATAAATTCTTTAAGGATGTTAAACATTACTTCTGGGATGACCCCTACTTATTCAAAATCTGTGCGGATCAAGTCATCCGACGGTGTGTATATGGACAGGAAGCGACTGAAATTCTTAAGGCTTGCCATGCTGGACCCACTGGGGGACATCATAGTCCTAATTACACAGCCAAAAAGGTGTTTGATTCCGGATTCTTCTGGCCCACTATTTATAAAGATGCCCAGGATCTCATTAAAACCTGTGACGCTTGTCAGCGTCATGGAAACATTTCACAAAGAAATGAGATGCCACAAAATGCTATTCAAGTATGTGAAATATTTGATATCTGGGGCATTGACTTTATGGGGCCATTTCCATCATCCAGAGGAAACAAGTACATACTTGTGGCAGTTGATTATTTATCAAAGTGGGTTGAAGCAAAAGCTTTACCCACAAATGATGCCCGAGTTGCAGTAAAATTCCTTAAATCTCTTTTTGCCCGTTTTGGAACCCCACGTGCTATCATAAGTGATCGTGGTACGCATTTCTGCAATGACAAATTTGATAAAGTCATGCAAAAGTATGGTGTAACCCACCGTCTTTCTACTGCGTATCACCCACAAACAAGTGGGCAAGTGGAGGTTTCAAACCGTGGTATCAAAAGGATACTTGAGAGGACTGTTGGTGAAAACCGTGCTGCCTGGTCGGATAAATTAGATGACGCACTATGGGCCTTTCGTACAGCTTATAAAACACCCATTGGGTGTACACCTTACAAGCTTGTGTACGGAAAGACATGTCATTTACCGATGGAACTTGAGCACAAAGCCTACTGGGCTTTGAAACATGCCAACTTTGACCTCAAAACTGCGGGTGATCACAGAAGAGTTCAAATGAATGAATTAAATGAACTACGTGATCAGGCTTACGAGAACTCTTTAATCTATAAAGAAAAAACAAAGAGAATACATGACTCAAAAATAAAGAACCGCGTTTTTAACGTTGGTGATCGAGTACTTCTCTTTAACTCTAGATTAAAGATCTTCTCGGGTAAATTAAAAACCCGTTGGACTGGTCCATTTACTATCACTAAGGTTTATCCATATGGTACCGTTGAGTTATCTCAAAATGACGGTCCATGTTTTAAAGTAAATAGCCATCGTGTGAAACACTATTTTGGAGAGGACATCCCAAACATGGTTGTCCCGGATCTCCAAACTTTCCCCAAGGACAATTAAATTCGGGGTCGAGTCAAGCTAGCGACTCGGTAAACAAAAACAGTAGCTCCCTCATGGACAAATCAATTCGAGGTCGAGTCAAGCTAGTGACTCGGTAATCAAAAGCGTAGCAATATGGGTTTTCACTCATATTTCTGATTTCTTTCTCTTTTCTACCACCCTAGTGTGGGGGAGATGCCCCACATGTTGTATATATGTATATATCTTGAAAAAAAAAAAAAAAAAAAAAAAAAAAAAAAAAAAAAAAAAAAAAGTTCAAAACAAAAGAAAAAAGTGAGTTTGTATGTAAATAGCCTAAAATAAAGGTTATTAATATTTCCTTCTTACATTCTAAGTATCGGTTTAACACCCGGTGTTTTGAATATTGAGGGCAATATTCATTTCTAAGTGTGGGGGGGGGGGGGGGGGGGATTCTCACGAATTCAAGCACATGTTCCATCAAGCACCCTCATTTGATCAAAATTTAAAGTTTTTTCACACTTAGAAATGCAATAAATGGTATCAATCCTCCATGTCTAACCCACAACAGGATTGGCTAGTCCAGGAGCAAACGGCTCTTGGTAAAGACAGCTCAAAACCGTTGATGGCTTGCAATTTGCCAAAAATTGTATGGTTCCTCAACTCCCCATTATCCTCAAAAGCTAATGAGTTGGCTAGCCCGCAAGATTATGGCTTGTGGTAAAGGCCGTGGAAAATCCATAATTGGTAATCAGCTCACCAAGATGTTGACTATTCCATCAAGAGTTGGCTAGTCTAGAAGCAAACGGCTTTTGGTAAAGACAAATCAAATCCGTTGACAGCTGGTGGTTTGCTCAAAATCACACGGTTATCAGGTGTGCCACAGTTCTTACACCTGGCTACTCCAGAAGTGATGGCTTTTGGTAAAGAGTAAAAATCCATTAAATTTTTCTCAAAAAGATTGCTAGAGACTAGCAATAGTTTAGTGTGGGGGATTGATGAGTGTGTAAATACTCATCATTTCTTTTACATTTAAACTGCAAAAACATATAAAAACACACAGGAATGCCTTAAAATACATAAAATATCCCTGGATTGTGTTTTTATGCAAAAGGATTGAAAAACTGATGAAAAACAAAACATTTCACATAATTTACAGTTTCAGTCCCTGAACTTTGAAAAATTGGCAAAACTAGTCCCTGGTAAATCAAAACTTGTACAAATGTCATAAAAGGTCCTTGGGATTCATAAGTTGTAAGAAATAGTCCTTTAAAGTTTAAAATCATATATTTACAGCTTTGGTCCCTAAACTTTGAAAAGTGTCAAAATTAGTCCCTAACGTTTTAAAAATAAGAAAATAATAAAAATAAACCGTATGCTATTCTAAATTGACAAAATTGGTCCTTATGATAACTTTTGAGAAGTTACAAAATAAACCCTTCAACTTTCAGAAAATTACAGAATAGGTCCCTGGAGTTTGAGGAATTGGCAGAAAAGGTCCCTGGGTTTTTAAAAATAAAAATATTACATCTTTGGTCCTTGGAATATTCATAAAAGGCAAAATTGGTCCTTATAAGTAGTTTGGGAAAATTGCAAAATCAGTCCTCAATCTTTGCTCAAATTACAAATTTGGTCCTTGTATCAATAAAACCAAATCCGGACCCTTTTTATTAAACCTAAACCCAATCCAATCCAATACCTAAAACTAGCCCAACCCTTTTTATATTTTTGGGCCTAGCCGGTTTCCCAGCCCACCAAAGCAAAAACCCAACGCACCCTTTTAATAAAACGGGGGGTCAAACCCCTCGTTGACCGTCTTCCCCAAACCACCACCACTGTACCACTCCCTCACCCTCTTCTGCAAACCAAAACCAACATGGTTTTCATCCACCTCAACCCCCCAGCTGGCCTAACACCTCACACCCCTCATCATTTCAAACTACTCCCAATTAATGCTTCTCCACCACTCAACACTTCACCTCTTCCTCACAACCTCTGTTTTCAACCTAAACCCACTAAACCCTTCCAATCTTGTCCCCTCCACCTCCTAATACTCCCAAAGTTCCTTAATTAAAATAAAACTGCCTCAAGCAACCTTTGTGGAATTTGGCGCCAAAAATGATTTAAACGGCTTGGATGGATTTGACTCATCCAACGGTTGATATTATTGATGGGAAAGGTTCAGAGACATGTGGGGAGCCCAAAAATGCTATAAAGAAAGAAGGGGAAGCAGAAGACACATATATCTAGTTTAATTTTCAATAATGTATGTCGACTAGTAAAATTCTCAAGTTTCTTTGTATCTTTAAAGTTTTTCAAGTTGTATTTCTTGAACATCAGTGTATCTTAACCCTTTGGTAATAATAGATTTCAAGTTTTCTGTATAATTTTCAAATTTGCATATTACCTTTTCACTCAAAATTATCAAATAGCCTATTTGTTGTTTGCAGTGGATTACAAGGATTAAATAAGTTCACTTAAGCTTTGACAAAGCTTAAATAAGCTTTTAGAAACATAAAATCCAAGTGTAGCATTAAAATAGAAAAATATATAAAAAAAATAAAGAAAATAGAAATAAAATAAAAAGTTGTATGATTCATGGTGAACAAGATGGAGCAGGGTGCATATTGGATTGCCCTGGGTTAGTGGTTTTATGGAAAACCATTAGGAAGGTTACTGAGATCCTTGTGGTTTAATCTGTGGCTTGGAATTTTGCAAAATTGTAAGCAATTTCACTTAATTCTGAGTTGGTTGTTATTTCTGCTTATTTCTTGTTATCTGTTGTCTATTTCAGTTTATTATTGATTAATAAAAATAGTTAAGATCATACATTAGATTTATTAACTAGTTTAATCAAGTTTCATTCCAATTTCATAAGTTAAGTAGTGTTTGGATCAGGGTTACTCAGGGGGTATTAGGGAGTTTCCCTTTTTGCTTGTTGTTTCTTTTGATCCATTTAGGTTGTATTAGATCTAGTCAGTCACAAAATTAAGGTTTCAACAAATAAAAGTCAAAATTTCATAGTTGATCACCTACACAGTTAACTGTGTAGGATTTTAGACCCATAATCCTACCATATCAATACATATATAGGTGTTGTGTCTTAAAATAGTTAATTTACAGCTTAATACATCATGTTTAATCAGTAAGAGTGATTAGAAGTTCATTAAAGTCAACTTAGCAAGAAAATAGAAAAAGTCAAAATTATTTGATCTCAGATTTTCCAAAATTTCAAAGAATTTTAGAGAATTTTGAGA
Organism: Artemisia argyi; assembly: GCA_030686995.1. NCBI lineage: Eukaryota > Viridiplantae > Streptophyta > Magnoliopsida > Asterales > Asteraceae > Artemisia > Artemisia argyi. The sequence goes on from CM060677.1 coordinate 127,023,720, forward strand.
GAGGATTCAGACTTTCAAATTTTCAGGACTTGGAAACTACCACCTCATCTGTGGAATCCTATCACCATTACATTTTTGAAAATTTTTGTGTGTTAGTTATACAAGCTAAAAATCACTTGTAGGGGAAGAACCTCCCCTGCTACACAGACCTTGCCCTTCACCCCAACTTTCAGGGTATCTCCAAAGCACATTAGTGGGTCCCAGTGTAAGCTTCTTAGTTTTTTGAAAAGCTTAGCAGCTTATCTTTCAAAATCAGGATTTATTTTTCACTTTGTAGCTTATTAGGTAGGGCTGCAGCCAGCTTTTACTTTGTCAAAAGCACCACTCAAACTGATACATCAGCTTGGAACAACCAACTTCATCCCTTCCCCTAGTTTACATTAGTGGAAACCAGAGTGTGAAATTTAGCTTTTTGGATACCCCAATAAGCCATATTGCTAGTTCAAAGCTTAATTTGTCATTTTGAGCTTATTCAGACATAGCACTCAAGCCTTGTAGTTAGTACATTTCATCTGAGTATACTGAGTACTCAGATTGTGTGCTCATTTTCAAACAAGCTTATCTAGCTTATCAGTGAGAGTTAGGTCGTGATTATTGACTTATTAGGAAGCCATACTGCTTATCTTCATATTTCAAGTTTAAATTTGGATCCCTGATCCATTGTATGGTCCCCACACAAGCCTGCTTCTCTTTGTTTTTGCCCCGTGCAATCAGACCCCATCTCAACCACCCAACTTTGGTGGTCATTTGTGGTTAACCCATTGGGTCCCACATCTCATACTTGGCTTTTCCCAACCCCCCTCCTACCAGAGATTAAGGGTTGACCTTTTGTTTGACCTCTAGACCAGTGGACCCCACCTTGAATCAGCTTGGATCTTTGTCCCAAATTTGTCTCAGTAACAACAATAAGCAAGTGCTTATTGTTGTTGTGTGGCTTATTTGTTGAGCTTATTTGATTGAAACTCACTCATAATAGTTCACATAAGCCAGAAAAACCAGAATTCACCTTGTGGACCCCACACAAGCTCAGTTGAGCTTATTTCTTAGCTAAGTCAACAATAGTCAACTGTTTTGGGTAATAAGCACTCTTAGTGCTTATTCTGAGTTCATAAATTATTTTCCTTTATTAAAGTTTCTTATTTTAAGTATTTTATTAGTTTTATAAAAGAAAAACAAGAAAAAACCAAACTTAATTATAGTGATAGCTTCTATTTAATAGAAATTATCTATTTAATTTTCTTTTTAGCTTATTTATAAGCACTTCTGCTATTTTATATTTTTATTAAATATCTTTTATATTATAGTACTTTTATAAATTTTTCCAGATTTTTCTTCTGTCATTTAGTGGTTTTTAGATTTAATTTTAGTTTAATTAATAAATAAATAATAAATAAAAAATAAATAGCATAATTATATTTTATAAAGTACCACATAGTTTTTATAATTTTTATAGCTTTTATATAAGGTAAAGTAATTTTATAAATTTTTCTAGGATTTATACTGTTCATTTTCTATTTTTAATAATATAATTAGTTTAATTGATAAATAATTAATTAATAGAATAATAATTAGTAAATTAGATTAAAAATACATAATATAAACTTTTTATAATTTTTTAGGATTCCTGTAATGGTTAATTAGATATATAAATTTTTTCATAATTATCTAAGTCTTTTTAGTATTTATAATAATTTAAATCAATATAATTAGTTAAATAATAATTAATTAATAATAAATAGATAAATAGTGTGAAAAATATAATCTTAGTTTTAAAATAAGTTTTATAATATTTTAGATTTTTAGAAATTTTAATTTTAATTTTCTAGACTTATTTTACATTTTCCTAATTATTAGTTAATTATTAAATAAGTAATAATAGTTATTAAATAAAAATAATTAATTAAATAGTTTTTAATTATAAAATAAATATTTTAAATTTATTTAATTTGCATTTAAGCCCCTAAGGCTTGTAAAATCCTACTATAAGTTAAATTTGTTTTTGTTTACGTATAATTAATAAACGTTCACGTTTTTCAGTCTCTTTTTCACTTGTACGTATCTGATTTCACGTATTGACTGATATAGCTTATTAAAGCTATTCACTCTTATTTTTCAGTAGTACAATCACTTAAACCCTTTTCCTGTTCAATTCACCTGATCTCGAAGTCGTTTTATTTCAGATTTCACATCTCGTTGGGATCGAACGATCCAGGGAAACACTAAACTCACCGGAGTATTGGTTTAGGCTGTTTGACTTATTGACCATTACTTGGTTGATATTATCTGACTGTTTAAGGCCAATCAGGCATGAATTAGGTGATATCATTAATTATTCTTGCAACATTTCGCAACCATTGCACTTCATCTAACCGACTTTAATTCTATACTAAATGCCATGTGATCAATTCGGGCAACCCTTGCACTTCATTTCCTTTCATGATTGTATAGTTATTATAAGGCTGCATTGAATTTTAAGCATTAGCTATCTTGTTCTATATGCAACGAGACTCCATCTTGAGTATCTTGATTACTCCACATTAAAATGAATTCGACACAAAAAATGGAGCCTAAGATTACCCCTTCCCACTAATTACGACACATTCTCACTTTCATATCCCTACCAACATACCAAAATTCATCTTTTCATGAATAACAACATCAAATTTTATACATATTTATAAGATCAAAATTAAAACAAATGATAACTTCAATTAATACCATATAGTAACCATTGGTAAAGAGACCCTCAAATCCCTATAAAAAAACATAGATTAAAATAAATTCTCAAAATATTAGTTTTTTCTAGTTATACTTTCCATCAATTCAACTTTGATTTTGTATTATTTCTAATGTCATGGGGTGGATACATTGCAACCTCTTAAACTGCTTAAGTGGAAGGGAAAAAAAATAAAAGCAAGATTCAAGCCACCATTCATATTTATCAAAGCTTTGTCACACTAATTATAAACCTTGTTTACATATGATTTTCATTTTCTTGCATGCCTAATTTTTTGACAGTTCTTTCATAAATGTGGAGATATTATCCACTCCGTCTCCATCTTCCACTTTGTTTTGTTATCAACATCTTGATATACCCCATTAGCGTCACTAACCACTTATCAATACCTGCAAGAAAAACATTAATAAACTACTAACCAACCCAACATTTTAAAATAGGTTAGCAGATCTAACCCTCGGTTCCTTCTCAGGCAACAACACATCCATTTGTCTTCCATAAACTTCAAAGCTGGACTATCAACCGACTTCACATGCAAGAAAGTTAACCATTTGCTTACCTTTGCATGTATACCCCCTTGCGTTAATCAAGTCAATATTTCTACATGAACCATTGCACGTAACATTAATATGCATAGTACACTTTCATTGGACGGAGAAATTTTACATTAACCAACTAAATTCAATTCCACAGGTGAGAAGCTACACCAAAAAGAACTTTATCACACTATAAGGAAAAATATGGAAAAACTATTGACTGAAAAAAATGATCATGTCAATATCTATTTCAAAAATATTTATCTAATTAGCAAGCTTGTTAATTCACAGATCTTGAGCCATAAAAACAGATGGGGTACATACCAAGGTTACAGTTATTAATGCCAATGAGTTCAATGCCATCAATTACTAGCATGCGATCCATTTCATTCTCATCATGTGCCTAGAAACAAAAAGTAGAGATCAAAAGGAAATTGGTTAGTTGGTGTTGCACTGAATTTACACACAAACATTAATAAACTAACAGCAAACATGTGATTCATACAAAATCATCAAACTACACACAAATTAAAGTTTCACACACACATACACACATCATTAACAAAGACCAAATGGTGTTATTTATAGTATTCAATGATGGTGGTTGAAGGGTTTGTACATTTATTTGAAGGCAAATGAAAGGAGCAAATGATTAATGAAAATAAAGGCTAGCAACACTTCGTATGGTTTCAATCATTTACATTTGAAACACTAAATATAGCTTATATGTACTTACCACTTAAGCATGAACATTAAATCAAGGTACTTACGCATGAAGCCTCCAGATAATGAAACTCTATTTTCTGCATCTAATTTCGAGCATTAGGTAACTTGTACTCTATGCAATCTTGACGCCTCCACATTAAATTTTTGGACTCAATCTTATATGTTTATAGATAAATGGGTAAACAATGAATGTGGGTTTGTTAGAGATCAAAAAAGTCATGTTATTATACAACTTCTTTTTCTCAAAAAGCTTTAGGGTATGTTTGGTAAATAAAATGTAATGAAATGAATAATGTGATAGAATGATCACTAGTGTGATGGAATAATTATTGCGTTCCATTGTAGTGTTTGTTTATTTTTTTTTTACGTCAATAGTTATGGATGAAATAAATTATACAAAAATACATAATTGCCCTTTGTTGTATTATCGAACAACAAATCCGAAGATCAAAACACACAAACCAGATCCCTTTGAGATGATCACAAGCTACACACAAAAAACAAGAACCTCTATTTGGACGATCACACGAAAAGAGGCACAATAAATACACAAAAATATAACTGAAAGCTTATGTTTATTACACCACTATCGGTTCAAAGAAAGAATACAAAGAATGCGTGTAATAAACATAAGCTTTCAGTTATACTTTTATGTATGCATTTTGACTCTACTCGTGTGGTCGTCCAAAAAGAGGTTTTGTTTTTGGTGTGTAGCTTGCAATCATCTCCCAGGTATGTAGTTTCCGTGTTTCGATCTTTGAATTTGTTGTTTGATAATACAACAAGTGATATTAGAGCCAATGTGACTTTGGTTTCATGAAGCTAGGTTGACTCAGAGGTATACAATCACAACAAGTAGTCTATTCTCTTTTTGGTTCGTCAGTTTTCTGTGCAACGATGGGAAATTTGATTATGCGGGTTCGTTAACCATTGGATCATTGTGAAATTCTAATAGTAGGTCAAAGACACGTACATCTAGAATCCCACTGGAGGTATCTTCGTTTGGAGGTTCGTAGGGAAGAATACAGGTGGTCGAAATTGCTGGCAGAGTCTGTAGGTTCTATAGTAGATTTTGATCAACAGTTTGGTGGCTTGAGATCGTTGGGTTTTTGCAAGAGTCTCGGGTTTATCAAGGTTGGTATTGCAAATGATTAATGCAACAAGGTTCAAGCTTCAAAAAGGTTTGTACAAGGTTGAATCATTAAGCTTCAAGGTATTGTTTTTTTAGGTTTTAGAGGTGATCAAGTTGAAGGGTAAAAAGGCTTCAAGGTTTACTTGATTTTCTAGAATCTTGAATTATGGAAGTTTGAAGGTGTCCGCAGGTTTCTTGGAATTTAAGTCTCGGTGGTTCTTGGAAAACAATTAAGGTTTAGCTTTGTCTTGGGATTCAAGAAAAGTGATTACTTGGAGTACAATGTGTATCAAGGTTGTAGAGTTGAGGTGGATATATTGAAGCTTCATGATTTTTTAAAGGTTAGTAGATTAATTATTACAAGAAAGCAGGTTTAGCACACGTTTTGTGAGACTTGTTGGTAAAGTTGGTTAAAAAGCAACTTGACAAGGTTTGTAGCAAGGTTGAAGAAGATAACTCGTATGAATACTAGGTTAAACATCGAAAAGCTCGATGCGAATAGTGTACAAAAGCATAGTGGTATCAAGTACAAGGTTTGTTGGCCTTTTTATCTAACACCCTTCTTTAACCTCTCATAGCAATGGTAAACGGGGGTGGACGTGGTTCGCGCTGTTGGACCTGTGACACCATGGCTTTGTGGCTGAGTCATTGTTATGGCGTGTGCCATAATAGGCTTGTTTCAAAAAAAAATTATACTGTTAGCCATTCAACGGCTATATTTGTTTTTCTCACTAACCTTCTGGAAATATTTTAAGCTCCAAACTCATTATCTTTGTCAAATCCCGCTACACCTTTATCCACACCTTCAATATCATCAACTCAGTTTCCTTTGTTTGGTTTCCAATAACATATGCCACAATATACACCCAAATAATAAGAAATAATACAACACAATTACCTTCAAGGCTTCAACAACAACAACAATAATTTCCACAACTCTTAAAAAAACCACCACAACTCTTTTCACATACACAACCACAACAAAAACAAGCACCAAAACAAATACAAGCACCAAAAATCACCACAAAAAACACAAGAAACACAAGAAAATCAGGAGATGGCAAAGTAAAACGAAGAGACCGGCCAAACCCACAACCAAGAAAACAACTAAAACAACAACCGCAATCGGAATCGCAACTGCTACCTCTAGCAGAACCGGAACAACTAAACATCCACCCATTGGACTCTATCGGAAGAACAAATATTGACGGAGTATTGCGCACAAATATCCAAGGACAACATGATTAGAAATGACAGAGATAACCTATAATTTTGGCAAAAAATTGTCAAAGGGTTCAACAAAACGATGAATACGAATTACCAAAAGTTCAACATCATTTATAAATGTCTAACACATTTAGGTAGAAGTGGCGAAAATGAGAAACATCTAATGCAACGTTGTCACACGGAATATTTGGAACGGTCAAAGAATAGAGCATTCACCCAAGAAGAGCCATGGGTATTCTTGTGAACCAAATCCAAATGGGATCCTCCCAAGCCTGCTAGACCCATTAATCTTTATGATGATGAAGATCCTGATTTGGACGAGCTATTTGGAGATGGGCCAAGATCAAATTTGCTTGACAAACAACGAATAGCACAAAGAAAGTAAATTGGAGACAAAGTTCGGGACCACGGGGAGTAGCAGACAAGAACTGGCGGAGGCTATGAGAGAAGAAATGAGACTCAAATGGGAGGCGGCTCAAGAAATATACGATACTACAAAACAAGGATTCAACGATAATGGTTGGAAGATTTGAAGTTTCTTGCTACTATCACCGCGCGTTGGAATGTCGGACGAAGATGTGGAGATCGATATATCCCATCACCTTGTTCATTGCATGCATTCCTTTGATATTACATGCCGTCCTACCACACGGGCCCCTATTCTTACAAACACTCACTAGAGACCATAACAGACAATCATAGATAAGTACTTGGAAGACAACTATAGAAGAATTTATGCATACGGGTCAACGTGTAACTGATTTGGACTCGATATATGGCAAAATGTCTAAGTAATTAGAAGTTAGAACTATAAACTATTGCGTTAAGGTACATGAAATCTAGAAAGGTTATCTCTTGATCTTATATATAACCTAAGTTCTCTTTTGTTTGGTTTTAGCATACTCTTTGTAATGACTTGTTTGGTTTTAGAACAATCTTTTCCTATTAGATATAATGTTTCTAAAAACTGCTTTTCAACTTTAATATCCTAAAGACTTAGTTTCATTAGTTTAATATACACTTTGAGGATTAACTTTAGGGAAAATAATAAAAAAATACATTGAACTTGACACTTTTTACCATTGTATGTTTCCAACTATTTTTTTTACTATTGTAATACAAAACTTGACATTTTTTGTCATTGTATGTAAAAAATGTCGCATGGTTAGTCCTTTACACTAACGGTCGTTAGTAAATAACTTAAAATTCCGTTTTCTTCCGATTTTACACGTTTTCATCCGTTTTCTTACGTTTTTGTCCGATTTTACACGTTTTCTTTCGTTTTTTTTCTTCTTTTTTGTCCGTTTTTTTAACCTTTTCTTCCGTTTTTTTTACGTTTTCGCCTATTTTTTTTTTACGTTTTCACCCGTTTTTTTACGTTTTCATCCGTTTTTTTATGATTACGCCCGTTTTTTAACGTTTTCTTCCTTTTTTTTACGTTTTCGCCCATTTTTTTACATTTTCGCTAGGTTTTTACGTTTTCTTCCGTCTTTTTTTACGTTTTCGTCCGTTTTTTTACATTTACGCCCCTTTTTTTTACGTTTTTGTCCCTTTTTTTACGTTTACGACCGTTTTTTTACGTTTTCGCCCGGTTTTTTACGTTTTCTTCCGTTTCATCCGTTTTTTTTTACGTTTACGCCCGTTTTTTAACTTTTCACCCGGTTTTTATGTTTTCTTCCATCTCTTAACCATTTTTATGTTTTTGTCTGTTTTTTTACGTTTACGCCTGTTTTTTTATGTTTTCGTCCGTTTTTTACGTTTACGCCCGTTTTTTTTACGTTTTCACCTGGTTTTTTACGTTTTCTCCCATTTGTTTTACGTTTTCGTCCATTTTTTTCGTTTTCTTCCGTTTTTTTTAACGTTTACACCCATTTTTTTAGTTTTCACCTGGTTTTTACGTTTTCTTCCAGTTTTTACGTTTTTTTCGTTTTCGTCTGTTTTCGTTTTCGTTTTCTTCCGGTTTTTACATTTTTTCGTTTCGTTTTCATTTTCGTTTTTGTAAACATAAAAAAAGGAATAATACGTAAAAACCGGGCGAGAACGTGTAAAAACAGGCGTAAACATAAAAAATGGACGAAAACGTAAAAAAAACGGGCGAAAACGTAAAAAAATGGGCGGAAATGTAAAAAAATGAAAGAAAATGTAAAAAACCAGGTGAAAACGTAAAAAAACAGGCTTAAACGTAAAAAACAGACAAAAATGTTAAAAAACGGCCGAAAACGTAAAAAAATAGACGAAAACGTAAAAAAAACAGAAGAAAATGTAAAAAAAAAAACGAAGAAAACGTGAAAAACCGGGTGAAACCATAAAAAACGCGCGTAAACGTAAAAAACGGACGAAAACGTAAAAAAACGAAAGAAAACGTAAAAACAGGGTGAAAACGTAAAAAAAACGGGTGTAAACGTAAAACAACGGACAAAAACGTAAAAAGCGGGCGTTAAAGTAAAAAAATGGACGAAAATGTAAAAATGACAGAAGAAAACATAAAAACCTGGCGAAAACGTAAAAAAACGGGCGAAAACGTAAAAACGGAAGAAAACGTAAAAAACCGGTTGAAAACGTAAAAAAGGGGGCTTAAACGTAAAAAACGGACGAAAACGTAAAAAACGGGCGAAAACGTAAAAAGAATCGGAAGAAAACGTAAAAAAATGAAAGAAAACGTAAAAAAACCGGACGAAAACGTAAAAAAAAGGGCGAACACGTAAAAAAAATAGGCGTAAACGTAAAAAAACGGAAGAAAACATAAAAAACTGGGTGAAAACATAAAAAAACGGGCGTAAACGTAAAAAAAACGGACGAAAACGAAAAAAACGGAAGAAAACGGATGAAAATGTGTAAAATCGGAAGAAAATGGGATTTTAAGTTATTTACTAACGACCGTTAGCGTAAAGGACTAACGATGCGACATTTTTTACATACAATGACAAAAAATGTCAAGTTTTGTGTTACAGTGGTAAAAAAAATAGTTGGCAACATACAATGATAAAAAGTGTCAAGTTCAATATATTTTTTTATCATTTTCCCTTAACTTTATAGTAAAGACATCCTTATATCTGTTTAATTTGTTACCAATGCATCCTCTGTTTTTCCCTATACTTGATATAAAGATCTGGGAAACAAGAATACAAGATGATGTAATTGACATTACAATTAAAGCTCTAAAAAAACAGTATATATGAAATATTTCAACTTTATTAACTGATTAATAACTACAATGAATGCATGTGAGTAACTAATATAATTTTGAATTATAACTAAACTAAATTCACAAAAGAATATCTATATATAAGCAAGCATTAAATAGAACACTCCTTATGCCAATTTGCACTCTGGTGGAAATCCTTGAGGAAATCTTTTAGAATCTGAGCAGTAATTATAGATCATGTAATTCTTTTGCGCCCATCTCAGCCTCTCCTGCTTTGTATTATCCAACTCCTCGGATAACCAAGCCTGATTCCCTCCTGAACATGGGCGGAGCTATGTGAGGACAAGGGAGGGTCCTCGCCCCCCTAGGTCCAAGCCCGTTAGTGTATTTATTTGCGATTTCATGTGTATTTTCGGAAAAAAATTTATTTCGGCCCTCCCATTTAATGTATTTCCCGAAAAAAATTTGCTTCGGCCCTCCCACGAAAAATTTTCTAGCTCCGCTACTGCTCCTGAAGATGTCGAGCCAGCGCAAGACGACTTCCCGGAGGCCACAACACAAGCATTGGCCTTAAAGTTTCTGTAAGAAGCAGTGAAAGGAGCTTTACTCCAATCAGTCTTGACAAGACCACCCCTTGTTGCCCAATCATCAGCATTCCATAAACTCGAATGTATCCTCATTGGCTGATCTTTTGGAAATGGTACTCCCAGCGATTCAGCATTCTTGAACTCTCTAATGGGTGTTCCATCGACTGAAAATCTGAACATTAACATATAAACAGATCAATATAGAACTATAAATAAAATAGTTGACGAATAAAATAGTCCACATGATATATAGGATATTAGGACTTACATGATGTGTTTTGGGTTCCAAAGGATGGAATAAGTGTGAAAATCAGCAGTTGGGTCGAACCATAAGTAGAATTGTTGCTCTCTATTGCCTTTGCCTTGACTAAACACATTTGTATGTAGATATACGGATCACCACTTAAGTTACCCAAGAACTCGAAGTCGATCTCATCCCAGGCTGACCCTTTTGAAGATAACTGCATTGCAATCATAATTATTAGTTACAGATTAAGTTTAGCTAACTATATATATAAAAGTAACATGTAAAAAAAAAACTTACGTAGTATGCAGTGACAGTGCCAGCTGAGTTGCCAGGAACGAGCTTAAGTTGCATATCGATTTGTCCAAACAAGTACTCGTTTCTAGACTCAAACCCAGAGCCAGACGCTTTGTCTAGGGAGAGTGTTAAAAGGTCACCATTTACTATCTTACCACGACCATCACCCCAAGTGATATCAAACTCATTGTTGAAGTCAGCTGAGACGAGTAAAGTGGTTGCTAGAAGTACGAAAATCAAAAGTGTATAGTTAAAAGTGGACATTTTATGTAGAGAAATGTATGTTTTGTGAATAAGTTGATGGATGATATGAAGTGTGTTTGTGTTGGTATTTATAGGGAATGTGAGCGAAAGTTGGTATGAAGGTTCGACTAGTGGTACAAGTTGGCGAGGAGGGTATTGGTTGTAAAATAGCTGGTGTATTAGAGTGTGATCACTATGATATTATTTCGTAAAGTAGTCAAAATCGGGACTAGTGTTATAAATAAATTAAGAATGATGGTATTATTTACACTTCCAATAACCAGCCCCTTTAAGTTTAGCTTAAAAAGAAGCTTTTATGATAGTGCCCAACAAAAGCGCGTTTGTTACTATTCTTTAATTTATCTGCAATCTCACCAATACAACTACTAAATCATCACTCACCATTACGCGGAGAATCACACAATTAAATTGACAGTCATGCATCCTGGAGTTTGTGTTGCTACGCGGAGAATCACTGTGGTACTACTAGTACCCTTTATAAATGGGTGGTGATTTGTACATTTTATAAACTAAACGAGTAACCGTGCATATCAACGAGATTTTTATAACCGCAGATATTTGTAGTGATAAAAAAAGGGTTTATGGGTTATAAACGAAAAATAAAAAAAATTAAGAATTTAAAGATTAAACACAATTTAAACTAAATGAAAATAATATTGGTTAATATTATAAACGAAAATAATAATAAAAATTTATGATTTTCATTTATAATTTTCTTAATTTTTCACTTTATAGAATATGATTTCTTCTTTATATATAGTATAGACAGATTGACACGTACACTCTAAAATATGTGTCTTTGACATTTATATCCTCATGCTAATTTTAAAAAGTAAGTGAAGGTACATGGTATTTGAGGGCATAAATGTCAAGATATATATTTAAAATGTGTCAATCAATTTATAGAATGTGCAAATCACCTTCCCTTTTAAATACAAGTGACACCTCTTATAAATACAAGTGATACCTCTTATTGCTCACTGTATCCATAGTAAGACATCTTCATATGTTTTTGTTCTGCATCTTTTGTCTTTTATTATTTTTAACTTGTCAAATTTTATAGTTTTTGTTTCGCACTTTTTTTGACTGTTTTACCCACTTTATTAATAGGACGAGACAGTTTGGTTTATAGTTTTTTGCTCTATATTGGTTATGTATTACTACTTTTACTTATTAAGCTTTATATTTTCGTCCAGTTTTTTTATTTCGCATTTTTATATTACAAGCAAAATTATAAAAAAATATAAAATAAACAAAAATTAAAACAAAAAATAAATAAAAGGTATTACTTGCACTTACAGGTTCCAATAACCAACCCTAAACTTTAATAACCAACCAAATTTAATGATTTGCTTGGCAGTTGTAACATAGATGAGTTTTATTTAACAAAACAATGACCTATTTTATTTCGTTATCAAAACCGTATCTTGTTCGCACATTTGTTTATAATAGTTAAAGATTTTATAAAAGATTTTATTCTTGAAAAGTTGTTCCTTCCCAATAGAGTAAATTTTATTCGCACATTCGCACATATCTCGTTCGCACATTTGTTTATAATAGTCAAACAGCTCATGGACAAGATTTGATAGTATTGTACTTGCAAATAATTGAAATTGTACTTCTTCTCTGAACACGTGTCAAAAAGTAATGGAGTCGCACATTCGCACGTTCACATATGACCATTTAGAGAAGAAGTGTTATTTTTTTACTTTTTGGTGACTACTACCAAACTTTTTGTACTATTTTGAAAATTTGCTCCGTGTTTAAATATCGATTTCTTATGCTTGACATGCATTGTTACACTAGAGGTTCCTTTAGACATGTTATAATGATATGTCATATGTGAACTCTAATGCTGTATTATGTCCAACTTATATGACTTAGCTTTAACAGGTTCTTTGAGGAAGCTAAGAGGTGGGTTAATCGAGATCAAATTTCTGGGTTTGGTAGAGAAAATAAACTAGTCATGGCTGAGTACTTTTCTTAGCTTTAACAGGTTCTTTGAGGAAGCTAAGAGGTGGGTTAATCGAGATCAAATTTCTGGGTTTGGTAGAGAAAATAAACTAGTCATGGCTGAGTATTTTTCTTTTCCAATAGCTTTAATGTTCTCATACTTTAATAACTTAAGAGCATTAGGTGTCGTCGTGTCATAGATCTCGTGCCGTTCTCTAAAACTAGTGCCAAGTCAGCAAAACATTGAACAGCACCAGAAATCTTTTGACATCACATTTTGTGCCGTTACCGTTGGCATCAGAAAATGTGGTGATGTTCTTCATTTTTTTTCCATTTATACAAAATAAAACATACACAATATTAACTAAAATAAACTTTATTAATTAAAAAAAATGTTATATTAATTAACAAAAAAATGTACATAAAAGTAAAAAATAGTACGTAAACAAGAAATAAACTAGTGATTAAGGTGCAATAAATGCTCCACAAGGTCTTTTGAATGATTGTCGTGCAATTTTCTATCTCGAATTTCTTTGCTTTTTCTAACGTGTAAATCATATCTTTCGACCCAAGTGCCTAGTATGTTTGGACTTGGATCAACGAACAAATCTCTAAAATTCACTTGAAATTCTTCGTCTTCCAATATCATGTTGTGTAACATTATACAACAATACACGATTCTTTTCAAAACGTTGATTTCGAAAGCACGTGAGGGTTGTCATATAATTCCCCAACGACTTTGTAGGACTCCGAAAGCTTGTTCAATATCTTTCTAGAAATTTCTTGAACTCTTTTAAATTTTAAATTTTTTTCAAACCTTGCAACACTAAACGTTTTGACAAATACGAACCATGTTGGATAAATGTCGTCGGCTAAATAGTAGCCTTTCTTGTACGTATGTCCGTGTACTACAAATGGACATTCTGGAGATTTACCGGCAAGTTCATCATCAAATAACGGGGAACCATATAACAAATTAAGATCATTATTTGCCTTCGGTATCCCAAAATATGCATGCCAAATCAATAATTTTTTTATCCACAACCGCTTCTAACATAAGAGTTAGATATTTATGATCACGTCTTTTGAATTGAGCATGTAAGGCCTTTGGACAATTTTTTCAATTCCAATGCATACAATCATTACTCCCGAGTATTCCCGGAGTCCATGTTCTTTTTCGTGCAATGCATATATTTTTTAACATCCGTTGAAGTGAGCTTTCTTAAATACCTTTCAACGTATAAAATATGTATGCATTTAGTAAAGTTCTTTAAACATTGTCGTGAACAACATTCACCAATTTGCAAGTATTCATCAAACGTATTAGGCGCAGTGCCGTACACCAATTGGCGGATGACGGATGTGCACTTCAAAAGAGGACCAATACTTAAACGACTGGTAGCATCGTAACGTTGTCTAAAAAAATTAAAGTACTCGGGAATAGGTCGAACATCATAGCTTAAGATATTGTTGACTATTTTATTAAAAAGTGTATGACTCATACGATATCTTCACCTAAACTTCTCTTCCGTATACTTAGGTGGAGTGTCACCTTCGCCAGAATAGTCGTCGATTAAATGTTGTTCCGCCTCTTCTCGATCACGTGGTATGTATTGCCTCGTCCTCTTAATACCCAATCCCGATCCACTGGTTTCTTGATCACAAAAACCTAGAAATTGTTCATACGCCGTATAACCCTGGTATCGATCCGGGTCGTGTTGAAAATAAACATCATAATGGTCATAGGTGGAGAAGTTGTTGGGATTGTTTGGATCCATAGTTGAAAGAAAATTAAGTATTATTGAAGTCGAGATTAAATTGGAAGAGTTTGTGATAATTGATAGAATAAAGGAAGAATTTATAGATTTTTTTTGGTAAAACTTTTGTAAATTTATGCATTTTGGCTATATGGCCATTCGTTTATTTTATTTTATTTTTTATTTATTTTAAAGAAAAAAAAAAGAACGGCGTGGGTTGGAAAATACATCGCGAGGAGGCTTGGCGCGAGTTTCGTAATGGTGCACCGTTCTTCATTTTGGGCTGGTGGGTTTGGCCTCACCCAAAACGCCACAATACCCCAAGCTCTAAGCCAAAGTACATACGCGTATTCTTTAATCAATACGCTGCCATCCTCTAATGTTCAAATAATGTTCAAAATGAACATAATATGTTATGTTAAATTTGTTATGAGTGAATATTTGATTTAAAATAATGCAAAGGTCAAACAATAATATTTAACTTTTTCTTTCTCACTCACAATAAATTTAACATTACACATCATGTTAATTTTGAACATCATAGGATCATAGTGCTAGATCAATCTATTGTCTATATTGGAATTTAACTCAAAACCGTTAAACTTTAAGGTTGAGCTACAAGCCACTTAATACATAATATTCATTTTATTTGTAAAACTTTATAGAAACTCATAACAGTATTAAGTGGTAGGCTGACTTTATTGAAATCGGTTCTCGAGGCTTCTCTCTTTGTATAAAGTCCCTAAAGGTATCCTTAGAGAAATGGAGTCTATTCGGAGTAACTTTTTTAAAGGGGCTGATCCCACGGGAAGAAAGATCTCGTGGGTCTCTTGGGATAAGGTGTTGGCTGCTAAGAAATATGGTGGCCTTGGTGTGTCTTACTATGTGCTAAACCGTGCTCTTCTCTTAAAGTGGGTCTGGCGATTCATTTCTCATGATGGATCTTTAAGGTATCGGGTTATCAAAGCTATTTATGGGTCCTTTTTAGACTTACATTCGATTCAGCTTCCCTATCTTTGGTGTTTGATTCTTCAGGAAATGCAAGGGTTATCTCTTAATTTGCAAGAGACGTATTGGGGATAGTTGCTCTACTAGATTTTGGTATGATTCTTGGGCTACTGATCATCCTTTTCATGTTATTTTTCATCGTATTTTTGCTTTGGAGGTGGATAAAGATGCTTCAGTGGCGTTTAAGCTCGGTTCTTCTTCAATCGATGCTTTGTTCTGTCGATCAGTCCGAGATGGGGTTGAGCTTCAGCAATGGAATGAGTTACATGCGGTAATTGCTCCTGTCGTTCTTTCCTCTTCTCAAGATCGATGGGTTTGTGACCTTAGTGGTGACGATGTGTTTCGGGTGAAAGAGGTTCGGGGTATTCTTGACATATTACTCTCCCTTCAGCTGATGTCAAGCTTGTAAAAATCGCTAGGTGCTAGTGAGGCGGTCAGGTAGGGCCTAGCGATTAATCAGTTAGGCGGGGATTAATCGGATTGGAATTTTTATGCGCAAAATTGTAATTTTAGATATTATATTATATTATATATGTATGCGATAAGTATAATGCATCAAAGTTCAAATATTTCAAGTGTTCAAATATAAACATAATATATAATTTTTCAAAGTTTAAAGTCAAACATAGATATTACTCAGTTTGTTGACTATTTTTAAGTGATCTTTGACTGCTTTTGTCCGATTAATCGATTTGTGGACCGATTTTTAAGCGATTTTGTTGACCGATTTTTAAGAAATTTTGTCCGATTAATCCAATTAGACCGATTTTGTCCGATTAATCGGTCTGTTGACTGATTTTTAAGCGACCTTTGACCAAAACGATTAAATAGGCCGATTATGATAAATCAAGGTGCTTAGTGAACGATCAGCAATTATGCGGGGATTAATCGGCTGCCTGGAGCAATTTTTACAACAGAGGCTGATGTCCCTACTAGATGGGTTAAATTCATTCCTATCAACATAAATATCTTTGTGTGGTGTGCTCGGCTTGATCGCCTCCCGACTAGAGTAAATCTGGTGAGTAGAGGAATCGTTTTGGAGTGATCGTTGTCCGATGTGTGGGTTGGTTCCCGAAGATATTCTTCATGTTTTATTTCGGTGAGATATGGCTGGTTGTATTTTTCGTCTTATTTGTCAATGGTGGGATCTAGATTGGCGCGATGTCCTGTCGTTTGAAGAGTGTAATGCTTGGTGTTTGTCTATTCGCCTTTCGTCCAAGATCAAGCTCATGTTGGAAGGAGTTTTTTATGTTGCTTGGTAGCACTTGTGGAATTTTAGGAATCATCTTATTTTTGACGCTTCTCCTCCGAGACGGTCCGTGGTTTTTGATGACATTGTTTCTCGTTCTTTTTTATGGTGTGTTAATAGGTATAAAAATTCTTTTTCCTAGGAGACTTGGTAGAAAAATCCCAATTTAATTTTCTTATAATGTCTTTTCTAGCTTCTTGCTAGTTTTCAATAAACTTTGCCGTTAAAAAAAAATTCTATAAGAAAATTACTACGAGCCTACCATGTGTTATTTTCTTAAAATTACAGTATAAAATATATTACTACGAGCCTACAAAACCGCGTTTGTTACTATCCTTTATTTGCAATCTCACCAACACAATCACCACTCACCAGTACGCGGAGAATCAGATAATTGAATTGGCATATGATGCACATTTGAGTTTGTGCTACTACGTACGCTTCCTAGATGTCACACAAAAATTTTATTTAATAGTAATCTTTAAACGTTTAGTCACTTGACTTATATCAAATTATTTTTTAGCTTTCAGTTTTTATTTGTTGTACAACACTAAAAAAAGTAACTGGAATTGTTTACTTGACTTAATTTAACTAATATAAAAAAACATTAATCTAAAAAGTCATATGAAAGTTGTGTTTTTATAACTTAAGGCCGAATGGAATTTCATCAAATTCACCACTTACACATGAGAGGTGATATGCACACCGTAAAATCATATTAGTGATTGCACAATTGCACATAATACAATACCACACATGCATGATTGTAGTGTGCACATCACTTTATAGTGGTGTGCATATCACCTCCTCTTATATATTAGCGTCAAATCATTATTCAATATATTAGCAAACTCAAGACCAAACATGTGTAATAGTTATCACAAAACTTATTTTTTTAACAAATTTTAATTAACAACTAAATTAAACTTTTTTTCACAATTAAAAAACATTACATCAATAATTAAAATCATAAACTTACAAAATTAAAAATATAAACTAATAATCTGAATTATAATTTCTCCATGATCATCTTCTTCACCAACAATAACTTTTCGGGGTGATTCTACTCAAGTGATCTACGGAACTCATATAGTACAATTCGTCTTCTTGTCGTTGTTTTTGTTAAAAGTTGGACATGTTTTGTTGTAGTTCGAACTTCTTTAGTTCCACTTTCATTTCTTGTCTTTTGATCTCCAAAAAGGTGTTACAATATGTTTTCTTCATTGTCATAAACGACGATTGTTTACATGTAAATTCGTTCGCCATCTACTTGGTTAACGCTTCATCACTACTCGTCACTGTCGATGCCGATGAAGCGTATGATGCTAACGCTTTCTTCTTCTTTTTTGTCTCTGCCCATGGTTGAACTTCTTGCACCTCCTCTTCCTCTTCTTCCCCGTCTTCGGCCATTGGATTGAGATTAAAATCACTTTCTGCCGGCTCTGATGTATTGGACGAGATAGACCCACATGACTTAAATTTCTTCAAAGCTTGCATTTTTGCTTCTTCATATCTCGGAATGTCCACATCCTTCTATTTTGGACACAAGTTACATCATTCATCTTTAATGATATATATATTTTCTAACGTTTATTGGCAAAAAAAAAAAAAAAAAAAAAAAAAAAAAAAAAAAAAAAAAATTGTATGTCACAACTTTCCTAAAAAAAATCTAAACAATAAAATTTGTCAAACCACCTAAATGTGTTTTGAAGTTTACTCTATAATTTAGGGTAACCCACACGTGCAAGTAATGACATTAAATTATACAGTAAAATGTGAGCTATAGATTTCTTTTGTAGACGCGTCTTGAACAACAAACATCCGTCATAATAATATCCAAACATATACGTTAGTATAACTTTAATGCAAGTCCCTATCATAACTACTTTTACGAAATACGTAGTACGGAGTAATATTATATATAGTCACACGCTATGCACCAGCTATTTTACAACCAAGATCCTGCTCACCAACTTTAAACACTATTACTTGCACCTTCATACCAACCTTCGTACACACTCCTTATAAATACAACACATACACATTTCCTATCATCCATCAGCTTATTCACACAACATATATTTCTCAAGATAAGATGTCTACTTTTAACTATACACTTTCGATTTTCGCACTTCTAGCGACCACTTTACTAGTCTCAGCTGATTTCAACAATGAGTTTGATATCACTTGGGGTGATGGTCGTGGTAAGATAGTAAATGGTGACCTTTTAACACTCTCCCTAGACAAAGCGTCTGGCTCGGGGTTTGAGTCTAGAAATGAGTACTTGTTTGGACAAATCGATATGCAACTTAAGCTCGTTCCTGGCAACTCTGCTGGCACTGTCACTGCATACTACGTAAGTTTTATTTTTACATGTTGCTTTTATATATATAGTTAGCTAAAATTAATCTGTAACTAATAATTATGATCGCAATGCAGTTGTCTTCAAAAGGATCAGCCTGGGATGAGATCGACTTCGAGTTCTTGGGTAACTTAAGTGGTGATCCTTACATTCTACATACAAATGTGTTCAGCCAAGGTAAAGGCAATAGAGAGCAACAATTCTACTTATGGTTCGACCCAACTGCTGATTTTCACACTTATTCCATCCTTTGGAACCCAAAACACATCATGTAAGTCCTAATATCCTATATATCATGTGGACTATTTTATTTGTCAAATAATTATAGTTCTATACTGATCTGTTTATATGTTAATGTTCAGTTTTTCGGTTGACGGGACACCAATTAGAGAGTTCAAGAATGCGGAATCGCTGGGAGTACCATTTCCAAAAGATCAGCCAATGAGGATACATTCGAGTTTATGGAATGCTGATGATTGGGCAACAAGGGGTGGTCTTGTCAAAACTGACTGGAGTAATGCTCCTTTCACTGCTTCTTACAGAAACTTTAAGGCCAATGCTTGTGTTGTGGCTTCCGGGAAGTCGTCTTGCGCACTGGCTCGACATCCTCAGGAGGGAATCAGGCGTGGCTTTCGGAGGAATTGGATAACACAAAGCAGGAGAGGCTAAGATGGGCTCAAAAGAATTACATGATCTACAACTACTGCTCGGATTCTAAGCGATTTCCACAAGGATTTCCTCCAGAATGCAAAATGGCTTAAGTAGTGGTCTTTATGGACAACATATATTCTTTTTTGTACCTAAAGTTTTTTAAGATTCATTTAATTAATTACTCACATAAATTCGTTATAGCTAGTAATCAATCAATAAGGATGAGATATTTCACAAATGCTTTTGCATTAAAAGTTTTAAAATTCTGTTAATTACACATAATTACTTGTTTAATTTTAGCTTGTGCTTAACATGAAATTAAGTTCTTCGTTTAGTATTATGATATCGAAGTTAAGGTTTCTATTGTGAGAAATGATCGAAAGACCCAACTGGTGTGTTTAAAGCTCAACCTAACAATTTCATTATTAGAGATGTATAAAATATAAGAGAAAGTAACTAAGCAGAATAAAATGCTTAAATGTAAACATAAGAGAACATAACATGTACTTTTACTTTTCACTTGCCATGTAATCTGTGAAGATATCTAATATAAACATCTTAAAATCTTCAAAAACATTACGGAACATATTTGGCTAACTTCAAGGTTTACGTAACAATCAAACTCGAAATATTACATAAAATGTTTGGGTTGGACACATGGGCAGAACCACCTGGGTGCCGTGCCGCACCGGATCGTCCATGCCCATTCAATTCCCACCAATCTAGAGACACCAACCGAAGAACTTTAATATCATATCTCTTACTTGAGATACATTCGATAAAAATGAGTCTAGTATCAATCAGGATTCAGGAAATCGAGTTCAATATGTCACATTGTCATCACAACAAAATACTAATCATACATAATTTGAATTAACTGAACTAAATCAGGATTCAGGATTTGATATCATACATAATTTGCATTAACTGAACTTTAAAATATCTACTTGGACTTCCCTTCATTTCTTTTATATAGAGCTATGACCTAAGGTTTTTCCATTCTAGGAACTCTGAAAATTTCTTATTGGCCAACGTATCACCTCTTGTCGAATTCTTTAGCACTGAGCCTGACGTCGGCCCATTAGGTATATATGGCTCATACTCGATTAAACTCTTATTGGGCCTAACTTTATGTTAATAAAGAAGATTGGTAGGCAATTGGGCATAGATTGGTGATGACTCTGGTCGATTTACGGACAAAGGTTTAAGGGATATCATTGTGTCTAAAGTAACTGAATCTACTACTAATTTGGCGAAAAGTGGATGGAATAAGAGAATTACTTAAAAGACAAAACATCAACTCTTTGAGAATTGCCGAGGAAGGTTTTCCGACTCCAACATGTGTCAATTGAACCTAAGCAGAACTGATTTAGACTCGACTTATTGTGTTGTGTTTGTAATGATGATGAAAAAATGGAATTTCATATCTCTACTTCCATGTAATTGTAAGGAAACATATATCCTTTATTAATATAAACTAATATATACAAATTAAATAAACAATAAACTAATAAACTATAAACAATTAAAGAAAATAGATAAATAGACAGAAAGTGTATAAGATAAGAAGACAAACTCAATTATAGTATTTACACAAAGAACTTACAAGCAAAACTGACGATCTTGTTTATTCAAACAAAACTGAAGTGACAAAATTTTTACACAAAAGTACTTACTTTTGGAATGGTTAAATTCAAAAAGTGTCTATAAAACTATTTTTACACAAAAGTACTTGCAAAAGTACTTACATTGTTCTTATTTTGGTCTTGGTTTTGTTTTTTATCTTGTACTTTGGTTGAAATGAAAAAAGTGTCTATCAAACTATTTTTATACAAAAGTACTTACATTGGAAATGGTCAAATTCAAAAAAAGTAAAAGGTTTAAAAAGTCGCTCTAAAAAGACGAGCGAAATTTCACCAAAATTCAATGACATAATTTCTTATTCACATATTTCTCACAAAACTAACAATTTATTTAATAACTATCATAACATTTACAACACCAATTACATTAAAATTAGATGATAGGACATGCAATACATTAAGGTTTATATTAATTCCCACTATAAACGGTGCCGTTTTGGCAACGTTTTTCCCGCTAGCATCAGGCCCAGGTCTTGGCCAATTTTTGTGTAGCCCGTTTACTGATATGCTGGCCCATACCCAGAGATAATGGCCATAGATAGTGTACCAGCGTTAATAACTATCACACACCCTAACCGCTACACACGCAGCCTACCTAACCACACGCACACTTCTGCTGCTGATGATGATCCTGAGCTATGCTGGGTTTGGGTTTCCATGGCGTTTTTCGTATACGGAATGAATCAAGGTATGTTTGCCGTTGCGTCAATCAATTATATGTATGTCTTTTGTTAATTAGAGATTTTGATAGTTGGGTTTTGATAATTAGGGTTTGATTGTTGATTGATTTTTATAATTATAATTAGGGTTTAATTGGGGGGTTTGATAACTGGGGTTTCCATAATTAGGGTTTTGATTATTGTGTTGAACTAAAAACAGCCAGATTTTATGATCAATTATGTGTGTGTCTTTTGATAGCTGGGGTTTTGATAGTTGATTGATTTTTATAATTATGATTAGGGTTTAATTGGGTGGTTTGATAACTGGGGTTTTCATAATTAGGGTTTTGATTATTGGGTTGAGCTAAAAACACTCAGATTTTGTGATCAATCATGTGTGTGTCTTTTGATAGCTGGGGTTTTGATAATTAGGGTTTGATAGTTGTTTGATTTTGATAATTATAATTAGGGTTTAATTGGGGGGTTTGATAGCTGGGTTTTTCAGGATTTCAGTGGAATATTTTTTTTTTAGCTCTGTCATGTTTGTTTTTAGATTCGAAGAGCAAGTGCAAGTTCGTACGGCTGACCGTTTGGCTGTAAAAATGGAAAATTAGCTGACGAAAGGGTGAGCTAAGAGTTTAAAAGGTTCGTAAAGTCGGAGCCTAAACCTTTTCCTATTCAATAGACAGACGTTCGTAGTGGTTTATGTGCTGCAGTTTTTGAGACAAATTTAATTATATATTTGTTTTTTGTGCTGCTGTTAAACATTTGGATTGTCTTATGTTAGTGTTAAATGTGGGTTTGATCCAGGATACAGGTGTATTGGAATCTCGCAATCAGGCGCATTCCATATGCATGTCGGATTTCTTTGTGCTTACGGTGTGTAGAAGTAAGGTATTTTCAATTTTAGATACTTACCCATACTCCATATGCATTGCTGGTAGTGGAATATGTCTCACTAACACTTTTGATTGTTCAATCAGAAACTGAAGATGGAAGTGACGAGTAAGCTGTTGAAGGGGAATATTGTAACGCGAAGAACTCAGAGGAGAAGGGAAAGAAAGAAAGAGGCGTACCAAGAAACGCGTAAGGTCAGTAGAACCTGATTATGTGTGAGGCTGTCATTTGAAAATGCAATAGACAAATGGTACTCAGTTATATAATGCAATGACTTTCTATACGATTTATTTAGAAGGTTAGCCATACACCACCTTAGGTTCCATCTTAAGCTTTACTATACGAAAATTTGCTATCCAGAAAAACGTCGAAACTGTAAACATTAGCTAGGAAGATCTCTTTAGTATCATTTTTTGTTGTTGTTTGATGAATCAAATTCTCTGTATTGTAGGGACTTTTGTCATGGCAGACCAGCATTACCTGAGTCTGTCAATTTGTGATAATCAAGATGTATCATGATGATCGAAGATATGTTTCCCGTTTTTCGATGGGAGTGTCACCAACCGCATTGGAAGTGGCCCTGTGATGATGATCTTGGCAATCTTGATGGATCTTAAGTATGGAAAGGAGCAGCTGCTGCTACAATGTGTGGAGTCGGTTGACGTTAATCCAAACATCATGGTAAAATAGACACTTTTAAGACGTTTTGCTGAGGGTGTAGTACGTGTCCCGCTCGCATCTATTGTAACAGATTGTCGGCGAGCCCCGTTAATGATTCTTTATACGCACATATTTACAGGTTCTTAAATGTGCTTAAGTGTTATGTCATTCACAATCCAAAATGATCTTTCAAATCAACCTATTAAAGCTGAAATACTTTTGTAAATTGTATTTGCGCTAAATTATTGGTTTCCCTGATTGTGATTGTGTCACTTACTTCTATATTTTAAATGTTATAAATGCACTTTCATGTTGTTGCAGAATGTACTTCCGCGCCCAAAATTCTTAACTTCGTTGATGGGGCAGGCTGAGATAAAACCAATGATTCTTCCAGTTATAAGGTGCACGAAGTTGGTAACACTCCCATCGTAGGACCGCTTCCAACGCATCGGTGTGTCGCGAGTGCAACTCTGACGGCACTGAGATACACAGGTCGGGTACCACTTATATGTTTTAGGATACCTGTTTAAGAGATTGGTGCAAAGTTTTGTAAATCTATTGGAATCACATATTCAGGGTCGATAAATTTTTTTTAAAAAAAGAATGAGCTTTGAAAGAGCAGTTTTTAATAAGTCGTTTCTTGCTTTCTTTTACAAGCTTTATCTTTTTATAAACTACGCAAAAAAAATGCACCTTTTTTTATAAGCAGTTTGAGATGCACTTTCTCTTTCTTTCTTTTGCAGCAGCTTCATCCTTTTATGACCTCATTTTTCTGTTTTGTCTGAACCAACAGGTCTTCTGTATATGCAGACAACCTTTGCTCCAAAAGAGCGTTTAAAAAAAATATCTAACTGAGCTGTTAAATGTTATTTTGTGCGACACAAATCTACTAAAGCATGCGATCTGTGTGTCACAAAGTAGCCTTTAACAGCCCAGAAAGATTTTTTTTTTTTAAAGCAAAAACAGTTACCCTTTATTTATTACTGGTATGTATAGCCTGCCACTTTGTTACTTTCATATAATCATTCATGTGTGCAATTTGTTTTTGAATATCTTACAACCAAACCCATTGTTACTGATTGGCATAAAATGGACTCACTCCTTTTCAAACGGTCCAACATTTATCTATCTTTTATGTCTTTTAAGCAACTTTCCTTTTTATAAAACACTTAACATGTACCTAATAACAGTTGCGACTTTGATCTTCTTCAGTTTTACTAAAATTTCAAACATTCTTTGCATTCAAATTTAATACCCTCTTATGATTCTAATCAAGAGCTCAGTTTACAGTCTTATGCTTCTTGCAGAAAACTTATTTTCTAGCACTGGTGTAACAAATCATCTCATCCACAGATGGAACTAACAATGGATGCGCAGAAACCAATCATGGGGTTGCACTGTAATGAGATGACAATAACACAATAGAAGCTGATTCAGAAGTCGGCCGCTGAAATAATCGAGTTAACTGTTCTGCCGTTCCAGCTTTACTGATAAAATGGCATGTCAGACCTAGAATACTCCAAAGAGCTATTACCTATCTGACATGCCATTCTACGGCAAAGCTAGGTTGCATTTGAATATACAGTGTTATCTGTGCACCCACTTTGTGTGTATGCTTTGCCAGTTTTATTCGACCTTTGGCTATTTACAGATAGGATTCGCCCAGCCAGCTGGGATCATCAGGTACGACTAACTAAAACAGAAATCCCTAAGCTTTTTAGTAATTGTTATACTTGCATTCATAAATTGATTACTTGGCCTCAGGATTGTCTCAGACACATGGAAGCCTACAACACGTGTGCAGTATGCTGCAATCAAACTGTCAGTTTGCCACAGATCGTATACCAAGGAACATAAGAAATTTCGCTCTCTTTACATATATATATTTTTTAACTTATTATATGTCTGAGATGATTTCATGATGTCTTTCCCATTCACTGTATGTTGCAGGCTGGCAGTAAGCAATCCGATATCCTCCATCACCAACCAAGGTAATTTCATGCCTGTTTGTTTCGTTAACGCTTATAAATAATTCACAACCTCGGGCTTGAAAAAGGATTCTTTCATGCTCTCTTTAAATTGTCGCATATGGTAATGACAATTGTCTTATCTCTTATGCAGGCCTTATGAAAACTTTCTGGCATGTTCCGTTACATCTAAGTTCCATATCACCAGTCGAGGTAATTTCACGGTTATTTGGTTCGCTCATGCTTATAAATGTTGGACACTCTTGGAGTTCAAAAAAATTTGTTTGATACTGCTTTTTAAAAGTGACTGCTCTTTTTAAACTTAGTTGCGTGAATTTGCAGATTCCAAACTGCTTATTTAACTTACATATCATCGCGTCAGCAGTTTATGCATACTTTTTTCAGGGATTGCAACAAATCATGTCATCTTGACTTCTTACATGAATCATCTATACAAACAACAAAAACAACTATATGTTCTAAGTATCTTATAACATGATGAAGTTGAGTGAGATGGTTGGAGTTCATGTTCACCTTTATAATATGTGATAGAGGATACGGAAGAATGATGAGCAGTCCTCATGCTGTAAGTTTTTAAAATCGGTATTGACCACATTCAGGTTTATAGATTAGATTTGGTTATCAGTTTTATTCTAACAAAGGCGCTCTACTTATGTACTAGGTCACACAGTGCGCGTTTATATCAAATAGCTCCAGCAACCAAATCACATGATACCATGTTGTTCGCTAAAAAACAGGCGCTCTGCTTATGTACTAGGTCACACAGCACGCGTTTATATCGAATAGCTACTGCAAACAAATAACATAATACCATGCTATTTGCTAAAAAACAGGTACGTTACGAGAATGCCTTTTCATTCATTCGATAAAACTAGACAGAATATGTAATTAATCAACTGTTTACATGCAAAGTATCCACAAATTTAGACCATACTTAGATTCCATTACAGGATACCCCCATACCTAACCAGACCACCAAAAGACTATGCCCAAAAAACTAAATTTGTGAATACCAGCCAACAAAAGCTTAATATGGTTGCCCATTAAGCCATTCGATGAACTTCCGGACCTCAGCTGCCCGGGTTTGTTTCTTCGAAACGGTTGCCAGAATCTCTGTGATTTCTGCTGAGTCCTGGATCTACATGTTTGTCAGCTCCGCAATGCTCATCACATCAGAATCAAAAGGGAACAGCTGTTTTAGCTCTTCAATCTCAAAGTCCATTTCAGCTATCCGAGACCGGATTTCTTGCCCTTTCTTCCTGAGCTCAAGCTCATCCAACAGCAAAGCACTTTCCTCTCTTTTAAACTTTTCGATCATCATATCCTTCACATAGCTTGACCCAGCAACAACAGCAAGCTCTTTGCAAAATGGCAAGGGAGTTGTCATGTCTTTTTTTTTTTTTTTTAATTATGAGACAGTTGGGGTTTTTCTGTGTTTGTGTGTTTAAATAGCACTTGAAAGTCTCTTAAAATTCGTGATTGCCTATTAATACAGCATTTAAAAGGCTGAAATCTTTAATTGCAACTCTTGAGCCACTCCCCATGAATAGTGAATCATCATTGCTAATGCATGAATGTAACCCAACCTTTCACATCTCCAACAGTTTGACCAGTGCATTAATGAACCAGAATATACAATCATGACAAGCAAAACAGATAGATAGATGCATGCAACCCGTTTTCTGAAAATAAGCAAGAAACATAACCTATTCTTTATTTATTTTTTCCATCTAAATGTTCAACCTTCAATTGCAGCAGAATGGTGTCTGAGTATTTGGATTCGGCAGGAAGAGTATGGCAGCAAGATTATTCAATGTTGCATGTTGGCAAGGATGATAGCTGATGACTTAAGGGAAAGCTGCTAACCATTCTCAAGAACCAAAAATGCTTAGCTGTATATAATTTTTGGCAAACAACTCAATCACACTAATAGTTTCATGTACTGGAAATAAATGCCTGGATCTCATTTGTATTCATGAGTTTCGAACGACTTAGTTCACGAATTCTATAAGTTCGAGATTCTAGCACAAATTGAATAAGAAATATTGAGATTGTACTAACATATGCAATAATAGACAGGAAAAAAAGATCATTAGTTGGTATTGCTTCAATGGTAGTATTACTTTTCTACCGCAAACTTTTGTTGAATGTTAAATGAGTCGTTTTATACGGATGTATATTTATTTACAACCATGTAAAAAATCTTTTGCAAGTTTGTCGATTATTACTACCTGTAAACACTTTGGCTTTAGTACAATACAAACATCATTATGTATTTTAATAAATGGCAAAAATTGTTACTTCGTACTGTAAGATTGCTAGATGATACAGGAATCTTTCACTTATAGCCGCATAAGATAGATTAACACCAAACCGATAATAGTTTTTGAAAGTTCTATTTCCTGTACATGATAAACAAGATGAAACTTAATACTTTACCTATGATACAAAAGAAAGTGTAACGTAAATACCACACAAACAATAATACGCAACAATGATTGCAACATGCCATTACATAAAGAATAATTCACTAAGAAAATAAAGTAAGTATTACTTTGCCTGACTGAATACAAAAATAATTCACTGAAAAAACGTAAAAGTCACATAAACAGGCACGCCGGCAACGCGGCGGTTGTAGCCAAACTTGTAGTACTGAAAATAAAACAACAAATTAATAAAAGAAATCATTAGAGACCCAGCCATCCTCCTCACTTGAAGTCTCTGATTGCTCATGGCCAAGCCCCGTTTCCCATCGGTATTCGAATTCTTGTTGTTCCCGCTCCCTACGAGCAGCTTCCTCACGGGCTTCGGCTTGTTCAAACTCCCTGAATACTTCCAAATCTTGTTCAAGTAGTCAAAATTGTTCGTCACTTAACCCTAACGGATTGGGTTCGTATTCCAAAGGTGGATTATTTTCTGGCGGTTGAATATTTGCCGGTTCATTTTTGTTTAGCGATTCATTTCCATTTGGGAATACTGGGAAGAGATATTCCGGTGAAGCGTCATAAACATGTTCATTTTGTGATGGACTAGAGAATTGTTGAGAGAAATCTTTGTGTGACATTTTTGAAAATCTGTGTGTGCGATGAGTATATGAGTTGTTTATGTGTTGAGTGTATGAGATAGGTGTATGACTTGAATGGGTATTTATAGGCTAGTTTTAAAATTTTGAATTTGAATCCAGCAATAAATCCCGCTCATATATTTGAATTTGAATTTTAAATAAATCCCGACCGCGTAACACACCCAATGTTCTTAGACACCTCGGTATTCAAACAGGTTTTATGAACAACATATATGACTTAGATGTGAAAATGTCATTATGTCAACAAACTCAAGCACAAACAATGATTGCAACATGCCATTACATAAAGAATTCAACATATTATACACAAATGGTTAAACTTCAATTTATTCAAATTAAAAGATACATGCATAACTGCAACTACATGAATTGATCATACCAATTAGCAAATATGATACGTGCATAAACAACTAATTGTTTTCTTTCATTCTAATCGTGTTAGATTCCTCCTCACGAAAACCCGCATTAGCTTGAGCCAATATATCGGTCAACAATTCAAGCAAGTTTTGATTCCTGCTTTGAGTTCTCCTTAAAGCATCCAGACAATCCATAGTAATACCACGATTGCCTAATGCTTCCATGTCTACCATCATAATCCGATTTTTGTTCATTACTCGCCTCAGATGTTGGCAACACACAAAAAACAGGTTTCCAAATGAAGAGTCTTCAACAACCTGCTGCACAAACCACAAGCGCATTCTGTCATGCAAATTAGAAGTACCTACAAGATTAGTTAGATGATCAAGAATCAAGAACTGAGCCATTGGAAAAAGGGTAAAGTGGTTTGAATCAGTTTACAACCACTTATCATCAAAAACCAAATAAGGGGTGAATAAATAGGCACAAAACTATAAAACTGATCATAAGCAGTTGTGAGCAGTTATAGAATAACTGATCATAAACAGTTGTGTGATAACTACGAATTTTAAAGGATAAGTGACATTACTAAATCATATTAAGGAATCAGTTACATATTCTTTTTTTTTTAAATTATTCCAGTATTATTAATATAGTAAAACGACCCAAGTTATACATACAAAAGGATTATTCAACTAAAAGTAGTAACTACCAAGTAAGTAGGATTGCATACAGGTAATTACATTAAAAGTAGTAACTACCAAGTTACACATACAAAAGGATTATTCAACCAAAACAACGAAGGTCATAACTTATAATATATTTTGGGGCAAGCACTGAATTTTTCATTTGCATCCCTAGCTTCATGTTCAACGTTCTGGTAGGACCGGCTGTCCCTATTTTAGAAGAAGGTTTCGTTGAAAGCCTCCTATTAATAGAGACAAGCGATCCTACGAGAACGTTAGAACATAAAATTACAGAAGGATGATCTAAAATGATGTTAAAAGAGGGTACATTGTGTGTTTGGTAAAAGTTGCTTCAATGATGGGAATTTTAAGTCGCACAGATTAAGTCTCTCAAATACAATCGCTCAATAGTAAAAGTTGCTCAAAATATCCTTACACCATATCATACCACAGCTTACACCTAACCAAAAGAACCTTACTTCTAAACCAAAACAAGCTTACACCTAACCTGTCATAACTAGCTTCACAAACATAAAGAAACTTAAATAAACCTAAAGACCACCAAGCTAACAATCAACACAATCAAGATCCGATTATAGAAGGTAGATTGAGACAGTTGATTGTTCACTTCACAATATCTTGTTGAGCATTAACAACATTCAAATGCATCTCATACATCCTTGCTTGATACCAAAGATTTGGTAATGGAGCATCAACCCATTGATAAAAGTTGCAATTTGTCGTTGGATCCAAGTAATTGGGGCAACCAAGAAACCTTCTTGCGGGGTTATACTGTGACCAAGATGTTTGCAGCCTTCGAACTTCACCACAGCCACATAAGACATTCATGGTGGAAGAGTTGGTTTCTCAAACCCAAACATTGGTTTGGGGAATAATGTGGAAGAATGTGATGCAAAGTTATTACAAGGGGTGGGTTAATTATTTAAAAAGGATAGTGGAAAACCAACATGGACAAACACTTGTAAAAGTAGCATAGTTGGAAAAATAGAAAATGTCGCTTCAATAATGTTACGTCGCTCAAATCATTTAAAAATATAACTTTTTGTAAAAGTATTGAAAAAGTTGAGGTGTAAAGTACAAAAAGGTGATATGTTGCTAAGTCGCTCAAAGTTAGTCTCTAGGTTGCTCGACATTGGGAATGGGCAAAAAGATTAAAATGACCTAAGTATAGAAAATTTTTATGTATATTGAGCAAATTAACAAACCCGTTTACATTAGTAACCTATTTTGGGGGATGGTTTGTGTATTAATAACGTACATCCTCTTTTGTAAGAAATTTGAAAATGAAATATTAATGAAGGAAATAATATCAACATTTTCAGTTACCAAATACGGAAAATAAAGGTTCAAATCCAATACACCTGATGATACATGCATTGTTAATGTTTCGCAACTTGTCAATTTGTATTTTAAGTTTAGCAAGTTCATACATAATTAAACATAACCAAAATACATAACGTTTTAACACAATATATATAGTATTGCAAGGCGTTTTGTTACAACATTGAAAATTTAAACAAAAGCATTGCAAACTACAAGTCAAATTACTTAAAAAGTTCAACGTAGATTAAGCTACTACAACAACACTTAGACAACAACTACTTAGAAAGTGCACATAAAGTAGCAAAAGTTACTGAATATTAGAGCATCAAGATTAGGAACCATTGTTGCTAGACATTTTCTTGACAATTGTACGTCCAACAGCCTGACATGCAGCTTCTTCATCCTTACCACCATCCTCATACTCAACATAATCACACAAAGCAACAGAAGCATTACTTCCAACTGATTCAAAGTCATCAAAAAGTTTCCTACCTTTTAAAATTCTAGCTTGAAAACGTCTTTCCTTTGACACATACTGGATAACAGTTGATCCTCCAACTATAGGTACTGCATCTAAAGGACTAGATTCAGAAAGTTTCTTCTCGGTTGACACATACGGGATGGCATTAGACCCTCCCACAATTGACACAGCCACAACATTCTGAATGACATCATCTACAGCGTCTTCAAAGTCATTAAAAATATTCTTACCTTTGAATGGACTAGATTTGAAACCAATTTCCTTTGACACATTTTGGATAACAGTAGATGATCCAACTGTATGACCATCGTCAACATCATTAACAACCATGCTACCCTTTATAGGACTAAATCCAAAACTACTTTCTGTTGACCCTCCAACTTCAGCAAGGGACCTTAAAAAAGTCGTAGACCTACAGCCACACTCACAGTCCTTTGGCATGTACGGCCTACTAACAGACCTTAAAAATGACGGACAACTTAAGAAGTAATCATTATTTGCAATCTCTCCCCTCCCTCTAAAAAGACTTGCTTCAACCCAAGGCTTAACATAAGGTGTCCTCAAGATACCTGGTGAATTTTGTTCTGAATGTTCCTAAGCCCTTATTTCTTCCAACATCATGTTGT
Organism: Artemisia argyi; assembly: GCA_030686995.1. Taxonomy (NCBI): domain Eukaryota; kingdom Viridiplantae; phylum Streptophyta; class Magnoliopsida; order Asterales; family Asteraceae; genus Artemisia; species Artemisia argyi. The sequence goes on from CM060677.1 coordinate 127,056,021, forward strand.
CAATATCTTTTCTTTTTTGTTCATGAATTCTAACTCTAGATGTTAACTCAACGTCAGAGTCATCAAAAGGTAAGTTCTTATAATAATGGTCAACTAAGGTTGCTTGCGGAATTGCACTGACATAGACCTCAATGAGCCCATGAATGTCAGCCAATTCAAACATTTTGTTCACATCATTATCAGTTTCGACAATGGTCAAACCATCTTCTAAACTACACCCAGGTTTACAATAAAACCTGGCCCATATATCTTCTTTTATGTTTTTCAACAAAAGGTCACACATTTCAAAATAAGATAACCTACATGACCTAGGTAATTTCAAGTCTATAACTTATCCACCAGCGTACCTTAAGGGAAGAACCATAAAAACACTACCATGATATACCTCAAAGACGCACTCATCAACATTATGGGAGTTCCTGTGTAACAGTTGAAAGAATTATAACAAACATATATTAGTAGACAAAAAATAAATCGTTAAGAAGAATAGAAAAAATAATACACAAACTTACATCTAATCGTAAAACACAATGTCATCACAGTTTGTTGATTCTGTATGAGTAGATCCCATCCCTTTGGTAAAAACTGAAAATACAAAGAAAACTATGTGGTTATTAGGTTATTAGTTTATAGTTCCCAAGATATATGGTGCTTTTTTATCTCTCTTACACATTGAATAATAGATCTAGTGCTATTACCTGTTGGACAATACATGGAAACTAGAATGCATGTTTTTTTTTTTTTTTTTTTTTTTTTTTTTTTTTTTTTTCAAAAAGGTAAAATATATTAAATAAAATGAAAGGGTTATGCACAAAAGATAGCATAAGAAAAAGAAAAGGATAGGACAACCCCTAACACATTTCCTTTCTTGCCTAGGAACAAAATAATAAAAAGAGAAATGGCCAACACTCAATTCTGATACAAACTAAGTAGCACTAACTAAGGAACCAAATAACCAAATCATAAGTACATAACCAAGGCAGCCCCCTGAACCCAAACTCAGCATAGTGACAAACTTGATCTAAAGCCATATGTATACTCTGAATACATGGAGGATTCCAAAGGGACCAACCAATGGAGTTCCAAACATCACCATATACATACAGCCCATAGAAAGCAATCATACCAAGACTGGGGACAGGGGAAATGCAATACAAAATACATGAATTAAAGATAAAGAAGCTAACCATCATATAACTAAAGCCATACATATCATAAGATAGAAAATAACAAAGGTCCTTCAATAAGCTTGAATTAGAGTACTCCAAAGTATCAACAACCATCCAAATCACCTGATGCAGCCATGAAGGAAGGTGATTCATTAAGCACAACATCACCCAAGAATCCTGTCTCATTAAAAAACCTTGCCAGACAAAAACCCTTTGGGAAAAGTCTGAACAAGGAAAAAGAGTACATGATAAGACGCAGCCATAAGTCCAGGAAATTGCAACCATAAAGAACATACTAGCAACAAACCAAAATAGCATGTGCAAATCCAGAACCTGAGCATAATCAGATCTACACCAAAAAACCAGCACAAAGGTTAGAAAATCATAACAATAGTGCATAGTAATCTGACCAGTACTCCTCATAAACCAATACAAAATGCCAGCGCAGAAGTTTAGATCGGTTCTTGTAGTGCATAGCCATCTATACTCCAATCTTACAATTAGACGGCCAGCGCAGGAAGCTACCCTCACTTCTGTAGTGCATAGCAAGTTGCCTAAAATAACTTCACCCCGATCAAACACTTGATTACACTTCCAAAAACCAAGGGTCCTGTTAACATCAATAGTGCAAAGACCACAAATAACCCTCCATGAAAACCAGTAAATAGCATAACTTTCTTCGCCACGATCAAAGACTCGATTACAACTCCAAAAGCCAGAACCCACACAAAACCAACAAACCCAAGTCACATGAGTACCAACAGCTTTGTAGAACTTCAGAAAACAGTTAAAACCAGAATAATAACGGATAGTAATAATATGCAACTTAAAATGCCAAAAATTATGGAACCACCACCAAACCTGCACGTAGCTCAATATGATCATATGCAGGATACACCAAATAGAAAACTTATCTAACACCATCAGTATTCACCTTGTAACTCAATCCATCACCATCAGTACCCAAATTACCCATCATACTGCTTTCAACCTTGCCCGTAATAACCTTCTTCCTCCTATCATTTTTCAAAATACTATTCAACTGTAACTTCCAAATAATCGCAGCTTTCTAAACATCATTAGAATATTTAATTTTAAGCCCCAAGAGTCTCATCCTAACAGTTTCCACGATAATGTTAAACAAAATGTCCAAAGATCACTCCTCCCTACTATAGATTCTACTGTTCCTTTCTTGCCAAATGAAGTACACGGCAGCACCCAAAACCAACCTTTGGATAATACTCCATAACGTGTTGTTAGCATTTCTAATAGACACCCTCGATATCACTTCAGCCCGAATACAAGATACATCCTCAAGCCTGCACATCACTTTAAGCCTATCCCAAATACCCTTAGAGAAGGTACAACTAAAGAATAAGTGGTTGTGAGAATCTTTACAACTTTTGCAAAAGGGGCAAACAATATTAAAAGCATTACACCACCTAGATATTCTATCCTGAGTCTTTAAACTACCTCGAATCTCCATCCAAAGAATAAATGAATGTCTCGGGATACATTGAGAAAACTACACATGTTTATACCAAATAACCTTGGGACAATCAGTTCTCAACATTTTCCAAGCCTCTTTAACACTAAATTGAACCTCCTTGTTTTTCTTATTTAGCCATAAAGCTTTATCTTCACAATCATGATTCAAAACAGGAACAGGAACATTAGTGACAGCATCAAATAAACCATTCCAACTAGACGGCCAAATCCAATTATTATTGTGAATGTAATCAGCCACCTTAGCATTTAAATCAATTACATGCTCCCTAAGAAAACTGTGACTAATCACATTACACAATGGACCATTACTATGCTACTTATCGAACCAAATGAAACACCTCTTACCATTTCCAATCTTATATACAACAGAATTACGAATTTTATCTCTAAGCTTAAGAATTTGTTTCCAACTCCAAGACATAGAATTAGAACAACTAATATCCCAGAAACAATTATTCTTAATCCTAAAGCCATGAATCCAATGAACCCATAACGACTCTTTTCGGCTAACAATATTACACAGATGTTTGATCATCAAAGCCTCATTCATAACTCTCAAAGGCGTAATTCCTAAACCACCTTGGCACTTAGGTCTACAAACATCTTTCCAAACAACACTGGCAACCCCATTTCCCGACCCACCATTAGACCAAATTAAATTTTTAAGAAGCTTATCAATACTATCACAAACTGAAACGGGCAGAATAAACATCGAGGCCCAGTAAATATGAAGAGATGATAAAACCGAAGCCACCAACTGAAGTCTACCCGCAAACGACAACATTTTATTTTTCCAGTCAAATATTCTATTCCTGACCTTCTCAATAACAACTCTACAATCAGCAATACAAAGCTTCTTAGAAGATAACGGTATGCCTAAGTATCTAACAGGAAGCTCACCAACAGTAAAGGGCATAACAAGCAGAATATCATTTTGGACCTCAACAGGAACATTGCCAAAGAAAACTGTGCTCTTAGCCATACTAGGATAAAGCCCAGAACATAAAGTAAACTCATCTAAAGCTCTTCTAAGGATGCAAGCAGAATTAAAATCCCCGTGACATAATAAGAGAAGATCATCCGCAAAGCATAAGTGTATAAGTTCGAGCCCATCACAACCCCAATAATAAGCAAACCTATTATCAATCCTAATCTGTCTTTTAGGCATAAGGTTAAAAGCCTCCATGAAAAGTGTAAAAAGATAGGGTTATTACACCCCGTGCCCGCTTTGACCAAAAATTAAAAATTTACGTGCAGAAACGCTTGACTTTAACGGACCCTTTGTTACTCTTTTGACCATTTACAAAAATATATAAACATTCAAACCTTGAGACTATTTTTAAATGAAACTAGACTCGATTACCTTTAAAACGCCGAGTGGCGTGACCTGTAACGGCTTACGGATGATTTTATACATAATAAACAAAGTGACCAAAAACTGGAGCATATGGCTTTATGCTTCTGTGCATACAAACATATGGTCTACTCAGGAAATATGTGAAAAGCCCAATTATAGCATACGGCTTTACGCTTAAAAGCGTACAGCCATATGGTCTACTCAGAATACATGTTCCCATAGCGTACAGCCATATGCTCAGACGCGTATGGCTTTACGCCCTTGTATCAGAAACTGTCCCAAATATACTTAACACATTTTCCGGAAAACTCGACTTCCATGACTCTAAAATTAATGAAACTTTCCATAAATCTTTAATATAACATAATACATCATTTTCATTATCATTCGACCCATTTGAGCCCAAAATGGGTATAAATAGGCTCTAATCCAAATGCTCCTTTTTGACCCGTGTATAACAATTAGACATAACTATAACAAACCATTTGACATTCTTTATTTGAACAACCAAGACATAGATCATGACACTTGACAAACAATTACAAATTATAAAATGACCATCGGGGGTTCAACTTTGACTTGGAGCTCGGTATCCTACAACTAAGCTCCTATTTTCTTTCCAATCTTCTAACATCCACATGCTTAGCCCTTAATCCTAAGTTCCAAGCATTACATTTCCGTCATGTTAAAACCTACAAAACGTAAGAAACTTAAACCGTAAGCATAAAGCTTAGTATGTAAAACGGATATAACTTAACATCATACATCAAACATACTTTACGCATCATAACCATCATTCCATCATAACATTAACCATAACACATACCTTAAGCCATCATTAAACATGACCATTCACACTCTAACCAATTCCATCCTACTTTATCATTCTTTTGCTAGTTATACCAAACTAGCCTTACCATCTACTTTCACATAAGCACATACATAACACATCATTATATAATCTTAACATAAACAACACATAACACATAATGTAATGAAATCCATATAACATCAACTTATAACCGGTTTACTTACCTCGATCCCAAGCAAAACTAACAATCATGATTTCACCACCATCATCATCATCACCATTACTAGTCATCATCATCACTACTATCTTCCATCATCATCATCAATCTCCATAATTAACCAAAACCTAACACATAATAATCAATACCAATTCAAGGGTTAACATAACCCATCAAATATACTCAACTTCCATTCCATCTCATCATATGATCATATCTTGATCAAATGATGAAGTCCCACTTAATCATAAACTTTAACCTTATTGAATCAAGATAAAAAGGGTTACTTACTTGTGATGGATCATTGCTAGACACAAGCTTCTAGCACTAGGACACCAAATCGTCAAACTATTGATTCATCAAGCTTCTATATTTCCCTCTTTTTTCTCTTATAAAACCGGACCTCATACACCCTTGAATAATATGGAGAAGTCTAGAATCTCCTAGGTTATACTAGCTAGTCACAAGTTTGGCAATTTGGCACATTCAGTCCCTTAAATATCTTTTCTTCTACTTTAGCCACACTACATATTATAACACATTTAACATATTACAACTCTAGTCCTTTAAGACAATTCCCTTACTAGTTGTGCCACACAATACTTTCATAACCATATTATACATTTGTTAACAATTAGGTTGACTATCGGGTTCGACTAGTTAATCACGTTAAGACTTGGTCAATTTCCATCTAGGGTGGGGCCTATTTGTATCCGGGAAACGGGTCTAACAAGGGTGACATAGGATCACCTTGTCTAAGACCCCGTTTACCCTTGAAAAACCTGTGAACCTCCCCATTCAAACAAATAGAAAATGAAGCAGTAGTAAGACATACCATAATCCATTTCACCAAAGTGCTATGAAAGCCGAACCGCTGTAAAACAGTCTTCAAAAAACTCCAATCCACCGTATCATAAGCCTTCTGAATATCAACTTTAAAAGCACATTTTTTAGCCTCACTGTTCCATGAATAGCCTCTCATAAACTCTTGAGCAAGGAGAATATTATCGCTAATATGCCTACCCGGAATAAACGCACTCTGATTATTATCCACCAAATCATTAAGACCTTCTTTGAGTCTGTTCGTAACAATTTTGCTGATACATTTATAGACAACATTGCAACAAGCAATGGGTCTATAATCAGAAACAGTCAATGGAGTCTTGATCTTAGGAATGAGACAGATAAGATTAGCATTAAACTCACCCAAAAGCTTGCCCGAGGTAAAGAATTCTTTAACTGCAGCACAAACATCATTACCAACCACACTTCACACGGCTTTAAAAAACTTAGAAGTAAATCCATCCGGTCCAGCAGCCTTGTCATCATCAATACCGAACATAGCCTCCTTTATCTCCACATCTGAAACTGGTCTAATCATATTCACCGCAACATTAGAATCCAATTTTTTCGTAAACAAGCCATACATGTCTTCTATAGGAAATACTTCATCCTCAGTACCCAAAAAACAATGGAAATGATTAACAAACTGAGCAGGAACATCATCTCCTTCAAATTTATTACCCTCCATATCATAAACAACCTCAATTCTACTTCTACTAACTCTCCCTTTAACCACCTTATGAAAATAGGCTGAATTTTGGTCACCCTCTTTCAACCAATTGATTTTCGACTTCTGTTTTAATAACTTTTCCTCATCCAGAACAACTTCTTTATAAGCATTGCAATATATGTACTCCTCTTCTCTTAATAACACATTATCAGTCTCTTTATCTAAACTTTGTTGCACCCTTTTCAGTTCAATTCTTAACTTCTTAACTTTATCAAAAACATTACCGTTTCAACTATTAAGACGCCTCATATATTTCTTCATATTCTTCAACCTCTTAGCCAACACAAACATATTAAACCCCTTCACCTCAATGTCCCAATTCTTTTTCACGGTAGGCAAAAATGACTCTTTATCGGCAAGAAAATTAACGAACCTAAATGACTTAGGCTTATACGAAATAATATCCGGGAAAATAAGGGTAACCGGGCAATGATCAGAAGTAACGTAGGGTAAAAAATTAGCATACGAACTGCGATACGTAGACGTAAAACAGCTATTGCCCAAAATTCTATATAGCTTCTTAAGAATACCATCTTCAGGGTTTTTGCGTTTTTCAATCCAAGTATAAAACATACCAGTCGAAACAATGTATTCAAACTCAAGTAAATCCAAGCAACTTCTGAACTCCTCCATATCTTTATCGTTTACAGAAAAATAATTAGAGCATTCTTCAACACTTAAAGCAACATTAAAATCTCCCATCAGAACCCACGGACAGTTGCCCACAATCCTACTATGATCAATAAAATTATCCCATAACAACTTCCTATCCTTACCCAAATTCTCAACATAAATAAAGTAAATAAACTGCCTTCTATGATCATGAACAAAATTGACCTCAAAATGTAATACTTGATCAGTTTGAGAAATCAAATTGGCCCCAATAACATTCCTATCCCAACCTACCACAATCCTGAATCCTTTCCCGCTCTTGACAGAATTAGAAACCCATAACCAAGTACCAAACAAACGCTCACAAACGAAATTAACATTCTTCTTCCTGAGCCGAGTTTCAACCACAACACACATACTAATACCTTCTTCCCTACTCAAAGTCTTCACTTCATCTTGCTTAGAGGAATCCGTCATTCCTCTAATGTTCCAAACAGCAATTTTAACCGTCATTGAAGATTAGAATGATAAGACGCAACACCACCCTGCATATGTGCCATTGAACAATCAACATCATTAGAGGCATCATTCTGAGTGATAAAAGCAGCTGATCCATCACAGACCTCTTCCACTTCATCCAAAGAAGGAACCCCGTCATCATTGAAGTGCTCATTAATGCAATCTTCCCAAATTTCCTCACATCTTTTCAAATAATATTACATCATGTCATCAGTCCATATGTCTTTACGGTCCTCATCAAGTGGCTTCTTATACAACAGGAACAAATCAACTTCAGTGAAACTTCTTTCCTTTGGTAAAGACTCCACTTTGATTAACTCAGCCTTATAAGCATCCGAATAGAATTTACCATAAGAAACATCATTACCGTCACAAGAAGTAGCCACAGAATTCTGATACATTTTATCCGCATTCAATTTAGAATTCACATGAAGATTCCTGTTTAAGTGAATAATATTGTTAGAATGATTCTCCAATCTAGATTTCAATTTCTGTTCAAGTGAAACCTTACTAGCATCTCTATTCCTCCACCTTTCCATATAATAGCCAACCATAGCATCATTTCAACCCTTAATCACATCTTTAACAATAGGAACATTAGTATCACAAGCAATATCGATCTGACTTTTAACCACTTTCCAAGCATCAGCGTCTTCTTTTTCACTTAACTCCCTTTATTAGCATTAACTTTCTCAACTTCTACATCATCTTTACCACCATTAACCTTTTTTTTATCATCTTCGCTGCCATATTATTCAAACTACTAGCATTCTTTTTGACACCATTCTTCTTAGCTTTAACATTACCACCTTCATGATTACTACCAGAACAACCAACACCCACATTAACCTTGCCCTTGCCTTTATTTACCGGCTCCACATTGTCATTAACCACAACAGAATCATCCACTTTACCAACATTCCCATTATTAACTGGAACATACTTCTTATTAGCCTCTTTAGAACCCGTATTATCAACATTAGAATTCCCCTTATAGTTATAACCACCTCTATTATTATTCTTTAAACCCCTCCTAACATTATGATCTACAAAATTCCCTTGACAAGTATTATTCATGGCACCCCTGCCATTCTTATGATTCCTGGCATTCTGCCAATCACCATCACCCTCCACCTTATTTGTATTATTACCCTTATTATCATTCTTCATTTCATTCGGCTTCACATTTTCACCATCCTTATTAACCATAGTCACAGAATTAACCTTCTTAACACATTCGCTCCAATAATGCCCAAATACTTTACACTCCTCACACCGTGGAGGCACCTAAGTAAACTCAACCCTTAGTCTAAGAACTTTACCCATTTTTTCATACCATAACTCCACATTATCTGCCAAAGGCTTACTAGAATCAATTTCAACAAGAACTCTTGAAAACGTTGCCCTACCATAAGGTTTCTCACAAATTGAAGTAGTCATCCTATCCATAATAATTGGTGTACCTATTCCACTTACGATCCTACTTATACCATTGATGAGTGCTCAAACACTCATCATTTTTGGTCAAATCTGAACTGCAAAACATACAAAAACACTCAGTAATGCATCAAAATACTGAAAATATTTCAAAATTATGTTTTATATGTTTTAGATGCAAAATGAGTAAAAACAGATGAAAAACGTACAAAGTTTGCAAAACTGGCAGTTTCAGTCCCCCAACTTTCATAAAATTACAAAACTAGTCCCTGGTCATTCAAAATATGGAAAATTATCACCAAAGGTCCTTTTGAAATCATAAGTTGTCATATTTCGTCCTTTGGTGAAAAATTGGAAAAGTTTTGGAAATTTGCATTTTGGTCCCTGGAGTTTAAGAAAATGACAGAATTGGTCCCTGGTGGGAAATTTTTGGAAGAAAAATCAATTTTGGTCTTTGGAAATTCAAAAGTTGGTAAAAATAGTCCTTTGATGGAAAGTTTGGTAAAATTGCAAGTTTGGTCCTTTAACTTTGGAAAATTACATAATTGGTCCCCGGGTGTGTTATTTTGGAAAAAATTAATATTGGTCCTTGTATTATTTTTATATTGCAAGATTGATCCCTTGAGGATACTTTGGAAGATTTACAATTCAGGTCCTCACTTTTCACCAAATTACACCATTGGTCCTTGTGATTTACAAATACAAAAATAAAACCAAACCAAACTAATCCTAACCAATACCAAGCCTGGTCCAATAACACCCTTAGCCCACCAAAGCCCATTCCCATTTTAATAAAACCACCCCATGTCAACGAGTCAAACCCACACCCCAGGGTCAAACAAAACAGTTAAACTCCACCACCCCTCACCACTGTTCACCTTCCACCCCACTTCCCTGGTTTCCCTCAGCCCTGTCTCCCCCTCCACTCCAATTTCACCAAACCTCACCAAACCCAATTAATACCTTCACTAAAACCCTCCCCTTCATTAAATGCTTCACCTAACTCACCAAACCCACCCAATTTACTTATACCCGTTTTCCCGCCAAAAACCAAATCAAAAGCTCAGATGAAAAGGAGCTCATCCAACGGCTCACATGTGTGGGAAAAGTCAGAGATATCTCCTAGGGCTATAAAAGTGAAGAAGAAAAAGCAAAGAGGAGTAGTAGTTAGGTTTTATTTCTCTTAGTGTAGGTTTTAGGTCGAATTTATGTAATGTAAGTTTTTAGTTGTTGAAATTAGTTTAAAAGGTTTGTACTCAATTTCATTAATGTAATTCCAACTTAATTTAAGATCAATTTCAGTTTATTTTAGCAAACTCAGTTTTATGCCATTTTACTAAAAATCTCAAGTTCACTTGATCATTGTTGAAGTTATTGTTTAATAGTCCTACAAGCTCACTTAAAGTTCCTAACAAGCTTTCATAAGCTTTGAAATCTTTGAAATTAGTTTTAGCATGAAAAACTAAAGATACTAAAAAATAGTTAAAATATATGAAAATGGGTATAAAGTACAAAAATCATGGTGAGAAAGGAAAGAACAGTGGAGCATGGTTAATTGTTGATGATTATGGTTTTTAGAACCTCAAGGGAGGTATAGGGTTGTGGTTTGGTTCCCTGGTTCCATTTCTCATGTGGCTGCAATTGTGAGCAATTTCTATTTTTTTTTTTGCATTCAATGTTTATATACTTAATTCATTGCTCATTTCAGTTTATTTAGGTTATTCTAATGTTAGTGTAAGTTTAGAGTGAGTTTCGTAGTTTAGTTTGTAGGTTTGCTTTTCAAAACTTATGTTGATCATCTGTTAAGGGGTGTTTGGAATTGCATGTTCCACTGAGTCCTTGTGATTTTCCTTGGTTAAAATCCACCTAGACAACATTCTCAGCATTACTCTTGCTTAGTCAAACCATAGAATCCAGTCCCTTTGTAAGCAAAAGTCAAAATCACCCTCACCACCCCATTATTTGTTAACTGTTAGGCCTTAGGTTTCCAAATCCAATCATCTCCTTTTAAAAGTTGTTGTTATTCATTAATTTGGTCTTATAGTAGCTTATCATAACATATTAAATTAGTTTAGATCATCAGAAATCAACAAAAGTCAATTTGCTAGTTTCATAAAAAAAAGTCAAATATGCATTTCTCAGTTTTTTTTAATATTTGCAAGAATTAAATTGATTTTTGTGTTATGAGTTAGGCTCTGAAACTTGTTTTAGTTAAAGTCTACCAGCTTGTCTTTGAGATTCCACAATCCTTTCATTTTTTCAAATTTTTCACTGGGCCCCACATTGCTCCAAAATCACTTGCAGGGGGAGTGAGTCCCCTGCACCAGCAGCAACACTCCACCACCACCACTTTGGTGGTGGTTTTCTGGCCACCACAGTGGTCCACAGCCCCTCCATTTTGGTTCTTTGAACCCCCTCCTGGTAGGCTTGAGATTTTGACCCTTGGGTTGACCTCAAAACTTCTGGGACCCACCTGAATCAAGCCCTTAATCTTGTCCCATTTTCTGTGTGGAATTAAGTTCAAAGAACTTATTTGTTGGCTTAATTGCTTATTCCATGAGCTTATTCAATTGAATTCTGCTTTAACATCTCCAAGTAAGTAGTTTGAATCAGTTTTAACCATAGTGGGTCCCACTTAAGCCCATTTTAGCTTATTTTCCTTTGTGGTCAACAAAAGTCAACTGTGGAGCTAATAAGCTTCCACAGTGCTTATTTTTAAGCTACAAAAAAGTTGTTTTCATAAAAGTTAGTTGTTTTTAGTTATAAAATAGTTTTGTAAAGGAAAAATCCAGAAAAGTCAATTTAATTTTAAGTGATAGTTTCTATTTAATGTAATTTAAATTTAAATTTTCATTTTTAAATTTTTGTTAAGCACTTAGTTTTTTTAGATTTTTATTAATTACATTTTATATTAAAGTATTTTTAGTAATTTTATCAGATTTTTATTTTGTCATTTAGTATTTATTAGAATTAATATTAGTTTTATTAATAATTAATTAATAATTAAGTTTTAAATAGTGTAATTAGTTTTTATTAAGTAAGGCCTAGTTTTTATATTTTTCCTAGCTTTTATATGTTATAAAATAATTTTAGGAATTTTTCCATAATTTTCTAAGTCATTTAGGTATTATTAGTAACTTAAATTAGTTTAAATAGTTTAATTAAGATAATTAGTTTTTAATTACTAGAAAATCCATAAAAAGACAAAAATATTTATTTTTAATTTTTATACTTTCTTCAAGTTCATTTTAAGTTTTAGAAATTATTTTTGCAAGTTTTTAGCTTAAATTGTAGTGTTTATCATTTTTAGTTTATTTAAATTAGGTTTAATTTACTTTTTAAATAGTTTTAATTAATTAAATAGTATTTAAATATTAAAATAATCATTTTAATAATTTCATTTTCATTTAAAATTTTCTTTTTATTTTAAGTTTGTAAAAGTGTCATTTTCATCCCTTGGGGGTTTTCAGATTTCAGTTTTCACGTTTTATTTTGTACGTTCGCGTTATTTAAAACGTGAACGTACGCGTTTTTAGATTTCAAGCGTTTTTAGGTATCTAAATTTCACGTAATCATATTTATAGCTTCTTTAAGCTATTTCTTCGTATATTCCTTTGTTTAATCTAACTCAAACCCTTTTCCTGTCCAAATTCACCTGATCACAAACCCGTTTAATAACCATCACACCTCGTCGGGACATAACGACCCGGGGAAACCACTATATTCCGCGGAGCATTGACTCTAAGCTGTTTGAACTTGTTGACCATCACCTGGTCAGTTTAGGTTGACCGTTTGGGGCCAATCAAAATTTGGCGCCGTTGCCGGGGCGGTGTGCGCGCTATTCTAAACGGTTTTGCGTATTAGTGAATCGGGATATACACTCACTGTATATTTACCCACCCTTGTTCATATTATCTTCTTATTTTCATATAAAAGCAAAACAGTTCACGAAAACATTTTAAAATCAGTTTTCAACGAACACAAAAACACAAAAACATTTTCTTTATCATTTGTATAAAATGTTTTCCAAAAACACCAAAAATATCCTTCTTCACCCTCCTACCCTTTTGATTCTCCATTCCTACCCCTCTATACACATTTGATTCTTTCTATATCTCATCCACACTTTCTTCTTTGCCAGTGGTGTGGTAACTCTTATAATGCTGGTAATTGCCCCGGTTGTGGCATGGTAGAGTCAGGAAACGGGTCTGTCTATAACCAAGATCCCTATTCCTACCATGACACGACTGATTTATTCCACCAGCTACCACACCATGATACTCAGCAGTTTTACTGTTGTGAGTACTGTGGTGGTTCACACTACAGTTCTGATTGTCAATCGGGAAACACGCTTGTCTATGAGCAGTTTCCTGATAACGATTATGACTCTAGCACATACGACTCACAGCCACATCAGTTTTACTGTTGTGATTACTGTGGAGGTCCACACTTCAGCTCCGATTGTCAAACAAGGAATCCATTTCCTTGTAACAATTTTGACACATCGTATTATGACGAACCTCCACCTCAGCCAATTCCTCAAAGTCTTCTCGTTGATCTTTTGGATTTAGTGAAAGATTTGAAAGGAATTAAACATACCCCCGATAATCCAAACCAAAAATCGATGGAAGAATTGTTAGCTGAAGAACAGGCTGCTAAAATAAATTCCCAAGATGCTTATGAAAGATCTATTAGGGAATCAATTGCAAAAGAAAAAGCAGCCAGATCTAGCTCTCGATTCCGTTTCATTCCTGATGACAGTGATGATGAAGATACACTTGATATTCTTCAATTCTATAAAGATTCATCAGATGAGGTTCCATCAGTTGAGATTCCATCTCAACCCACTGTTATCACACCCGAGGTTCCCACTCACTCTTTGATCATGGGGGACGAGCATCTTGACACTATTCCTGATAAGGAATCGGATGAATTCATAAAGTCTAGTGTTGAGGACCTTGTTCCAATCCCAAGAGAGTCACAGGGAATTATTGATCATATGTGTGATATCCCTCCTCCTCTTGTCTTCCCGAGTGATCATGTTGAGATGTTCTCCGATTCTACTGATGACGATTCGTTATCTTGTGGAGACACCGTTTTTATGGAAGAATTACCTTCTAAGCTAGTTAGCTTAGAAGAAGAGAATGATGAGATTGACACTGAAATCAAGGATGAAGCACTTCGTGCAACATTATTGAATGTCGATCTCCTCATTTCTAAAATTGAGGCTTTCAAAAAGAAATCTATTTCATCTCCTATCCCAATTAAGGATAGTGACATTTTCTCCGATGATCCTATTCTGGAGTTTGAAGCCTTTACTTTTGATCATATGGGAGAGAAGATTAGTGACAGTACCACTTCTCATTCTCAAATTTCTCTCCCCGAATATGATTCATTCACCTTTGAGGAGTTCTCCGGTGAACTCACTCATATCATATCTCCACCGGAGTATGATAACTTTCACTTTGATCTAGACAAAGATAATCTTTGTGTCTCGGAGGGAAATATTCTCAACCTTGAGAATTTTATTGACATCAAAATCCCAACCCTCCCACCCTTAATATGTCTGGATCATACGAGCTTAAATGATGAGATTCATGATACACCAATCATGAATTCTCTTTCTGATGATAATGAGTCAATCTTGATTATCATCAAGATCTTTCTTCCTTTCTTCACCTACAGGGTGACTTCTCCTGTTCTTCACTCCTTCGGTAATGAAGACATTATCTTTGACCCCGGCATCACCGCTTATAGTTTATACTATTTCAAGCTAGGGTCTGTATATCTCATCGGTGTGGAACTTTCACGTGCTTCAAATGTTTATCCAAACATCTTGAATGAAAGTCCGATGGAGATTTTTTCTTCCACATCATGCTTCCCCAAGGACAAATGAATTCGGGGTCGAGTCAAGCTAGCGACTCGGTAAACAAAAACAGTAGCATGTACTTAGGGTTTTCACCCAAAGTGTGGGGGAGTTACCCCTGCTATGGTTACAAAAGTGAAAAACAAAATGGTATTTCCACAATTAGCCTGTAATGTTGCCCTTTTACGTTCAAAGAGTCGGCATAATAGCCGGGACTTTGAATATTGAGGACAATATTCATGCTAAGTATGGGGGGGGGGGGGGGTATTCTAGCGAATTTTATCACATTTTACTATCTAATACCCCCGTTTTTTGCCAAAATTTCAAAAATTTTAAAAAAAATTTCACTGGTGCTTCAAAATTTTTGTGGTTATCAGTCCGCCATGTCTAAACGACAAAAGGATTGGCTAATCCAGGAGCAAACGGCTCTTGGTAAAGATATATCAAATCCGTTGATGGCTTGCAATTTGCCCAAAATTGTATGGTACCTCAACTCGCCATATCCTAAAAAGCGAATGAGTTGGCTAGCCCGCAAGATTATGGCTTGTGGTAAAGGCAGTGGAAAATCCATAATTGGTAATCAGCTCACCAAGATGTTGACTATTCCATCAAGAGTTGGCTAGTCCAGGAGCAAACGGCTCTTGGTAAAAACTAATCAAAACCGTTGAAAGCTGGTGGTTTGCTAAAAATCACATGGTTATCAGATGGACCATAGTTCTTACTTGAACCGATTCATCTGGCTACTCCAGAAGTGATGGCATTTGGTAAAGAGTTTAAAATCCATCAAGTTTTCAAAACAGTTATTGCTAGGGACTAGCAATAGTTTAGTGTGGGGGATTGATGAGTGCTCAAACACTCATCATTTTTGGTCAAATTTGAACTGCAAAACATACAAAAACACTCAGTAATGCATCAAAATACTGAAAATATTTCAAAATTATGTTTTATATGTTTTAGATGCAAAATGAGTAAAACCAGATGAAAAACGTACAAAGTTAGCAAAATTGGCAGTTTCAGTCCCCCAACTTTCATAAAATTACAAAACTAGTCCCTGGTCATTCAAAATATGGAAAATTATCACCAAAGGTACTTTTGAAATCATAAGTTGTCATATTTCGTCGTTTAGGGAAAAATTGGAAAAGTTTTGGAAATTTGCATTTTGGTCCCTGGAGTTTCAGAAAATGACAGAATTGGTCCCTGGTGGGAAATTTTTGGAAGAAAAATCAATTTTGGTCTTTGGAAATTCAAAAGTTGGCAAAAATAGTCCTTGGGTGGAAAGTTTGGTAAAATTGCAAGTTTGGTCCTTTAACTTTGGAAAATTACATAATTGGTTCCCGGGTGTGTTATTTTGGAAAAAATTAATATTGGTCCTTGTATTATTTTTATTTTGCAAGATTGATCCCTTGAGGATACTTTGGAAGATTTACAATTCAGGTCCTCACTTTTCACCAAATTACACCATTGGTCCTTGTGATTTACAAATACAAAAACAAAACCAAACCAAACTAATCCTAACCAATACCAAGCCTGGTCCAATAACACCCTTAGCCCACCAAAGCCCATTCCCATTTTAATAAAACCACCCCAGGTCAACGAGTCAAACCCACACCCCAGGGTCAAACAAAACAGTCAAACTCCACCACCCCTCACCACTGTTCACCTTCCACCTCACTTCCTTGGTTTCCCTCAGCCCTGTCTCCCCCCTCTTCTCCAATTTCACCAAACCTCACCAAACCCAATTAATACCTTCACCAAAACCCCCCCTTCATTAAATTCTTCACTTAACTCACCAAACCCACCCAATTTACTTATACCCGTTTTCCCGCCAAAAACCAAATCAAAAGCTCAGATGAAAAGGAGCTCATCCAACGGCTCACAGGTGTGGGAAAAGTCAGAGATATCTCCTAGGGCTATAAAAGTGAAGAAGAAAAAGCAAAGAGGAGTAGTAGTTAGGTTTTATTTCTCTTAGTGTAGTTTTTAGGTCGAATTTATGTAATGTAAGTTTTTAGTTGTTGAAATTAGTTTAAAAGGTTTGTACTCAGTTTCATTAATGTAATTCCAACTTAATTTAAGATCAATTTCAGTTTATTTTAGCAAACTCAGTTTTATGCCATTTTACTAAAAATCTCAAGTTCACTTGATCACTGTTGAAGTTATTGTTTAATAGTCCTACAAGCTCACTTAAAGTTCCTAACAAGCTTTCATAAGCTTTGAAATCTTTGAAATTAGTTTTAGCATGAAAAACTAAAGATACTCAAAAATAGTTAAAATATATGAAAATGGGTATAAAGTACAAAATCATGGTGAGAAAGGAAGGAACAGTGGAGCATGGTTAATTGTTGATGATTATGGTTTTTAGAACCTCAAGGGAGGTATAGGGTTGTGGTTTGGTTCCCTGGTTCCATTTCTCATGTGGCTGCAATTGTGAGCAATTTCTATTTTTTTTTTGCATTCAATGTTTATATACTTAATTCATTGCTTATTTCAGTTTATTTAGGTTATTCTAATGTTAGTGTAAGTTTAGAGTCAGTTTCATAGTTTAGTTTGTAAGTTTGCTTTTCAAAACTTATGTTGATCATCTGTTAAGGGGTGTTTGGAATTGCATGTTCCACTGAGTCCTTGTGATTTTCCTTGGTTAAAATCCACCTAGACAACATTCTCAGCATTAATCTTGCTTAGTCAAACCATAGAATCCAGTCCCTTTGTAAGCAAAAGTCAAAATCACCCTTACCACCCCATTATCTGTTAACTGTTAGGCCTTAGTTTCCAAATCCAATCATCTCCTTTTAAAAGTTGTTGTTATTCATTAATTTGGTTTTATAGTAGCTTATCATAATATATTAAATTAGTTTAGATCATCAGAAATCAACCAAATTCAATTTGCTAGTTTCATCAAAAAAATCAAATATGCATTTCTCAGTTTTTTTTTTTAATATTTGCAAGAATTAAATTGATTTTTGTGTTATGAGTTAGGCTCTGAAACTTGTTTTAGTTAAAGTCTACCAGCTTGTATTTGAGATTCCACAATCCTTTCATTTTTGCAAATTTTTCACTGGGCCCCACATTGCTCCAAAATCACTTGCAGGGGGAGTGAGTCCCCTGCACCAGCAACAACACTCCACCACCACCACTTTGATGGTGGTTTTCTGGCCACCACAGTGGTCCACAACCCCTCCATTTTGGTTCTTTGATCCCCCCTCTTGGTAGGCTTGAGATTTTGACCCTTGGGTTGACCTCAAAACTTCTAGGACCCACCTGAATCAAGCCTTTAATCTTGTCCCATTTTCTGTGTGGAATTAAGTTCAAAGAACTTATTTGTTGGCTTAATTGCTTATTCCATGAGCTTATTCAATTGAATCCTGCTTTAACATGTCCAAGTAAGTAGTTTGAATCAGTTTTAACCATAGTGGGTCCCACTTAAGCCCATTTTAGCTTATTTTCCTTTGTGGTCAACAAAAGTCAACTGTGGAGCTAATAAGCTTCCACGGTGCTTATTTTTAAGCTACAAAAAAGTTGTTTTCATAAAAGTTAGTTGTTTTTAGTTATAAAATAGTTTTGTAAAGGAAAACTCCAAAAAAGTCAATTTAATTTTAAGTGATAGTTTCTATTTAATGTAATTTAAATTTTCATTTTCATTTTTAAATTTTTTTAAGCACTTAGTTTTTTTATATTTTTATTAATTACCTTTTATATTAAAGTATTTTTAGTAATTTTCTCAGATTTTTATTTTACCATTTAGTATTTATTAGAATTAATATTAGTTTTATTAATAATTAATTAATAATTAAGTTTTAAATAGTGTAATTAGTTTTTATTAAGTAAGACCTAGTTTTTATATTTTTCCTAGCTTTTATATGTTATAAGATAATTTTAGAAATTTTTCCATAATTTTCTAAGTCATTTAGGTATTATTAGTAATTTAAATTAATTTAAATAATTTAATTAAGATAATTAGTTTTTAATTACTAGAAAATCCATAAAAAGACAAAAATATTTATTTTTAATTTTTATACTTTCTTCAAGTTCATTTTAAGTTTTAGAAATTATTTTTGCAAGTTTTTAGTTTAATTTGTAGTGTTTATCATTTTTAGTTTATTTAAATTAGGTTTAATTTACTTTTTAAATAGTTTTAATTAATTAAATAGTATTTAAATATTAAAATAATCATTTTAATAATTTCATTTTCATTTAAAATTTTCTTTTTATTTTAAGTTTGTAAAAGTGTCATTTTCACCCCCTGGGGGTTTTCAGATTTCAGTTTTCACGTTTTATTTTGTATGTTCGCGTTATTTAAAACGTTAACGTACGCGTTTTTAGATTTCAAGCGTTTTTAGGTATCTAACTTTCACGTAATCATATTTATAGCTTGTTTAAGCTATTTCTTCATATATTCCTTAGTTTAATCAAACTCAAACCCTTTTCCTGTCCAAATTCATCCGATCACAAACCCGTTTAATAACCATCACACCTCGTCGGGACATAACGACCCAGGGAAACCACTATATTCCGCGGAGCATTGACTCTAAATTGTTTGACCTTGTTGACCATCACCTGGTCAGTTTAGGTTGACCGTTTGGGGCCAATCAACCCTCTACATTCCAAACCTCCAAGGGGATATCATGAATTTTAACCCATACCGGCACCTTATTAACCTCAGGCTTAGACATACACAAGCCCAGTTCCCATTTCTTCACAAACATTGGCTTATTATCAACTAACCATGGACCATTTTCAATAACCAAATCCATCCCATTCTTAGACTTAAAAGTAAAGAAACACATACCATTTTGATTCATAATCACCTCCTCAATCTGATACAACCTCCACATCTTCTTCAAATGATAGACTAAATCCCTATAATTCATTCAATAGCCAACAAAAAAACCAACCACAGTATTACCCCATTTCTTACATCCTTCTTCTAACACAGGATCCATAACAGCCACTTTACGACCTTCACCAGTGATGGAAGGAGGAACAAACTTGAGCCTGTTGTTCCCACTTCCGTTACCACTAAAATTTCTAGCAAGTGCATCAGCAAATGACCTAGACCCATCAATACCCACCCTATCTATCACAACACTATTTTGCACTTTACTAGACTCACCGACATCCAAATTACTCACAGCTGCATTCCCTTTGCTCAACTCATTAACATCACCATTAACATTAAATATACCTGGAACCCTCATATCCCCAAAACTGACCTTACCAGGACTCCTAGGCTTAACATAACTAGACTCAGGACATAACACAGGATTATCCTTAAAAGGAACAGGCATTTCAGGAAAAATATTACTAACATTAGACATCTTATCATTAACAATACCACTAGGAGGTTTAGAATCACCTGACTCCAAACCAGTACCAGCAACATCACCATTGTTGCCCCCATCACTCGTACCCATCCCAACATCACCCAAACCTTCACAACCTTCAGTAGATTCAGAAACAACATCACCATTATTGCCCCCATCATTCACACCCATCTCAACATCACCCAAACCATCACAACCTTCAGTAGATTCAGAAACATCACCAAAAGCCACATCCTTCATATCCGTAGCTGACCCATTCCCTTTAGTTGCCGATCGAGTAACAACCTTCTGAAACGTACCCTGAGTAGACTAATTCAACATATTCGCGTGCTTCATAGCTGATTTACTAAGAGGATTCATAGTTCGAGTGGTTTTTTTATGTTTAAGAGCAGAATCCGTCCTATGAGAGGACGGAAGAGGATTGAAATTAGGATCCGGATCTAACATAATGATTATTGAAATAAAACCATGTTAAACCCAGAAACTGAAATGAATAACGGAAAACAGAAAAGGATTATTGAATATGAAAACAAAGATCTACAGTAATAGAAGTATATAAGATTGTTTTAAGAATATAAAATGGAATTAAAGCATATAGATCAACAGTGAAATATGTATAAACCCTAATCCCTAAATTCGCCCATAGTAGTGAGAGAAAAGTTTGTCTCCATGCATGGGTTTTTGGTGTATGCTTGTATTTGGTGTGAGCTTTCTTGCTTATCTTTTTGATTTGGTGTTTAGTAGCATGTTAACATATTAAACTTTACATAATTGGCAACAATGTATTGGAGTGTGTATTATTTTAATTAAAACAGCAATAAAAATTTACTCCCAATGATTCCCAATTTACAAAAATTAAACATAAAGTAACGTTGCTAGCGTATATGACACAAGACATCGAATAGAATACAACATACTCGCTACATGCAAGAAGAATACACATACAAAAACTGAACCCATTACAGGGATCACACGGTCAGCAATTGTTTAGAGAGGCTACAACATATTGGATAGATGATTAAACGCGAATCCTGTGTCTAAAAAAAACTTAGCCATTTGTTCACGGTATGCAAGTGCAGCCTGAATAGGATCCTTAACATCGAACGACATACCATAAGCCAAGCAATATAAAAAAACACATACCCAAATACCACAATCACCAAATATCCTGCCCTGCTTCGGTATTTTGTCAGCGTGAAAAAAGGTAATGTTGTAAGTTGAAGGAACTATGCCTAGGGGTGGCAATTCTCGACACGACACGATAAACGACATGAACCCGACACAAAGTTAAACAGGTTTGGGTTGAGGATAAACAAGTTTGGGTTAAAAACAGGTCAACCCGTCTAACCCGTTTAATAAACGGGTCGTGTTTGGGTTGAGCAAGTGTTAAACAGGTCAACACGTCCCTTTTAAGTATATAAGTCTCTAAAAATAAAATATATAACTTGGTTTTAATGTTGGATATGGATTAAATGTATTTTGTTATGTTCTTATAATTATAACTCAGATTTTATTCAATTATGTAGTAGAATATCGCCCAAATTTCCACCACATGACTAAAAAAACTCTGATCACCGAAGTCGATCCATGCAGCTCAAGTATGGAATTCTTCATGATTCGATATTCTTCTTTTTTGGTTCCACGCTAAAATCATGAATCAAGTAGATGGAGCCTTAGTGTAGCTTATTGATGAAACGATGCGACATATATACCATTCTTTGTTATACAATGCATTACATTCCCCTGCATATACGACATGTAATGACGTTATAGATTGTAGCATACAACACAAAATAGAATATGTGTAAAATATAACCTTCTCATCCATGGAACCTCTTTGAACAAACTGACCATTTGCTTCACCACTGCTTTTACCATCTAAAATGCCGAGATGTACAATTCTTCAAACTTAGTATTCAACAATATAAGGATTTCTAGTGAGCCATCAGACATATTAAGTAAGTCATCAAACTAAGTAGGATGTACCAAATTGCTTATTTAAATGTTTTGAAGTGAAAAGGTCATACACTTTCTTTTACATTTTAGCAAATTTAAGTTGGTGTGAGTCTTCTAGCAACTGACTCTCATTTGCTAATTTTGGAGACACGTACTTCCTCCTTACCAATTACATATATTGCGTATGAAGATCATTTAGGACATGCAGAACTATATATAAAAGTATATAAAAGGCTTGACCTCCTTTGATTCTATCTACAGATATTAAAACGTGCTCAGTAAATGAAAATAAGAAGAATATATATAGTTGTGTATATTGGTTTTATGGAATGACTGTCTTGCTTTCATAATCTTGACTGTTGTATGGTGGAGAGCCTGTTTGAAAAGTAACGGTATTTCGGCTATGTACTAATGAACTCGTTTCTCATGTGAATGATTAGATGATATACGCATTGTTTGCTGAACAGATCTTGAAAGCTTTTAAGATAGGGTTGGATAATGCCCAAACTTGTTTTTTATGCACTTACCCCGGGTTTCTTAAATGGTTTTCCACAGGTAAACTGTTTTACAATAGTCCCAAAGGCCAACACTTTTTAAACACATCATTGTAGAATCGTAAAAGGAAAAAATATTAGTTCATCATTTAACGAATATAGCATTGAATCTCTTTCTTTTTTTTCCATCTTCATTTACATCTTCTACGATCTCTTCTGAAATGTTCGCAGTTTTCACCTTTGTTGACTTGACGTTTGTAGCATGACCATCATCCAAGTTACCACTAAAACTCTTTTGAAAGGTTATAAACTATTAAAACTTAACATTTAAAAGGTTATAAACTGTTAAAACTTAGCATTTATATCTTGAGTACTGAGTCTTTATATAAGCTTTAAAATTCCATGGAACTCAATTTAGTTTAACTTATTATTTATGTATCCTTAAAATCTCTTAAAAGACTCAAAATAAGCTCCACATGTACTAAATTCATTAGTTTAAGCTACATATTTGAGTTTCTTAGCTTGTGATATTAATGCTTACATTCAATAGGGGGAACTCATTCTTTATGATGACGTATAGTCTATATTCGGGTCACGAACCCAAATGATAAACATTACTAACGCCCAAGCCCACTACGAGTGGGCTATCATGACAATGATTTGGGCCAGCACGCTAAACAGTTTGGGCTCACGAAAGCCCAAACCCAAGTTATTTATGGTTTGGATATAGATATCTCCTATTTAAGGGATATATATCAAACCGGATATAGATCAAAGAGTAAGGAGCACGTATCCAATAAGGATTACGTGCCTATATAAACAAAACCATAACTCTCGTTAAAGATACGACTCACAACCCTAACTCTACTACATAACCCTAAAAACCAATTACTTACTCTCACGCCGGAGGATAATCGTGGGAGACAATCCCACGATAAGCCTAACGGTGTTTGTTTGCTTTCTTAGTGCGCAGGTCTCAAGCATTAAGATCTGATTGATACGGGAGCAGGAACCCAAACAAGGAACGCCCAACTTTTGTATCAACAAGTGGCGCCATCCGTGGGACCCAACACTAAGAACTAGAATGACGAAACACAAAAACTCAAGTCAGCGGACTCCGCAATTGGAAAAAACACGTGGTGACCCCCAGAGGAAGAACCATCAAGATCCGACCTCTAGGCAGGCTTCTGGGACAATCAATGCGCCTGGTCACCAAGAAACGGGAACAACCCGACCTCTCCCTGCGGTAGAATTGCCCACAGGGGCTGCCCAGACCACCACGGTGGTCCCAAGCACTGAAGAACTTCAGCGCACTCTCTTCAATACTCCTCATCAAACGGCACCCATTTTGGACAACACTGTGCCGCCATGCGCGCCTAATCGAGATATGCGACCTAACCCAGAAGCAGATATTGTCGCACTGGAAGAGGACGCGCCTGAATTAATGCTAAGTAATTTTGTGTCACAAAATTACGAAGCTTTAACTAGCCTCATGCAAGAGGAGGCAATGAGAAGAAAAAATAAAGCCTACAAGCCCGGCTTAACTTTAACCCAGAAACATCCCCACCGTGCTACCAGAAGGGGGGGGGGGGCGCGAAAATAATGAAAGATGTACCAATGTCCATGATAGACTTGGTACAACATCTGATTCACAATACTCGGAGGAATACGAAGACGGTGAGAGGCGTACTAATGTTCACTTCAGACTTGGTAGTCGCATGATACAAGATAGACTTGGACGTCAACACTCGTCGAACAAGGGCTCCTCAAGGTCTGGGAGCAGAAGAATTCACGACAGGTTGGGAAGGCGAACTTCCCCAAGTGAAAGCCCCTCAAGTTCTTCCTCTGAGGAAAGACGGCGCAAGCGCCGCAAAAGGGATGACTTCTTCTCAAGTGACTCCTCGGACAACGAGGACAAAGAGACAGGACACTGGAAGTCCAAAGGAAGACGTCGCGAGGAAGAGGACGAAGACATATCTCTTCCTTGGCGTCGTCTGAAAGTTGATGCATTCACACGACGCGTCAGTGATTACTCTGATCATAAGAAAAGGCACATGCCCACCAATATTAAAACATATGATGGAACGGGTGATCCTGATGACCACCTAAAAATTTTCGAATCCGCTGCTACTATCGAAAATTGGCCACAACCTGTGTGGTGTCACATGTTTAACTCCACATTAGTGGGGAATGCGCGAACTTGGTTTAGCAAGCTTCCACGAAGGAGCATAGACGGGGTTTGAAGAGTTACGAAAAGCATTCCGCTTGAACTTCACCCAGAGAAGGAAGTGCGCTAAGAACCCTGTCGAACTTGCCAGAGTAAAACAGCGCCAAGGGGAATAAACCAGTGCTTACGTGGAGCGCTTCAAGGATGAATGTATACACGTCAAGGCGTGTCCTGAAGTGCTAAAAATTTCAGGGTTCATGAATGGGATTAATAACCTAGAACTCATTAGGAAATTAAATGACAAGGTTCCCCAAACCTTCGATGAACTAATGAAGCGCACAAGATCCTTCATCCAAGGAGAAGCAGCCGTTGCGGATAGTAAAAAAGGCTACTCAAATTATAGGCAGCAAGAACAGCCTAGGAGACAATCCAATGATTAGAGCAGCAATCGCAGCAAGAATTATCGCAATCAGGGAAGTGGACGAGATAATGAGAAGTATACCCCCCCCCCCTCACAAAGACTCCGAGGGAAATATTTGTAACAGAAGGCGCAAACTTCCCAAAACCCCCACCAATGCGCACTCCAGAGGACCGGCGTGTAGGGAATGGATACTGCGGATACCATGGACAAAAGGGCCATACCACCAACGAGTGTGTCCAGCTACGACAACTAATTGAAAAATTAGTAAAGGAGGGTAGAATGGATCATCTCGTTAAGAATATTAAAGAAGGGAAGGATAAACAAAAGAATGGAGGTAAAAAAAAGCCATCCAAAGATAAGGCTGACATTATTTACATGATACAGTCATGGCAGCGTAAGACGAAGCAAAAGGTCAGTCAAAAATTCTCTTTAGGGAATGAGATATCCTTCCCCACTCTATCTGCGGACAACCCAGTAGTAGAGCCACTAACCATTGAGATACATACTGGGGGACACGATATTCGCCGCATGTATATTGATGGAGGAGCATCCGCAGACATTCTGTATGAACACTGCTTCAAAAGGCTGCGACCTGAGATACAAAGTCAGTTAATACCGGCCACGACGTCGCTGACTGGCTTCACAGGAGAAAAGATGTGGCCTATGGGGCAGTTACGCTTACTTGTAGTTGTGGGCGATGAACAACACTCTACAGCAACATGGATAAACTTCATGATAATCAAGTCTCCTTCACCGTACAACGGCATCATTGGGAGACCTGGAATATCATCCATGCGCGCTTTACCATCCACAGCACACGGGATGCTCAAATTTCCAGTAGAAGGAGGCATTGTCACCCTCTACAATACCACGGTGCCGCCTAAAGAATGCAACACGGTAACCAGTGAAGTGGAGAGTGTTCCAGAACAGCGCGCAGCTAAAATACCAAACCTAAAGGTTGCCATTCACCCTGATTACCCAGATCAACAAATATAAATTGGAGGGTCTCTATCTGACAAAGGTAAAGCAGCTGTGTGCGCACTCTTGCAAAAGAACCTAGATATCTTTGCATGGCAACCAAAGCACATGACTGGAGTACCACGATCTATCACGGAGCACAAGCTACAAATCCGACAAGGATTTCCTCCAATACGACAGAAAAAGCGCGGCCAAGCTCCGGATCGCGCAAAAGCCATCTTGGAAGAAGTACACAAACTGGTAGACGTAGGTATCATGCGGGAAGTCTACTACCATGACTGGCTTTCCAACCCAGTAATGGTAAAAAAAGAGTGATGGCAGTTGGAGAATGTGCGTAGACTTCACTCATCTTAATAAAGCATGTCCACAAGACTGCTACCCGCTACCAGAAATAGACTGGAAGATAGAATCTCTGTGCGGATATCCCTTTAAATGTCTCCTAGACGCAAACAAAGGGTACCATCAAATTCAGATGGCAGAGGAGGATGAAGAAAAAACAGCCTTCCACACAAGTCAAGGGGTATATTGCTACACAAAAATGCCCTTTGGTCTAAAGAACGCAGGCGCAACATACCAGCGATTGGTGGACATGGCCTTTGAAAAGCAAGTAGGTCGCAACCTGGAAGTTTACGTCGATGACCTTGTTATAAAGAGTCATACTGAGGAGGAATTGGTACGCGACATCGAGGAGACATTCAAAACACTGGGAAGGATAAACATGAAGTTAAACCCCAAGAAGTGCACCTTTGGCGCAACAGAAGACATGTTCCTTGGATATTTAATAGAACCTGGCGGCATCAAGCCTTGCCCAGAAAAGACAAAAGCTGTCATCGATCTCCCCTCACCGCGCACATTGAAAGAAGTCCAGTCATTAAACGGAAAGCTAGCTGGGCTAAACCGTTTTTTGTCCAAGTCAGCAGACAAATCACTCCCTCTCTTTAAAACACTCACGAAGTGCACAAAAAAATGAGACTTTCGTTGGACTGAGGAGGCAGAGGAAGCCTTCCAACAACTAAAGCAACATCTTGCAGCGCTTCCCAAACTCGTTGCACCCCGACCAGGGGAAGCATTGATCATGTACTTATCTGCAACTCATGGAGCAGTCAGCGCGGTGCTACTGACAGATCGAAACTCCGTTCAAACACCAATATATTTTGTAAGCAAAGCACTCAAAAAGACAGAGGCCAACTATACTGCCATGGAAAAACTGGTCCTAGCTCTAGTCTTCGCAGCTAAGAGATTGCGCCGATACTTCCAACGCACCCAATAGCTGTGATCATGGACCAACCAATCAAGCAAGTTATCTCTAAACCTGACGCATCAGGACGGCTACAAAAATAGAGTGTGTTATTGAGCGAGTATAACATCTCTTATAGACCGCGCACCGCAGTTAAAGGACAGATATTGGCAGATTTCATCAGCGAAAAGCCAGATACTGACACTCCACCTATAAAAAGTGAAACAACACTACAAGAACCATGGATTCTATTCACAGATGGATCCTCGTGCGTGGATGGATCAGGCGCAAGCCTTATCCTCACTAACCCAGAAGGAGTGAAATTCACTTACGTACTGCGTTCCCAGAAGGAGTGAAATTCACTTACGCACTGCGTTTTGAATCCACAACCACAAAACAATGAGGCAAAATATGAAGCCCTACTCGCTGGACTACGCATTGCCACTCAAATGGGCGTACGCAACCTAGAGGCAAATGTAGATTCCAGGCTAGTAGCCAACCACGTGTTAGGTGAATATGAGGCCAAGGATGAACACATGGTCCAATACCTCAAAAAAACCAAGTCTCAAATTCAGAATTTTGATAGGTTCACCATCAAACAAGTCCCTAGAGGAGAAAACAGGAAAGCTGACGCGCTTAGCAAGATCGCATCTACAAGCTTTGCGCACCTCTCAAAACAGGTATTGGTGGAGACTCTAAAAAACAAATCAATCTCGGAGATGGAAATATCCACAGTGATAGAGGAACAGAATCCTACGTGGATAACACCTATCATTGAATTTATAAGCAAAGGAATCTTACCACAAGATCAGAAAGATGCTCGTAGGGTACGGCGCACAGCGCAGAGATTTGAACTCCGAGATGGCGTCCTGTATCGACGTTCATTCCTACAACCATGGCTCCGGTGCGTTGGACCTCTTCAGGTAGATTATGTACTCCAAGAGATTCACGCTGGCTCATGTAGTATGCACTCAGGACTACGGTCCGTAGTGGCGCGCGCCCTGCGGTCAGGATACTATTGGCCTATCATGCACCGCGACGCGCGGGACATGATAAAGAAATGCAGCGATTGCCAAGTCCACAGGCCAATTCCGCGCCGACCACAACAAGAGCTAACCCCCATCACCTCACCATGGCCATTCTATAAATGGGGTATTGCCATTGTAGCTATAGATTATTTTACTAAATGAATTGAGGCAAAAGCAGTGGCAAGCATCACAGGAAACCAAGTCAAACACTTCGTGTGGGACAACATTGTATGTCGCTTTGGACTACCTGGAGAGATAATCTCAGACAATGGAAAACAATTATGTGATAACCCGTTTAAAGACTGGTGTGCGCAATTAAACATTACACAACACTTTGCTTCAATGAAGCACCCACAAACCAATGGCCTAGTTGAACGCGCGAATCGCAGTTTGGGCAAGGGAATAAAAGCGCGCCTTGACAGACATAAAGGAAGATGGGTGGATGAATTGTCACATGTTTTATGGGCCCACCGCACGAAAATTAAAACCAGTACCGGAGACACACCATTCTCTCTCGTCTATGGAACCGAAGCCATCATACCAGCCGAAATTGGAATGCCAACTATCCGTACAGCGAAAATAAACGTCACAACAAATGACGATGAGCGGCGCATAGACTTGGACCTGCTAGAAGAAAGGCGTGAACGCGCAGCTATACGAGAAGCAAAGGCTAAAGCAAAGATGAAGAAGTATTATGATGCAAAAGTCAAACATACTTCTTTCAGGCCAGGAGACTTTGTATACCGCGCCAATGATGCAAGCCACGCAGAAGATACAGGCAAGCTTGGACCCAAATGGGAAGGACCCTATGAGGTCACAGATGCACTAGGAAATGGTGCGTACAAGTTGCACGACATGGAAGGCCATGAGCTGGCACGCACTTGGAATATCTGCAATCTCAAGAGATGCTATCTTTAGGAAAGGCTACGGCTCACACGTAGACAACCTCGCACTTTAGTACGTGCCCAATAAATGTCTGTATTTGAATTTTCTTTTCCTTTTAGGAATTGTCTTTTATCTTAAAAAACTTGCAAGAATTAATAAAATGTTGTGGTTTCTAGCTAACTCCATAACACATTTAACTTTATTGCTTACATTTTTCTTATGTCTCAATATCGTTATTTTTTATATTTTTCCTACATGGCGCGCATGCACTTATTAAGACCTATGATGGCAGGAAGGATAAGTAAACCTACTAACTAACTCATTGAGTAAGAGGGCTGCAAACCCATCAACACTGGATCACGCATCCTTGCTAAGCGCCTTATTTTCAAGACGTTGAAGTAAGTTTAAATGCGCATTCCACGAAGGATGCGCAATATCACGTACACTGTACATGCTTAGCAATTTACAAGCCAATACTCTTGGTCATTTGATAAAGTCTTTGCAAAAAAACGCAAGTCTATCTTCACACTTATGATTTTAAGTTACGCACTTAATATAAGTCATTTTAAGTATGTCATGGTTTCAATTTGACTCTTGGATGATCTTTTCCAAAAGAAAAACAATCTAAGTACAAATAAAAAGGTGTACGACAAAAGACATAAATTATTATTCATCAGAACCATGAGTTTATACAAGTCATAACTACAAAGACATCTAGATGCTATGTGCACGCCTATGGCTTGAGCTACTAGCCGTAGACACCAACTCCCCAGCCTCACTCAACCTTTTTAAAAGGCTGCTATCCTCCTAAGACACCGTTGGCATGCTAACGGGAATCCCATCAGACCTAGGGAGATGAGCTGCGCCAACACCGCAAAGAATGGCCTTCCCCTTCACGCCCTTCTTATGTGCAGCCCTTGTCTCATGGGCCTCTAAGGACTTCTTCAAGGAAATCTCCTTCTCAAGGGCGAAGGGATTGAGCATATGACGGGGACGGACAAAGACAGGCACCTTCAACTGCGACTCATCTGGCTTCAAGAAGAAGTCAGGGTGCGCCTCCGCATCCTCAGCTATGTGTCTGGCCAAAGTCAAGCCCTGCATGATCACACTTATAGGATAATCCTGATCACGCTCTAAGCGGGCAATATGAGGAAAGTCGAAGACCTTCATCCTCTCCATGGCCTCCACCAGCTCATCAAAAGCATCCGCCCTATACCCAGGAACTTCTATAAGCGGCACAGTCAACATCTTGCTCTCATGAAGCTCTTCCGCAGCCTGGGCCTTGCCACGTGCTATGGCGCAGTCCACGACCTTCCCAAAGGCCTCTACAACCTCCTGGGACTCTAACGTGCCCATGGCAGCCAAGCGCAGACCATGGCTGATCAACCACCTGCACATACAATAACGCACGCATTATAGGATAAAGAATATTAAGGCACATAGTGGTAAACAAAGAATTCAGAAAGCAGATACATACCTGCGCTCAGCAATAGTAGACATCAGATGAGGATATAACTCCTCATCGTACTCTATACTAAGCTTACGCAGCTTGCTCTCCTGCACCTTTAGAGCACTCTCCACACGCTCGCGAAGTTCATCAATGTGGGCGAAGTGCTCGGTCTTCTTTTCTCGAAGGTACTTTAAACCCCAAGAGAAGTTAGCCCTGTACTGATGAACCTCACCGCGCTCTCGCTTTACCTCACCATCAAAGACAGCTTCTCATCTGCGAGCTTCCTAGCATATGCAGATGTAGATTCTACATCTGCTCGCGCATTAGCCAACTGCGCCCTCAGCAGAGCAATCTCCTCATCCTTCTGAGCGAGACTGCTACTTTCACCAACATATCGCGCCTTCAACTGAGTGACCAACTCAGCCTGACGCTCAGCAGTAGCGCACAACTCTTCCATTAGATGTTGCGCAGACACCTCCTCACTTGTTCTCACCGGCTCATCCACATCAGCATGTGCCGCTTGGGGTGGCACCGACCCCTCAGCAAACGCTGCATCACCCCCTGCAGCACCGTCACTACACGCAAACATAAAGAAGTCAAGAAATGTCACTGCGTATAACACGAATAAAAAAAATACTCAAAGGAATGTCACTTACGTAGGAGGAGAAGTCCCAGCATTAACAGAAGATGACGTCTCCTCATCTGTGGACTCATCCACAATAATGGTATGACGTCTGCGCTTAGAAGTCCCCTCACCACCATCCTCAGCAGCCTTACGCTTCACACCTTGGCGCTCTTCTTCGGAGTCAGTATCCACCTTGAGGATCCCAGCACTGGCGGACGACTCAACACGCGCAAGCTCAGGTGCCACCACTCCCTGCGCAGGAACAGTCTACACTGGTGTCGCTCTCATAATAGGCTGTGAGGTGTCAGAAGACTCTTCCCGGGCAAACTTTAGAAGGCGTCCAGCAGAAGCCTCCAAGACAGGCACTTCACCTTCCCTCAGGGGGCGCACGCCCATAGTCACCTGCATAGGCTTCTTCAATCTCACTACGGAAAATAGATCCATTTCTGTGCGACACATGAATGAACAAAAGAAGAACAAGTTAGTTGATAAAGCTAAAATATACAAGAGAGCTTACATTATAAAGGCGAGGATAAGAAAGGACAAGCATCCACCCCGGCCATCTTCATCCAAAAACGTCGGTACCTCATCGCTTGCCCCGAAGTAATTGCGACTCATTCCCATATGAACCAAAAATTCCTCAGAATAAGGGCTGATGGGGATGCGGTTACCATTAATGGTCTCGGCATCTCCTACATTGTATGTACCGGGATCTGGGCGCTCATCCTTTGGAAGCGTCCCTTGGGTATAAAACCTAGAGAGCTTGGTGAATACCCTATCATCTATCCAGAAAAACTTCTCTCTCCAATCCCTAAGGGAATCTACCTTTTCAGCATAACACTGATAGGGTCCTGGGTGCTTGGAGAACGTTACCCACCCGTTCGACCACGACGTGTTGTAAAACGCGCGGAAAAGGTTGATAGTAGGTCTTACCGCGAGTAATCGACAGTTTACCTCGAAATTCGTTATTTTTGCCGCACCTATACAGTGCAGCTGCGAAATATGGAGGCGATAAAAGTTGAGCACGTCGCTAAAAAATAGGGATATAGGCACGCACTGGTTTGCGAAATCAAAAAAGCGCGTATATACCCCTATCTTCCCCTCAGGGAAGTCCGCAATACATGCGTCCGCATCCGGTACCTCCGGATGCACCGCTAGCGGAATAAAGTAATCGGAGGAGAACTGACGTAGTTCATCCTCGCCCATCTCAGAATGGAACTCCTCTAATTGACGAACCATTTTTCCTAGTGGTATGCACACGCAATTACCTTTGATGCTACTAAGTTTTTTCTTGCACAAAGATTCGTGAATAGGAGGAAGTTGTATTTTTTCACTGTGGTAAACACAGTGAAAATGGGTACCCCTTATATAGGGTTTTCTCTCGCCTTGGATGAATGCCACGTGGATCCCACTATCTCCATCGTGTGGCTAGAATACCATGAGGTACAAGCACTTTTTCACGTTTCTCGAAGGACACGTGGATTACCTCCCCATTTACCGAGGTATCTTTGAGATATTTTGGGACTAGATACATAGTTCTAATTTTTGGTGGTAGATATATTGAATTTTTCCCGCCACGCTTACCGCTGATATCCTTAGTCTAGTATACGCGGCTACAACCCGCGCACACTAGACTGGGGGGACATGATGACGTATAGTCTATATTCGGGTCACGAACCCAAATGATAAACATTACTAACGCCCAAGCCCACTACGAGTGGGCTATCATGACAATGATTTGGGCCAGCATGCTAAACGGTTTGGGCTCACGAAAGCCCAAACCCATGTTATTTATGCTTTGGATATAGATATCTCCTATTTAAGGGATATATATCAAACCAGATATAGATCGAAGAGTAAGGAGCACGTATCAAATAAGGATTACATGCCTATATAAACAAAACCATAACTCTCGTTAAAGGTACGACTCACAACCCTAACTCTTCTACATAACCCTAAAAACCGATTACTTACTCTCACGCCGGAGGATAATCGTGGGAGACAATCCTACGATAAGCCTAACGATGTTTGTTTGCTTTCTTAGTGCGCAGGTCTCAAGCATTAAGATCTGATTGATACGGGAGCAGGAACCCAAACAAGGAACGCCCAACTTTTGTGTCAACACTTTATATATATATATATATATATATATATATATATATATATATATATATATATATATATATATATATATATATATATATATATATATATATATATATATATATATATATAGATTTTAATTCATTCAAATAAAGAATTAAACCTCTTATGTTTTTTTGGATTAATCGTTCATTTACTGTTTCACGTATGCATGGCATGAGTTTTGTTTTAATAAGCCTTTTATGTTTTACAATATATGTTATTTTTCGTTTGTTAATATTACTAGGAACTGGTACTAGTTTGACCGAATCTCATGGGTATATGAGGAGAGTGGGTCACTGTGTTACCTGGTCTTTAGGTGGAGCAGTACATTTTATTGCTACTTTCATGGTTTAGTTGGTTTCTTGTAAAGGCTATAAATAGCCTTAGTTGTATTCAATAAAGAGTAAGAATATCTGTGTGCAAGTTTTTCATTTCTCATACATATTCTTGAGTTTGAGTGTGAGTTTTGAGGCTTGATATTCTACATTTGGTATCAAGAGCTTAGTTCGATAAAAGGGCCGGTTTGAGAGTCGGTTTCAAGAAAAGGTGTAGCCCCTCGCTGCAGGGAAAATGCAGCAAGCGGGATCCTGGTTTTGTTTTGAAGGGGCTATGATGTTATATCACAGGTTCGTGGAAGGGGTTTAAGCAACCTTTGATCAGTTGTTCCGTGTTGAAGAGTCTAACCGACGGAGGTACATGAAAAACGAACGTGAAGGATCCATCAAAGCAGGTGGCTTTGGATTTTGTTCGTTTAGCAGGTTAATGAAAACGGTAAAAGCGGTAGCTCGTTTTCTTGATCGGGTGAATAAGGCTCTTGGAACGGGTTTGATCGGAAAAGGGTTGAAGCTGTCGTAAAGTGAATACATAGAAGGTGGTAAGTTGTAGGTCACCGGAAAATGGAGAGATTAACCGGTTCGCGGGATAAGCGGACGGGAAGAGTCGGGAAAAGCAGGTAGCTTTGATTCGGTTCGTTTGGCGGGTGAAAGAAAATGGTAGAAGCGGGTGGCTTTGTTCTTCTTGATCGGTGGAAGAATGCTCTCGTCTCACAGAAGTGTTATAAGCAAACGGGTTCTGTGTGGTGACAACAATAGTTGGGTGGTTAGAGACTTTGGACGAGACCAAGGTAGATGTCGAGAGTCCGGGAAAAGTCGGGAACGGAGAAACAACACGGTGTGAACATTATGGCGTTGGAGTTCAAATCGGGTGGCTTTGGATGTGGCCAGGGAAGAGTTCGTCGATCCGTGAAGAGTCAAGATGTTAATGAGCGGTTCCAACAGGATGCCATGTTACATGTTACAAGTGTTGTGAAGAATCGAAAGGGGTGAGCTAAAGAAGACTTTGGACGTGACCGTGGTGGAGGTCGGGTGTCCGGGAAAGGTCGAGAATCAAGATGGTGATTAAAGCTGCTGTGAGTGAAGAGTGTTAATAAACGATTAAGGGGGTGAATGTTGGATTAATCATTTATTTATTGTTTCACGTATGCATGGCATGAGTTTTGTTTTAATAAGCCTTTTACGTTTTACAATATATGTTATGTTTCGTTTGTTAATATTACTAGGAACTGGTACTAGTTTGACCGAATCTCATGGGTATGTGAGGAGAGTGGGTCACTGTGTTACCTGGTCTTTAGGTGGAGTAGTACATTTTATTGCTACTTTCATGGTTTAGTTGGTTTCTTGTAAAGGCTATAAATAGCCTTAGTTGTATTCAATAAAGAGTAAGAATATCAGTGTGCAAGTTTTTCATTTCTCATACATATTCTTGAGTTTGAGTGTGAGTTTTGAGGCTTGATATTCTACATGTTTTGCGTTATTACATTCTTGCATTACAAAATGTCTTAAAGTTTATCTCCAGCATATATAGGATTTGTAACTTAAACTCTTTGTTTTACAACGAAGTTACATATTTAACGGGCACAACAAATTCACGGTTCAGTATTAACAAAAAGAGTTTTAGACCACTTGAAATTTGTGTGAACCATTAGTTGATTTTATTATTAAATTCAAACATAAGAATTATTACACTTTTCTCCGCAACAAGAATATATCTGCGATTCAACCTCTTGAGAATTTTCTATTTTCGTTGCATGTTGTTAGGATTATAGGATATGCCATGTTTCCTGCATAAAGTGGCACCTTAAAAGTCAAGGAAGCACACAAACAAATACCACT
Organism: Artemisia argyi; assembly: GCA_030686995.1. Classification (NCBI taxonomy): domain Eukaryota; kingdom Viridiplantae; phylum Streptophyta; class Magnoliopsida; order Asterales; family Asteraceae; genus Artemisia; species Artemisia argyi. The sequence continues at coordinate 127,091,966 of CM060677.1, forward strand.
ACGTTGCATGGACAATTATTTACCTACATGGTTTGCGGCATGTATATTTCAAACGTTTATGTATTGTTTTTCTTTTAAAGTAATGCAATTATGTATTATATTATACCAATTTATATAGACTATATAAGTATATATTATCTTCACAAAAAAGTTAGAGCATTTTCTACTCCAGTGACATCTATTTGTTTCAATATGTACTAGTTTTAAAACTTGTGCATACATGAGATTTATGCAGATAGTATAACAAGTAATAATTATTTAATAACTTTGTTTTAAATTTAATGAATGTGACAATTCATAAATTTATAATTTTGTAATGTTTAAGATTTCTCTATAAAATTTAAAGTTTTAATACTTATATAGTTATAATGCCTGTGGACACAAGGGTTTTTACCATAATTTTTTCATTATTTGTTAATATTGATTAATATTTTGTATAGATTTTTATTTTACGATGGATTTGACGTTTTTTAACTGACATATTGTTTAGGTTGATTTTGTTTATATTTATCTATTTATATCATGTTCCAGACATTATGTGTGTTTAGTAGCATATAATGAACTTGAAAAAATATGGGTCGTTGTTATATGTAGAATCTCGTTTATTTATTTTTATCTCATAGTAACGTGTGAGGTCGTGTCTTCATTTTGATATTTATATTCCTGTTAATAATAATTTGAGCCGATTTTAAACTCGTGTTCGAGTTAAACTTATAAAGAAGAAAACATGAGTCGTTATTGAATGCGGACAGTTTAAAATATATATATATATATATATATATATATATATATATATATATATATATATATATATATATATATATATATATATATATATATATATATATATATATATATATATTTTATATTCTTATTTAATCTCATAAAAAGAAATAACATGAGTCGTTCGTATATGTATAATCTCATGTATTCATTTACATTATCACAATAATCCCGTGTTTTTCGTTTTCTATTTATAAGTCTATGCAAATACATAGTTTAATACTTATATATACTAATAATAATATTTATAAATAACAATAACAAATTATTATATTTTTTCTCTATAAAATATAAAGTTTTTATAAAGTATACGGGGTATTTAATAAATATATAAAGATGTGTAAAAACATGAAAACTGATAAGTGTTCTTTTTTAAAATTTAACTACTAAAGTTTTATTAATTACTTACACTTTTTTAAAGTCATTTGTTTGCAAAATTGACACACATGTTTTTAACATATCTAAATTTGACGAATCAAATTGAGCTTCAATTTTAACTTTTAAATTCAAATAACATTGCTCGATTTTGCCACATGTCACGATAAAATAACCTGATTGGTCCAACTTTTTCGATAAAATTATTTGACAAAATTAGTTCCAAATAATATAATTCTTTACAGAAACCCTTCTTTTATTATATAAAAGATTTAATAAAATATAAAGACACATGCCGTGTCTTAATCTAGTTGTAAACTCGGGATGCCATATACTAGTTAGATTTTTAACCTTTTTTTTTTTTTTTTTTTTTTTTTTTTTTTTTTTTTTTTTAATAAAGAAATTAAACATTCGATCGGTGCATGTTATGCTGTCGTTCAATTATACAAATCTTTAATAACAACAATATTTGCTTCCACTTAATAATATTTTGATATTTTTCTTTGTTATAACTAGTATCTAATAATTGAGCCAGATGCCCAGATGGTTAATGTGGGATATACGTACGATAATGTCGTAATGCATTATATACCACAATATCACATGCATATTCTTCAACTCTTCAAGTATTTTAACAATATGTTGTTTTGCAATTCCATGGATACAAAGTTGGGACAAAGATTTTAAATACCCCTCTAGTCCTAGTATTTGTTGGTTATCGTTTTTACGTATATAAGCCAGAAATGAAAAGAAAATATCATCACAATGTTTTCATACAAAAAAAGATGGATCAAAGACATACTTGATCAATTAAATTCAGGATTAGATATATGTTATTCAAGAGTGGGCTAACACCTAATGTCCTCTAAGAAGCTTTTTGTAAGCTTACTGCTTGGAGATTAATTTTTTTATTTTAAGCATGTGAACTGACCATAAAAATTCAAACATACATTTACATTTGTGATGCTACATGAATTAAGTAATTACTATTACCTTGAGCTTTATTCGTCGGTGGAAAAGCATACCACACTATTATTAATATTTCTAAACAGGAATTTTAAGTTTTTTAAAACAAAAGTTTTGTTTGCTGGTGCAAAAGCATCCTCACAATTCAACGAACCGCGTTATCATCATTCGTTTCATTACTATTGATGAAATTGGTGTTGAAGTGACCCACACTTCCACACCTTTCGTCACTAATATTACCAGTTTTCAATATAACAAAAGTGCACAATCTTCCTACTACGTACATGCATCGACATATAATAATAAAGTTGTAACATATTCCAGCTATTTTACAACCAAAAGAATTTCTACGTACATTAAATGTGACTTTCCTTGCCACCTTCCATTGCACTTCAAACACCCTATAAATACAAAACTTTCATGCCATCTATCATCACTTCAACATATAACTGAACACAAAGTAAAAAAAAACACTTCTGAAAATGCGGTTCACTTCTTTTTCCTCAGGGCTTCCAAGTTTGTACTTGGTGGTTCTATTTCTAGTTGGTTCTTCGCTTGTCTCAGCTGATTTCTACAATGAGTTTGATATCACCTGGGGTGAGGGCCGTGGTAAAATACTTAATGGCGATCTCTTGACACTCTCCCTTGACAATTCATCCGGTTCTGGATTCGAATCAAGAAATGAGTACATGTATGGCAAAATCGATATGCAACTCAAGCTTGTAGCTGGTAACTCTGCTGGCACGGTCTCTGCCTACTATGTAAGTTTCTAGCTAATTAATTATGTTGTTTATATCATCTGTTGTTATATATATATGGTACCTAAATGTAAAAAGAAAATAAGTATGCTAAACATGGTTTATTGTGATTATGTTTCAGTTGTCTTCAAAAGGGTCAAACTGGGACGAGATTGACTTCGAGTTCTTGGGTAACTTAAGTGGTGATCCCTACGTTTTACATACAAATGTTTTTAGCCAAGGTAAAGGCAACAGAGAACAACAATTCCATCTGTGGTTCGACCCAACGTCTGATTTTCACACTTATTCCATCCTCTGGAACCCTAAACACATTGTGTAAGTATTAATATGCATGCACGTACTAAAACCATCTTTGCTGATATATTTATTCAGATGTTTTTCTTACCGGTCTTATATTAATGTCCAGATTTTCGGTTGATGGAACTCCCATTAGAGAGTTCAAAAACATGGAATCAATTGGTGTACCTTATCCTAAAGATCAGCCAATGAGGATACATTCGAGTTTATGGAATGCTGATGATTGGGCAACAAGGGGTGGGCTTGTCAAGACTGATTGGAGTAATGCACCTTTCACTGCTTCATACCGAAACTTTAGGGCCGATGCTTGTGTTGTATCTTCTGGTAAAAATTCTTGCGGTTCTAATGCCAACCCAGCATGGTTATCTGAGGGTTTAGATAATACAAAGCAGGAGAGGATGAGATGGGCACAAAAGAATTATATGATCTACAACTACTGCTCTGATTCCAAAAGATTTCCTCAAGGGTTTCCTCCAGAGTGCAAAATGGCATAAGGAGTGTTGAATAATCGTTTATATACTTATACTGTTATACATATTATATACACTTTGAGTATGGAAGTTGTTTATCATTAAGTTTGAGAATTAAATTTAATTATTTATAAATCTTTTCGTGTAATAATAACAGAGAATAATAATTAGAACACATGGATGTTCCATCATTATTTGATAATATGTCATTTTTTCTTATTTTATTTTTTTTCTTCTATCTACTATCAGTAATTAATATCTTAATCCTCCTAATGATGCCTAAAAAAAACACGAGCAATCATATATTGTCATTAAGCTTGTTTTCACCATTTTATCATATGATAGTAATTGATTGATATATGAAATCGTTGATAAATGTATGTATGCTATAAAATAATACTATTAACAAGAAAAACTCAAACATGATAAATACATGTCCCTCTTTTCTTACCTTGCTGAAAAATATGGATATCATACATGGATAATATATGAAATTCGTGGAAACTCTAATTTGACCAGATTCGTATTTCAACCACTTTGACTCTAGTTAATCATATAATAACAGAACACCATAAATATATTAGAAATGCGATCGAGATAACATGTTACACTGAAGTAGCTTAAAATTAAATAGGATGCATCCAAACAACCAAATTGGCACACAAGAAGTTCAAGCATCATATTTAATGGACTGTAAACGATTGAACATTAAGATCATTAAATATACTATTAACTGTTTACTCACAAGTGCTTTTTGTATTCGTATACATTAAATGAACGGCTATCAACAAGAGTCATGAATGAACATGAATAAAAGTCTTATTCGTTTATGTCTAATTATATGTTCACTAATATCCATTATAGTTCATTTATATGCTTACGACTGAATATCATATATTATTATTATTATTATTATTACCAATGGGCTTGTGGTCCACTGGGCATGTTTTATTCAGTTAAGCGTGCCTAGTGGAGAGTAGTACCGGTTTGGGTGACCAAACCGGGAAGTCCTCCCTTGTGGATCACTGCCCTGTCGGTACGATTTCAAAGTCTTTCAATGAAGGTTTCAATCCACAAGGGTTCGAATCTGGAGAAGGCAGAGTTTACTTCAATTTAAGTGTCGTGCCTTCGGGCGGCTTAAGTTGAAGGTTTTCCCCCCATCGGGTTTCAAATTGGACTTGGATTTCCCCAATGAAAGTCAATTTTCAAAAAAAAAATTATTATTATTATTATTATTATTATTATTATTATTATTATTATTATACATTTTAAGTAAAATAGTTATACATAAACAAAATAACACATTCAAAATAAAATGTTATACATATTTTAAATATTTTACATGCGTTTTCGTATGATCATTTATATTTGTCCGATTAACGTCTTAAGGAACGAACATAAACAACCACAAATAACCTTATTTTTTTTAACGGACGAATCTGAACAAGAAAATTCTATTCATTTAAGCTTTTTTCCCATTCATTTAACGAATATGAACAAGAAAATTCTATTCATTTAAGCTTTTTTTCCATTCATTTGTTCGGTTACACTTATACGAGTGAAAACGAACAAAGTCCGGTACGTGTCCGTCTAATTCGTTTACAACTCTAATTATACAGCTAGCATATGATTTAAGTGCATATAGAAAAAGCTTGCTGTGTAGCAGGTAATTCTGTTATGCGCAAGGTTTTCAAGATCGGGATCCTACCCAGGATCGTTTTCGTATTTACAAGATCGTGATCGTAAGATCCTACTATAATGTTATTTTCTTAATAGTTTTTGTAATATTATACAAATTTACAAATTATTATATATTATAAAAATAAAATTATATGAATGTTGCATCAAAATGTTGTCATAAATTATGATTATGAAATATTTAATAAGATTAACATGTTGTTTTTTAAATTCTATAAAAAATAATCTAGAAATGTGCAGTTTTTTAGTTTGTTATCCGAGAAAAGTAGGATCGGATCGGATTAGATCTTAAGATCCTATAGTCAAGATCGGGATCCTATAAGATCTTAAGCTTTCAAATATCCTATGTAAGATCCGGATCGTTTTTGCTTTGCAGTATCGTAAAATCGTAAGATCCTAAGATCAGGATCGGGATCCTGACAACCATGGTTATGCGTAAATCACTTCTCTCCAAGATACTACATCAATGTGTTGCATGATTTTTAAGACATCTTATTGTCCGTAGACATAGGTCGTCATTTATATGAATCACGTTAAGCCCCAGCGTTATTGATTGTTTGTTTATTCTTTTCTAGTTTAATTATTGCGTTTAACTAGGTGATTTTCAAATTAACCCTTTATATCTCCTAGTTTTGACATTGTTTTAGAACTTCTAAAATTGGTCAACCAGAAAAACATCTAATTTGAAAATTGCTTTCCTTTCATATTAAGTTTCAAAGTTATAGTAAATGGCAACGAATTTCAGTGCTAAGTTTAGTCTTGGATCTAGGTACAAATTCTGCTAAATAACGTTCAAGTATTTAATGTGTGTCAACGATTCAGAAAAATAGGGCTGAAGGTTTCAAGTTTTTTCTATCAACCAATTAATTAACATCTTTTTAGCTCCCTACACAGCTATATAAATGGGTCAAATTATAACGTCTTCGAATTGTCACAACACAAAACACGTACGATGTCTACTCCATCTAATTCGGCAACTATGCTATGTTTGGTACCTCTTATAATCTTGAGTTGTATGAGATTTGTATTAGCTGCTAACTTTCATCAAGACTTCGATATTTTGTGGGGCAATGGCCGCGGAAGCATTCTTAGTAATGGAAAAATGCTACGGTTGTCCCTCGATGAATATTCTGGTTCGGGGATTCAAACAAAATGCCCATATTTCTTTTTAAGGATTGACATGCAAATCAAGCTTATTCCAGGAAACTCTGCCGGCACTGTTACCGCATTCTATGTAGGTTCTTTACATCATGTTCTCCTTTTTGTACAAATATATATGATTTATTAGAATGTGCAAATAATTTATGTAATTTTGCTTAGTTAGCATCAGAAGGTGATAAGCGTGATAAGATAGACATTGAGTTCTTAGGAAATCTGACGGACGAGCCATACACTGTCCATACTAACATATTTACGAAAGGAAACGGATCCAGAGAGCAACAGTTTCACCTTTGGTTTGACCCGACAAGAAATTTCCACACGTATACAATTACTTGGAACCCTTTTATGATTGTGTAAGTATCCATCTCTACCGGTTTTAATGTCACAATGAATAATATATGAATATCTTTTATAATCGATCTTAATTTGTGTTGTTTTTTCAGAATGTATGTAGATGGGACGCCCATTAGAGTGTTCAAAAACATGGAATCAAATGGAGTCCCATATTTGAAGGACATGCCAATGAGGGTGTACTTGAGCCTTTGGGATGGGGATCAATGGGCCACGAGAGGTGGGACAGTCAAAACAAACTGGACGGAATCTCCATTCAAAGCATGGTTCAGGAATTATAAGGTTCGGGGTTGTGTTTGGATGAATGGAGAATCCAGTTGCAGTTCAGGAAGCTCAAATGCTGTAAAACACGATTGGTATAACCTAAAAGAATTGGATTCGAGTAGCAACGAGAAGCTAAAATTGGTACAACATAAACATATGTTCTACAGTTACTGCAATGACTCTAGTCGCTTCCCCCATGGTTTTCCCTTAGAATGTGACCAAAAATAACTGACATAACCAGATTGGATCATGATTTTTGATCATCTTTTTGTCATATCCATTTTGGTGAATAAAATCGACTAGTTTTCAAATGTTAACTATATACTTCATTAACATGGAAAATGCTAACTTTACTAAAATATTCTTGGATTCTCTTCGCGACCATCTTGACGACAGCAGGGGCGCAGCTACATGGGGGCGGGGAGGGGCGCCTGACCCCCCGAAATTTTTTTTGCGATGTAGGGGGTATATAGTTTTTGTGTAAAAAAATTTCGGTATATTCGGTTTCGACCCCCCAAAATTTCGGTATTACCTGAAAAATAGCGTTGGGAAAAAAAAAATTTAGATCCCGACCCCCCAATGAAAATTTTCTAGCTTCGCCACTGAACGATAGGATATTTTGAAATGGTTTTATGTGTAAGAATTGGCGCGACAAGCGAGTTTACACGAGGAAATAATCTTTTTGCCATCGACATGGTACTTCATCGAAAATGATACAGTACCTCTATAGTTCAGACTCTGTCAATTGAGGGATTTTTGTTTATTGTAACATGTTTGCAGCATGAAAGATGTATGTAAAAGAAGATTTTCAATACTTTCTGAATGTTTACACATATATTAAGACTTATCATCTTATAAAATTTATTTGGGATTGTTATACTGTATCTTTAATCATGATTAATACACCTCCTTTGTCTGATTTTAGGCTTTTAACAATTATAATGAATCGGGAATGCGACTTGGATAAAGTTTTCACCACCAAACTTAACTTTGTGATTGAATCAAGGATAAAGCACTTAAACACCACTAAGCTAACCAAATTGGCGAAAGTTAATGTTTTTCTTTAAACGGCGTGTTTACTCAACAAGACGCTAGAGAAAGGGGCTTACGATGAATTCATACATGCAAATTTGGTTCAATGATCCACTTGGTCCATATTAGGATAGATTACATAAACCTATGAACAATTCAAGAACGAGAAAGAACTTTAATGTCTTCCTCGAGCATGTCTTTTCTTTGCGGGGTAAGGTCAAAGCACACGTGGTTTATAAATCTCCAAATAATCCAAGTGGTAGTTTGAATAAACACATCTAAGCAAATTTTCAATCAACTATTAAGGAGTGTAGAATCACTCTGTGTAATTAGGTTTTGTGAAATTGTAGGATCATTTTTGAGACACGCCTATTACAAACCATCTTCCAAAGGTTGTTTGCAATCGAACAATCTACAAACAGATGTTGATTAGTCTCCAAACCATCATCACAAGTTCGATATCATTTTGAATGGATATCAATTCCGTTATCAACAGGGTTGCAACAAATAGGGAGACGATCCAAAAAATACCTCAATGATCGAATGGATATTAATCTTGATAGGTAGACCTTTTTTTTTTTTTTTTTTTTTTTTTTTTTTTTTTTTTTTTTTTTGTGAAAAGGGTGAAATATTATTAATCACAAAAAGTACAACAAGTTTCTTCACAACCATGGACATATCCCATGTTGTGTTCTGAAACTTATTAACAACAAATTAGTTTGACTAGACAAACATTCTATACTACTAATACTTTCGTAATACAAAAAACAACATATACAATCAATCTATACTTCTTCATTTATCTGCTTCTTCTATAGCTCTGCTTCTGCTCCTTTGCTCCTTCTTAACTGCACATTCCATTTCTTTTCAACTGCCTTGACATTCTCATTATCTTTCACCACAAAACTCATAATTCTCTATTTAATACTATCCATTATATTTTGTATTAGCACATCTTGTGTTCTCTCATTGCTCTTGAATATTCTTGTGTTCCTTTCTTGCCATATGAAGTACACTGTTGCTCCCAATACTAATCTTCTAAGAACACTCCATATACTTCTATTTGCTTTTAACTGAGAGAATTCATCAATTATTCTATTCCATTTGAATGAGAACTTTTTATCAATGAGTTTCTGCATCTCATTCCATACATTCTCTGTATATTTGCATTTGAAGAATAAATGCTCATGAGAATCTTGATTGAGTTTGCAAAATACACATCTCATAACATCATTTGGTTTCCATATAGCAATTCTATCTTGTGTCATAAGCCTATCCTGTATTGCCATCCATAGAACAAAAGCATGTCTAGGTATATTCTGTGAAAACCAAACCACATCCTTCCACAATACATTATTTCCAGTACCACAGAAATCTTTCCAAACCCATTTTGTTGCAAACTCAATTTTATTACCAGCATTAGTAATCCACATAGCTTTGTCTGAAACCTCATTATGCAGAACTGGTATTTGGATGTTGCTCAAAATTGGGTACTTATCAGACCACTCCTCAAGCCAGCCCCAACTACCATTATTGATCAATTTTTCCACAGAACAGTCATTTGGCAATCTTGCATTATACACTTCCCTTGTAGAAATATATTCACATAATGGTCCTACTTCACACCACTTATCAAACCATGCAGAAATATTTTTCCCATTACCAATTTTGTAGTATACATGTTTTCTGACTTTTCTCTCAACCTCAGAATATTATTCCACCCAATACTACTATTACTATCCTGTTGTATTTCCCATAGACTTCTTCCTTTAAGCTTCTCCACATTTATCCACTTAACCCACAATGTATCTTTCTTAGCAGCTATATTCCACAAGTGCTTCATATTCAACACTTCATTCCACACTTGTAAATCTTTTATACCCAACCCACCTTGGTCTTTAGGCTTACAAATATTGTCCCATGATATCTTAGCTTTCCCCTTAGTTAACTCCCCTTGACACCACAAAAAACCTTTAAGCAACTTGTTAATTTCTTTAATCACAGTCTTAGGAAGGATGAAAACCGATGACCAGTATACTTGCAAAGAAGATAATACTGATGCAATTAGTTGTAGTCTCCCTGCAAAAAACAATGTTCTATTTCTCCAATCTTGCACTCTGCTTCTAACCTTCTCAACCAATGGCTTGCATTCAGTTACACTTATCTTTTTAGTTATCAATGGGACTCCAAGATATCTAACTGGTAGCTTTCCTATTGTGAAAGGTAATATTTGCACAATGTTTACTTGTTCAGGAATAGATAAACCTCCAAAGAATATAGTGCTTTTTTGCATATTAACTTTAAGCCCAGAGAACTGACTAAATTCATCCAGAGTCTTCTTAATTACCTTAACGGAGTTGCAATCACCATGACTAAAGACTGTTAGATCATCAGCAAACCCTAAATGTGTGATTTTTAATTTTCTGCATCCCTGATGGTAAGTAAAATCCTCAGCATCCCTAATATTCTTCTTCATAAGCAGATTGAAAACCTCCATTGCCATTGTGAATAAGTAAGGTGATGTAGGATCACCTTGTCTTAACCCTCTACCCCCACAGAAGTAACCAATCCTCTCACCATTGACATTAAGAGTGAATTTTGTAGTTGTTACACAGGTCATGATCCATCCAACCATTGTTCTATGAAACCCAAATAATTCCAATGTTTTCTTAAGAAACTTCCAATCTAATGTATCATAAGCTTTCTGTAGGTCAATTTTTAGAGCACACTTTTTAACTTTTTGTTTTCTATTGTACCCCCTTAGTAACTCCTGTGCTAACAAGATATTATCAATAATCTGTCTCCCAGCAATGAAAGCACTCTGATTCTCATGAATAATCTTCCCTAACACCCCCTTAATTCTATTAGTTATCACCTTACTAATGCATTTATATAAGACATTGCAGCAGACAATAGGTCTAAAGTCAGAGACCTTATTAGGTGTTGGGATTTTAGGAACTAAAGAGATCAATGTAGCATTCAACTCACCTAGAAGTTTTCCTGAATTGAAGAACTCCTGAATAGCTAAGCATACTTCTTTCCCAATAATACCCCAAGATGCTTTAAAGAATTTGGCTGTGAAACCATCAGGACTTGGTGCTTTGAAATCTTCTATATCAAACATGGCCTCTTTAATTTCAGCATCAGATACATGTCTCACCATTCTTTCTGCTTCCTCAATTGATAGTTTATGTGTAAATTCAACATGATCCTCTTGAAACTCTGCAACTGTATCACTGGTACCCAAAAACTTTTTAAAATGCTCCAAAAATTGCACAGCAACTTGTTCTTTCTCATAGCAGCATCCATTCTCATCACATATATTCATGATTCTACTTCTGTGTTGTCTACCCTTGATGATTTTGTGAAAAAATTTAGTATTTCTGTCCCTATCCTTCATCCATTCAACTTTAGCTTTTTGCATTAATAAACTTTCCTCATCTCTCATTGCTTCACAATATTCATGAAGAAGATTGCAACTTAATTTCTTTGTTTTCTCACAGAATGGATTTTTATCAACTTCTTCTTGTGCAATTTTAATCTTTTCTCTCAACAAATTGACTCTATCATAAACATTTCCATTCTTCCAGCTCATATAATTCAATTTGTGTTTCAGCATCTTCATTTTCTGAATCACCTTGTACATTTGAAAACCATTGACATTCTTCTCCTATTCATTCTTTACCACTTGTAGAAACTCCTCTTTCTCAGTTATAAAATTTGACATTCTAAATGCTTTCTTTCTTTTTGTCCCTCCACTTGGTATTACTAGCACAGCAGGTGAATGATCAGAAATGATATATGGTAGATACACACAATGAGCTGTTCTAAAAGTATCCGGGAAAGGTTCATTGATCATCACTCTGTCCAATTTTTTCAATGTTTTACAGTTAGGGTTTCTTAAACTTTTAGTCCAAGTGAACTGAAAACCAGAGCTCACCAAATCTTCAATTTCCACATTCTCCACACATTTCTTGAAATCAATCATATCACTTGTATGCATTGAGGTTCCATTGGAATGTTCATGAACTTCAAGTGTTACATTAAAGTCTCCCATAATCACCTATGCAGTCCCATTTGTTATATGTTTATAAGCTCCCAGTTCATTCCACAATTTTCTTCTTTCCATTCCTGAATTGCTAGCATAAACCACTGTACAGAAAAATCTACTCTTTTGACCAATTGTTTCTGCCATTAACAACATACTTTGCTTGGTTTTATTAATTAACCAAACATCCACCATATTCTGATCCCACCCCATCATGATTCTGCAACCTTTATTGTTGTCTTCAGCATTTGTCACATATTCCCAATTACCAAAAGTGTAGTCACCCACTTTCATTATTTTGTTGTATTTGATGTGTGTTTCAAGTATTGCACACATCTGCAATTTCTACTCAGCAATAAACTTTCTAACCTCTTTCTGCTTTTCAGAGGTGCTAAGGCCTCTTATGTTCCATGTTGCAATTTTAAAATCCATATCCTCTCTTTCTATTTTTAGCTCACTTTAATCTCTCAATTCTTTTGGCTCACTTATACACTCTGTCTGTTTTTAAAAACCCACAAGCCTCTCTTTCTGTTTTTGATCTCACAAATTTCTCTCAATTCTTTTAGCTTTCAATCTCTCTGTCTATTTTTCCACACAAATACTCTCTTTCTGTTTTTGACTCGCCAATCTCTCAATTCTTTTAGCTCCCAAACTCTGTCTGTTTTTGCACACAAATACTCTCTTTCTGTTTTTGTTCTCCCAAACTCTCTAAATTCTTTTAGCTTACAATACACTCTATCTGTTTTATTCACACAAACTCTCTTTCTGTTTTTATTCTCCCACTATCTCTCAATTCTTTTTGCTCACTATTCACTCTGTCTATTTTTCACACAATACAAACTAAAATACAAAAAAACAAAATACTATATACAATTCAGATCCAATTCCTTATTCAGTTAAGGGTATGACTGCTCACCCCCTCAATTTCATTCCTGGTCAGACTTTCTCCTGTTTCAGATAAGTCTTGAACAATATCTTCTTCTTTCTCTATAATACCTGCTGCACATAACTGTTCCTTCTTATCTCTATAATATCTTTTCATATCCTCATTCCAACTTTCCCATTCTTCCACAGTTGGGTCACCATTATTACCTAACACTTCATCAACTTGCTTCCTTTCTTCATTATTAGGCCTTACATCTTCCTCATCCATTAGTGCATTTAATATTGCAAAACTGTTACTGCCTAAGATATTCTCTGTATTCTTGTATTAGCTATTCTTAGAACTAGCAGGCATATTGTTTACTTTATTAGGTGTAACAACTTTGCTACTACTCTCCTTCTTTTTTGGTATACTAGCCTCATTGCTCTTCTCCATGCCAATTTTAGTACCCACTTCTCCATTTCTCTTTATTCTGTACTCCTTTTTATTGAAGCTTTGTTTATAACCTTCCTTTCTATTAGTATAACCATTTCCTCTAGTATAACCATTCTGACCAGTTTGATCATTTCTCCTATAATTGTTACTATCAGCTTCATTCCTATTCTTTCTATATTGTACCTCTTTAAATCCATCATTGTTATCACATTGCTTATCATTTTGTTTCCCTTCATTCTTATCCTTAGGTATCATCCTGCATGTTTTCTCTTCATGACCAAACACACAACAGTGGCTACATCTAGATGGTTTCCATGCATACTCCACTTGAACAAACTTAGTCATACTAATGCTAGCATCCTTTTTCTTATATGCAACTTCAATAACATCTTTCAACTGTTTCTCAGCACTTAACTCAACTAGCACCCTAGCAAATCCAAGTCTACCAATCCCTGTCATACACATTTTAGTAGTCATTTCATCCATGATGATTGGCTTGCCTAGAAAACTTGCTAAAGAGCTAATACCCTTAACACTCCAAGCCTCTAAAGGCACATTCAGTAGTTTGACCCACACAGGTAAATTCTTAGGCTCAGTCTTGTCTAGACACACATCAGTACTCCATCTTTGTACAAAAAGCGGTTCGTTATTAACCATCCATGGTCCATTGCTTATAACCTGAAGTATCCCCTGCTCATCTTGGAATTTAAAAAAGAATATCCCCTTTTCATTCACATTCATATCAACCATCCCATATTTGTTCCACATTCTTCTTAAATGGTATCTAGCTTCATTGAAACTCACCATACAACCAAGAAACTGACCACAAATAGTTTTATCCCACTTAGCACTTCCTAACTCCACAGTCTCTTCATCAAATATTGCAATTTCTACTCCATTATCATTAACCTCAGTAGGAACTAATAGTAACTTGTTATCAAGTGCATTATCCCTAAGAACATCAACAAGTGTCCTATTAGCCCCATTCTCAGTAGTTTTAGCATTAGTTTCTTTCAATGTATTGTCACTAGTTTCAGCTTTTGAACTAGTACTATCCTGAGAAACACTAGCATTCTTATTAGTATCATTAGCATTACTACTAGTTCCCTGATCATTTATATCATTCTTCTCCTAATCAACATTCACATGAGAATTCAAATCATTCCCATCATACACATGAGTATTCTCACTAGCAGTATCATCAATAGTTTTAGACTTGTTTACATGACTTTGCAGAGCAGGAAAACTATCACCACTCAAATCTCCATCAAAACCATTCTCCTTCTCCTTATTCCCCATCTCTTCACTAACTTTTCCATCACCATTAACATTTCCACTTCCATCTTTCTTCTGCTCTTGATTGTTCTTTTTTCCATTATTCTTACTTCCATTTCTTTTCTTTTGACTAATAACTGAATCCCCATACCTAGTAGGAGGCCTAACATTACGCGTTGATGTTCTATTATTATCCGACATGCTTGTAAACAATACTAATCTTCAATACAGAACAATTACACTAATATTTTTGGTTTTTATTCTAGAAATGAAGAAAGATATGGAAAAGATTCAAACAACAAATAAAAAAAAACCCTAATTTCCACGAATTGGGGGTTTCCTCTATACCGGATGAAATTCAAATCAAATCACACCATTACATGCGCAATGATGAGACTAAATGATTTATGTATTTAGAATTGAAAAAGATTATGATCTGATTGGGTAAGTAGACCCTTTGTTTATTGGTAATCCATTCCAAATCAATAAGGATTCGTTGATTTGTTTTCTCAAAGTTGACACAATGAAGAGGTTGGAACATTGGTGATTAATCTTGTATTCCTACCAATCTGAGATTCGGGGAAGGGTAAGCATGCTTGTCAACTGCACCTCTTCAGGCCCACCGCTAAGGCTACCCATAGTAAGAACATCCGATCCTCTTATTTTCTTTGTCACGTCAGCTTTCTCGCTCCAGCGATCTGCAGGCGATTGGGTACCCCAGTAAGGGCGACCAAGTTCAATATATATATATATATATATATATATATATATATATATATATATATATATATATATATATATATGGGGGGGCTTTATTTTCAGAATCCTGTTGAGGGCGGGAACTGCGAGAACTCCAATTTTGCATTAGAAAACATGCATGTTCATATAAAACATATATGTTTTCTTACATACACCTTAATACACATGGCTGCGTATTAAGGTGTATGTAAGAAAACATACATGTTTTATATGAACATGTATGTTTTCTAATGCATAATTGGAGTTCTCACAGTTCCCGCATTTAACAGGGTTCTAAAAATAAAACCATTTTGCATTGATCTGTTGCACTTAACAGGTTTTTATATGAACATGTATATTATGTATGTATGTGTATTAAGGTGTATGTAAGAAAACATACATGTTTTATATGAACATGCATGTTTTCTAATGCAAAATTGGAGTTCTCGCAGTTCCCGCACTTAATAGGGTTCTGAAAATAAAGATATACACTATATATATATATATATATATATATATATATATATATATATATATATATATATATATATATATATATATATATATATATATATACACACACACACACACACACACACACACACATATTTAACCGGTCAAAAAAAAGTACCAAACGATTGTCGATCGCCCCCACGACCAATTTGTTATTTTTGCATAATGCGATCGAGTCCCCACAGAAGGTCGATCACAAAAGGTCGATCGACTGGGGATCGATCCTGGGTATCGATCGCGACCTCCTTCGGTGGGTAGCCTAACAAATTGACGTCAACACCAAACCCCAGTCTTAGGCCCTAAGAACACTCATATAATCTATTAAAATAGTAACTTAAACTTTTAGAGTTATTTGTTAAATTTAGTAATTTGTGTGACTTATCCTAAAAGTTTGTATAGAATTAGAAAAGGATCTTATGACAGTTAGTTTATTCTATAAATAGGGATTGATAGCTTTAAAATTCTTTGTACCTTTTTAATTAGAATTTGTTAACTTTGAATTATAATTTTGTGTTTGGTACCTTGAATTTGGTTTTGTATTTGATTCTTCAGTTTGAATAAAGTTTTCTCTTTGTTAGTCGAATTTTATTTGTTTGTTTCTTCTTTGAATTACCAACAAGTGATACCAGAGCTATGTTCGTTTCGCCATGAAAAAAGAAAAAAAAAAAAAAAAAAAAAAAAAGTTTTTTTTTTTTTTTTTTTTTTTTTTTGGGTATTGAAGATTCGTTTAGAGTTGTTGCTATCGTTTGTATCATGTAGACATGTATTCACCATGTAGTTGTTTGTTTTGGTAGAGTGATTTGGTAATTGGACTTATGTGTTAGATATTGGGTTTGTTATCTGATTCTTTTTGTGGACATTCTTTAGGTTTTTGAATAAAAAAATAATTATGGCACCTGCTTTTTTTGTTCGTGTTACATGCCAACAATATTGGTTTGAAGAATTTATGGGTCCGTTTGGTTTGTATGTCGGTTTGGAATTAGATTTGGATTTGGATTTAGTGTGAAAGAAAGTAATGAGAGAGAAAATTAATAATTGTTTAAATTATGTATTAGTTTGAAAAATAAAATATAAAAAATAAGACTAACAATAAACAAATATGTGGTTGAAAATTTTTAAATAAATAAAAGATGAAATTTGATTGGTTGATATCACTAAAAGACACTAGTATAGGTAGAAATAAGTAGGGTTGGATCAGTTGGAAAACCCTTTGCCTCTTAACCTAGAGGTCAAGGGTTCGATCCTCACTCTCTACAAAAGGCCGGAGGTCCTTTTCTACCTTAGGTAGAACCGGAAGCAGCCTCTCTACCTTAGGTAGGGGTATGGTTGTCTACGTCTCAACCTCCCCCATACACCGTGGAATACGATATTGGGACCCATAACCCGTGGAAGACGGTATTGGGAGTTACTTTACACTAGTATAGGTAGAAATGAATCTATCACTCAAAATGGTAGGGCCAGGGAATCAAAATGAAACCAAACAATTTATTGCATGTTTTTTTCAATCCATACCCACTAATACCCGTAAACCAAACGGGCCCTATGTTCTTAAATCAAGAATTGATAGTTCTGTTTGGGTATTTGGCATATAAATTTGAATTTGAAATTTGGACCGTAATCTTTATCACATAAGTAGATTGTTAGAATTATCTCAATCATATTTGGGTTTATTTATTAAGTTGAATTATTGTAGCTCGTTCGTCGAGTTTATTTATTAAGTTGAATTTTTTTGATACTTGGATAATAAATTGGAAGTTGGTCTGTAATACTTATCGATAAGTGCGTCATTAGAATTTGAATTTGATATTTGAAATTTAAAGATCGATTTGTTGTTTGAAGACTTGATTCAAGTTGTTTGAATTTTGTTCAATCATTTGGAATTTGTCAGTTTAAAATTTTGGTTCTTCGTTTGTCAGGCTTTTGAAGTTGGTTACCCGAATTTGATTGTCTTTGTTAAAGATTGATAGAAATTAGTTCAATTGAGGGTTCAAGTGGCCTGAAGGTACGGAGTGTACACCCATCATGTTATTGAACCACCTGACTCTAGTGGTAAAGTGTTATTCAGGTTACTGATGAGTTCAGCTTATGCTGAAGGATCTTATCAGGGAGTAGTCTCTTCAGTGGGTGAACTCTTCAGCAACCAAACTCAGGAACTAAACAACTCCTTCAAGGAGCATGTTCTTCAACAAGTAAACACGTTGGACTGAATTCAAACTAACTTGTAACGACTTTAACCTATTCAAGAGCAGTTATAACTGCAATTAATGACCACGTTTAATTGGTTATATAACCACTATTGCAATCATGGAGGAGTATTATGAAGAGATTAATTGGCCGATCAATTCTCATAATTCCATTAACTAAGAGTTTATTTTTCTATAAATAGGAACACACACATGCATCGAAAATACAGAAAATCTAAACACCTAGAAGCGAAAGGGTTCTTGCTTTGTGCCTAAAACAAGAACAAATACTTGGTCTTATCCCAAGAAGATATTTGTGCAACCCAGGCATAAGGTCGAATAGCTTTCTTTGAAAAGTGACTACACGATTTTAAGTGATATCAAATACTCATTGATTATTTATACCTAACTGGGAAAACCACCAACAAAAATTAGATGCAGAAGGAACTACATATTTTGTGGAAAGATGAAAAGTTAAATAATACGATTTATTTATTACAATTTATTTAATCTAATGGCTAATAATTGTCTAACATGATCAATTAACTTATAAGTAATTTGAGAGAATCCTTGTCGTATGTGTATGTTTGACACGCACAACCGGTGAAGCTACAAATACAAGCCCAAGAAAAAACTACATGGCCTAGCGTAGATAGATTATAGATAACAAACTGATCAGAATAAAACAGTCTTAGAGTGAAACAAAGAGCCAACACCGCTAATCCACTATCAACTCAACTTAGTACGTACTATTAAAATATAGTTTACAGAGGCAATAAAATAAAGAATAGATCGGAAAAGATGAACGAGCTAGAGATGTAGCAAAACAACTGAATAATATAAGTAGCTACCGCCTACCTGAGTCATCATATTTTATATATTAAATCCGACACTTTACAAACATCTCCACAACAACATGTTTACATGTAAATTAGACTACATCATTTTTTATTTTCTGTTTCTGTCACCAAGATACCATCCATACATCCACTTTCCATGTGACCATCTCTGTATGGGATATACAATTAGTTAATGAACCCCCAGTGTTTGTTTAAAAACATGTAACCATTTACTCGTCGAATAGAAAAAATAGGTTTCTGTTTAAAAGTTAGAAACTGTTGAAAGTAAATTTTTACTAAAAATACGAGTTAATATCTGATATTTGTGTGTTATTTTGATTAATTACAATGTAGAAAACTTTTTTCTTTATCACAAACGATGTAAGATAAGTGACATCTAAATGTTTACTCGATCGAGTGTTGCAAGGAAACATATAACAATATAAAAAAGTTAAATGTAAAATATGAAAGAATTCGGTACTAAAATTTGATATATTAATAGACTAGTTATAATGCCCGTGCACGCACGGAATTTTTTCTAAATGTTTTGTTAATGTATATTAACATATCAAAAAACAAATTACTTACAAATACATTCTGAAAACCTTCAAACCAAAGGCTAAAATTCAATAGAAACAACATTTATATTCAAAGAAGAAAGGTTTCTCGATTTTCATTAAATTTAAATCATGATCTATCACTCTTGTCATTCATCTTGGAGTAACGTTATCCGAAGTGATTGAAGTAACATATTAAATAAAAGTAGATGAAAATAGTAAGTAGCCATATTGCAGATGTTTAAAATTCCTATAGATAACAGTTACAAAATTAGTGATTGGTCCAAAAACGACGCAAAACAACCCTTAAAATGACCCAAAAAGCCCTTAAAACTGCAGTTTTTGGCTACAAACAAAAACACCCCATAAAACGACCCCAAACACTCCTTTAAAACTTCACTTTTGCAGCAACCCCAAACATAATCATACTACGGTAGTAAGCGTAAATAAATAAGAAATTACTATTAATATTTATTCATGAATTCGTTCATAGACTAATTTTCTTACCAGTCAAGAGAAATTGAGGTGAGTAGTTGCCCGGTGTGGACGAATATTGATCGGGTTTTTTTTTTTTTTTTTTTTTTTTTTTTTTTTTTTTTTTTTTAATTGTGAATCAGTACAGCCTATACATGAAGAAGTTTATTTGATTATTCCTTTGGATGATAAAAAAACACACACGTACAAATTTGAGAAGGATATTGATATAATTATAAAAGTTTGGGAAAATACTGACATAAATACAAAAATAAAAGCACATTGATGTAATATTAAACTTTACTAAATATATAAATGTAATTGCTCCAAAAATATAATAATATAGAAGATGAAAGCTTGCTTCATATAATGCATCATCCCTAACTGAACAATACTGATACATATTTAAAGAAACAAATGTGAGTTCAGTAGCACAAAATTTGGTGACACATGAGGTGACTTAGTAGTAATCTTTTTTGTAGGGAATCCAACAATAGTTGCACAATCAAAAACAAATAGAATACCACAGACATTAGTTCAATCAATAAATAATTGGACCCGTTAACGGATGATTAATAAATGGCTATGAAATAAGAATAATCGAAATATGTATCCCCCAAAATACCATTTTTCCATATGGGTATAATACCGTGATATAATACCAGATTACCGGCTGAGCGAAAAAGATCCCTATTCACAATTTTCCAAGATTCACTATACTAAGCGTCAACATACATGAACCCAACACAAATGAGGCATGTTAAATTTCCACTTAGGATTAATTTCATATATCACCCTACTTTCATAATTAATTCCATATATACCCAAAATGCAAGTATTGAATGCATAATGTACAATGTTTTTAATGCATGTTTGGGTATATATAAAATTTTCAACTAAAAGAGGAGAAATATGAAATTGCCCCCCTTTCCAATAAGAGCGGCTATGAGTAGGCTGAGTCAAGGGTATAAATGAGATTCTCATCTTGGATTGACAAACAAACCTTTTTCTCCCGTTTGTATATAAATAATTAATACGTCAACTAAGGTGCTGTTTGTTTTTTAAGAGGTTTTATGTCTGAATCTGAATACCACTTCTGAATCTGAATGAGTGGTCCAAAAGTCTGAATCTGAATTATTTTAGACTATCTGTTTTTATGTCTGAATTTGAATATCTGAATAAACAAAAAAACAATCGTTTCGCTATAAAACAAACCAAACGACCCTCCATTCGTGATTATTAATAAAAAATCAAGACCAAGATGAGGAGATAAGGATTGAAAAGAAGTATCACTGAAGTTTAGGCTTTTCAGATGTAATCAGACTTTATTCAATGTCTGAACGAATCAGACCCTATTTAGATGTATTCAGACTTCAGATCTGAAAAAAACAAACAGTCTGAATCTGACTATGTCTGACCGAATCAGACTTCAGACGCCATTCAGATCTGAAAGAAAAAAACAAACACTGCCTAAAACATAATACATACACATTATGTTGCCAAATTACTATAAGTATATACGTTTTCCAGAATGGATAATACTGACTTAATCACGCCTCACCGCATCACGTAATGATCCTATGATCAAGGTTTGACATTATATACACAAAGACACAACCATAAAAGTCCATAGTCAACTATGTATTCGCAAATATGGTAGAGTGAAGGAATCAGAGATGAATGGGAATGGGACAAACACATGACATTACTATGGACCGGACCAACTATTCCTATTCCAGGTCAAGTATCGGTTCAAGGCCTGGTTCAACGCTCGACCCATAGCCAGACACAGTCTATCCCGATCCAATAGCCACTTACCCGAACCGCTCATCACACCGGTCTCCACCACTAACAGAACCACGAATTCACAATCAATGATTGGTCAAGGTGAATGCAAATGGTATATACGTACTGTAACAATTCGCATTTTTAGATTAATTTCTATTCCCGAAAATTTTACTATTCATTTTTACTATTCACTTTTACTATTCATTTTCCCGAAATTTTCCCGAAATTTGATTTTTGTTTCATGGCCTCGATTGATAAATCATTTCCATAGCAAATTATAAGTTTGACACTCATCAAATCATTTTCATGAAAATTATCAAGGAATTACACGTTTTAGGGTAAAACGTCATTCAAAAATTCTACGCACAACGAAACTCGACCGCGTTAATTTTCCCCGTATTAGAAAAATGTTTGATACACTCATGATTTATTTGAGAATAAATCATGACTGAGAAAAACATGACCAAATAAACCTCGGCCGTGAAAAACAGGAATTTTCGTTTTTAAGCACTTTTACTTAGCCGTAACCTTAGCCTATACCTTCACCGCGTTTATAAGAAGATTTGAGTTTTCACATTTTTGGAATAAGTCAACATATTTTCCCTCCTCCTTTGACCAAAAATCATTCCTTGATTTTATAAATCATTCCTTGATTTTTAGGCTTACGGTTTTAAGTTTAAAGACATTAAATACCAACCGACACTAGACTGAGCCCAGCCTAGACATTATAGGTCATTTTAAGTCATTATTATTGTATTAGAAAAGTTACATTTTAATTTTCTCAATTTTACGCAACTTTCGTACGTTTTACGTATTACGCGTTTTAGACCCGTGTTTCCAGTTTTAGTAGGGTTTGAGCACCCCAATAGAACCTCCCACTCATTTTATATTTTATTATGGAGTATATTGATAAGTTCTAGCATATTTATAAGTTTCATATTTTTAGGATACCCGGTTTTACGTTTCGTGACTTAACAACTTACGGTTAGCAATTTACGGAGTCAAAACTAGTCACATAAGTAGGATAATACCAAAACCCACCAAGTCATCCTTCCTATCCCTTTGTGAACCGCCTTTAGGGGGGGGGGGGAATCAGCCCATATGTCTTGGTCTCATGCTTCTAACTCTAGGATGGTTACATATGTTGAACTTGGTCTCCAAGTTTAAGAAAAATATCCAATACTTGCACCTCCTCATCCTAGCTTATATATATCCTCATTCATGACTTAGAAAACTCATTTCCTTCCTTTCTTCATCACTAAAAACGCCACACACATAAATCCCTAGCACCATGATCCTTTGATCTTCAAACTACAAGTTACACTACAAAGTTCAAGGTCATAGTATTCTCTACCTAGTTCTTAAGTTTATTTGGTGATTCCATGGATGAATTAGGAGCTACACAAGGTTACTAGGGCTGAAGTTAATTGGTTTTCACAAGGGTTATATAAAGGCTAGCAAGGGTTTCAAGAGTTGTGGTGAAGGGTTTGCAAGCATAGGTTTAGTGTCCTAGTTTCGTACTTGACTTCCTTTCTTTAGAAAGCCAAAAGTTGTAAGAAATCCTATTACACTTTCTTGCTCAATATCATTTTCATGCTTATTATGTTTCTTTCATGCTATATATGGTCTTTGTATTATGTTCATGATGTATAAAAACTAGTAAAACAAGTTATGGTATATATATGTTAACTTATGTTATTTAAACAAGTAAACTTGTAACTTTCTTGGAGAACCACGACCAAAATAGTACAACTATGATATTGGACACTTACTTACTGTTAAAGAGGACTTAACAAGGAAAACATAGTAATTTGAATCACCAAAAACGAGTACCCGAGTCAAAAGTTATGACATTTCAAATTACCAAAACTTTACGGCAAATCTGCCAAATACTTTCTGTGACAGAACATAAAACACGCAAAAAGAGGCCCTTCTGGTCCGTTTCATGAAAAAGTTAAAGCACGAAAATTGTCCGGAATCACGTTTTCTTCAGAAACTCAGGAGCACGAGCCCAGAAAACCAATAATGAAAGATATTTTCTTCATTTTCTTAACAGCTATTTTGAAATATTCAAGTAACTATATAATGGTTATAATTAGATGAGACCAAGAGGTCTAATGACCTAAAGTCAAGACCACAACCATGGCTAAAGCCAATGTTGAGTCTCAAGACCATGGTAACAATGACCAAGGTCACGGCAAAGCCACGGCTAAAGACCATGTAACTTTTCGAATCAAAAACTTATATATATTTTATCAAATACTACAATAGTAGGGAGCCTCATGTGAGGAGTTCATTAAGTAAGCCGTCGAGATGAGTTGTGGATTTACGAATTAAAGTGTCCTGGTTCCTCAAACGTTTACTCCATGACTTCTGAATTATGTCGGCCCGAACGGTAGTAAAAGATATACAACCTATACATGTTTCATAAACCATTTATATTCAAAGACTTACACTATATACTAAGTACTACATCATGAACATTATGCAAGACATATATTGGCAATTCTTCGTATTCTTAGACGTTACTCCAAACCTAAGTCGCAACGTTCTATTATAGGCTGCTCTTAGAGACTTTCGCGATTCGACTACCACTATCATTTCTCATTACATAAGCTTAAGGTGAGTCATAGCCCCTACTCTTTTCATACTTGTTTTAACTCTTTGGGGGAGATACATGCACAACTACTTGCTTACTTGTACAAATACTCAAAACATTTATACTTGATTGTTTTATACTTGATTGTCTTATACTTGATTGCATTATACTTGATTTCATACATACATGACTGTGTTATACTTAATTACGTTATTCTATTTAGTGGCTAGTAGTAATCATTTATACTTTGGGAAATGGCACCCAGTAATCTTTTATACTTTGGGAAATGGCACCCAGTTGTCTTTGGGAATTGGCACCCAGTTGTCTTTAGGAATTGGCTCCCAAGTGAGGTCTTCGGAGATGAAGTAGAGACTCAATACTAATTGCTTAACTGTTTTGATGAACTTATACATGTCTTTATTATACTATATGTTAGCAGTGGGTTGTGAACACACAGGTTGCAAGTGTTGTTATGGGCGGGACTTGCAACTGAGTGGATTCACAATGCCTTTGCTGTGTGAATATTCTTTAAGGCTTTTCAACTGTTTTAAGACAAACTCTATGAACTCACCAACCATTGTGTTGACACTTTAGCGTGTTTATCTCAGGTTAGTAAGGCGATAGCTAGTGCGTGGAACTTAGAGTCAAGCTGCATATTCTGAAGACTTACACTTTTTATCATTTACCATTCAAAACATTTTGTATACATTTATGTATCATACTTTGGAATCTCATGTTTGTAACTTTGAATTCATTAATCGAATGGTAACTTTTCAAAACGTCTCATTTAGAGGTCGTTTTCTATAACTTGTACTTTGTATTATGAAGTAGCACCCCAGTGACATAGTCTTCCGCTGCGGTATTTTGGGGGTGTTACAGATTGGTACCAGAGCCTTGGTTATAGAGAACTAGGTTGCATTTAGTGCCTAGACTATAACTACTATATACGTTAAGACCCTCCTGTTTATTTGTCTTACACACACTACATGCGCATATGAGACACAAGATTTGAGTTAAATAATATTATTGCTTAGCTTTATGGATTTGATGACTTGATTATTTTATTATCTACCTCAGAAATCAAGTTTGTGTCGGAAATTCTTAAGTAGGATGATTTAGAATCTCCTTATTTAAATTGATTGGGACGCCTCTTTATTTAAATAAAGAAATTGTAAATCACCGAACCATAAGTTTATAATCCCTTACTTACATAAATTTGGACGCTTCTTTATGTAAGTAATGAGTTATAAATAAGTGGGCTTATTTACATCCGATACAACTCCTTAACCAGAACCTTAGACGAATCAGAGTAAACACCACTATATTAGAGATCCCGAATTCTTTTAGAAACACCGTAAGTAGTTAACATCAACTGAACTTCGGGACGAAGTTCTCCTTAAGGGGTAGAGACTGTAACAATTCGCATTTTCATATTAATTTCTATTCCCGAAAATTTTACTATTCACTTTTACTACTCACTTTTACTATTCATTTTCCCGAAATTTTCTCGAAATTTGATTTTTGTTTCATGACCTCGATTGATAAATCATTTCCATAGCAAATTAAAAGTTTGACACCCATCAGATCATTTTCGTGAAAGTTATTAAGGAATTACACGTTTTAGGGTAAAACGTCATTAAAAAATTCTATGCACAACGAAACTCGACCGCGTTAATTTTCCCTGTATCAGAAAAATGTTTTATACACTCATGATTTATTTGAGAATAAATCATGACTGAGAAAAACATGACCAAATAAACCTCGGCCGTGAAAAACAGGAATTTTCGTTTTTAAGCACTTTTACTTAGCCGTAACCTTAGCCTATACCTGCACCGCGTTTATAAGACGATTTGAATTTTCACATTTTTGGAATAAGTCAACATATTTTTCCCTCCTCCTTTGACCAAAAATCATTCTTTGATTTTATAAATCATTCCTTGATTTTTAGGCTTACGGTTTTAAGTTTAAAGACATTAAATACCAACCGACACTAGACTGAGCCCAGCCTAGACATTATAGGTCATTTTAAGTCATTATTATCGTATTAGAAAAGTTACATTTTACTTTTCTCAATTTTACGCAACTTTCGTACGTTTTACGTATTACGCGTTTTAGACCCGTGTTTCCAGTTTTAGCAGGGTTTGAGCACCCCAATAGAACCTCCCACTCATTTTATATTTTATTATGGAGTATATTGATAAGTTCTAGCATATTTATAAGTTTCATATTTTTAGGATACCCGGTTTTACGTTTCGTGACTTAACAACTTACGGTTAGCAATTTACGGAGTCAAAACTAGTCACATAAGTAGGATAATACCAAAACCCACCAAGTCATCCTTCCTATCCCTTTGTGAACCGCCTCTAGGAGGGGGGGGGGAATCAGCCCATGTGTCTTGATCTCATGCTTCTAACTCTAGGATGGTTACATATGTTGAACTTGGTCTCCAAGTTTAAGAAAAATATCCAATACTTGCACCTCCTCATCCTAGCTTATATATATCCTCATTCATGACTTAGAAAACTCATTTCCTTCCTTTCTTCATCACTAAAAATGCCACACACATAAATCCCTAGCACCATGATCCTTTGATCTTCAAACTACAAGTTACACTACAAAGTTCAAGGTCTTAGAATTCTCTACCTAGTTCTTAAGTTTATTTGGTGATTCTATGGATGAATTAGGAGCTACACAAGGTTACTAGGGCTGAAGTTAATTGGTTTTCACAAGGG
The DNA here is from genome assembly GCA_030686995.1 of Artemisia argyi. Lineage (NCBI taxonomy): Eukaryota > Viridiplantae > Streptophyta > Magnoliopsida > Asterales > Asteraceae > Artemisia > Artemisia argyi. The sequence goes on from CM060677.1 coordinate 127,119,185, forward strand.
TTATATAAAGGCTAGCAAGGGTTTCAAGAGTTGTGGTGAAGGGTTTGCAAGCATAGGTTTAGTGTCCTAGTTTCATACTTGACTTCCTTTCTTTAGAAAGCCAAAAGTTGTAAGAAATCCTATTACACTTTCTTGCTCAATATCATTTTCATGCTTATTATGTTTCTTTCATGCTATATAAGGTCTTTGTATTATGTTCATGATGTATAAAAACTAGTAAAACAAGTTATGGTATATATATGTTAACTTATGTTATTTAAACAAGTAAACTAGTAACTTTCTTGGAGAACCACGACCAAAATAGTAAAACTATGATATTGGACACTTACTTACTGTTAAAGAGGACTTAACAAGGAAAACATAGCAATTTGAATCACCAAAAACGAGTACCCGAGTCAAAAGTTATGACCATTTCAAATTACCAAAACTTTACGGCAAATCTGCCAAATACTTTCTGTGACAGAACATAAAACACGCAAAAAGAGGCCCTTCTGGTCCGTTTCATGAAAAAGTTAAATCAAGAAAGTTGTCCGAAATCACGTTTTCTACAGAAACTCAGGAGCACGAGCCCAGAAAACCAATAATGAAAGGTATTTTCTTCATTTTCTTAACAGCTATTTTGAAATATTCAAGTAACTGTATAATGGTTATAATTAGATGAGACCAAGAGGTCTAATGACCTAAAGTCAAGACCACAACCATGGCTAAAGCCAAGGTTGAGTCTCAAGACCATGGTAACAATGACCAAGGTCACGGCAAAGCCACGGCTAAAGACCATGTAACTTTTCGAATCAAAAACTTATATATATTTTATCAAATACTACAATAGTAGGGAGCCTCATGTGAGGAGTTCATTAAGTAAGCCGTCGAGATGAGTTGTGGATTTACGAATTAAAGTGTCCTGGCTTCTCGAACGTTTACTCCATGACTTCTGAATTATGTCGGCCCGAACGGTAGTAAAAGATATACAACCTATACATGTGTCATAAACCATTTATATTCAAAGACTTACACTATATACTAAGTACTACATCATGAACATTATGCAAGACATATATTGGCAATTCTTCGTATTCTTAGACGTTACTCCAAACCTAAGTCGCAACGTTCTATTATAGGCTGCTCTTAGAGACTTTCGCGATTCGACTACCACTATCATTTCTCATTACATAAGCTTAAGGTGAGTCATAGCCCCTACTCTTTTCATACTTGTTTTAACTCTTTGGGGGAGATACATGCACAACTACTTGCTTACTTGTACAAATACTCAAAAGATTTATACTTGATTGTTTTATACTTGATTGTCTTATACTTGATTGCATTATACTTGATTTCATACATACATGACTGTGTTATACTTAATTGCGTTATTCTATTTAGTGGCTAGTAGTAATCATTTATAATTTGGGAAATGGCACCCAGTAATCTTTTTTACTTTGGGAAATGGCACCCAGTTGTCTTTGGGAATTGGCTCCCAGTTGTCTTTAGGAATTGGCTCCCAAGTGAGGTCTTCGGAGATGAAGTAGAGACTCACTACTAATTGCTTAACTGTTTTGATGAACTTATACATGTCTTTATTATACTTTATGTTAGCAGTGGGTTGTGAACACACAGGTTGCAAGTGTTGTTATGGGCGTGACTTGCAACTGAGTGGATTCACAATGCCTTTGCTGTGTGAATATTCTTTAAGGCTTTTCAACTGTTTTAAGACAAACTCTATGAACTCACCAACAATTGTGTTGACACTTTAGCATGTTTATCTCAGGTTAGTAAGGCGATAGCTAGTGCGTGGAACTTAGAGTCAAGCTGCATATTCTGAAGACTTACACTTTTTATCATTTACCATTCAAAACATTTTGTATACATTTATGTATCATACTTTGGAATCTCATGTTTGTAACTTTGAATTCATTAATCGAATGGTAACTTTTCAAAACGTCTAACTTAGAGGTCGTTTTCTATAACTTGTACTTTGTATTATGAAGTAGCACCCCAGTGACACAGTCTTCCGCTGCGGTATTTTGGGGGTGTTACACGTACAATCAATCATCTATATCGCACATAAATGTCAATGTGGTTCCCTTTGTGCATAACAGATTTATAGTATTATTCTAACCCATATTTAATTTCGAAAAACTACATGACATGCATAATAAACCAGACTATAAAGAAACCAGTAACACAATAAGTTAATCAAATGTGCTTTCCAATTGACCAAGTAAGAGAAACCACTAAACTTTATCATTAAATATGATATACATCAACTCGATATTCAGAACAAATAGTTAATAAACTTACAAACCAATAAGAGTTTGTTTATCTGAGTCCCTATCAAACTGTAAAGGTGAAGTTATATCGTATACTTCATGTTTGATGGAAATGCAAAACCTTTATCTTCCAAACCAGTGAGAGAGCCTACAAACAAAAGTAATGACATTCAGATAATTGGTTCTATATTTCAGTAATGAGATTCTAACAAATTTATACATTTTCTAAATATAAATCTTTAACTTCAATTATGTATACCGGAATAGTTAATAAAGTAACACTACAGAGTATGATCGATAATTCTTACAAAGATGCAAATTGGCAAAGTAAACAAAGCATCATAAGCATTGCATTACACGACTGAACTCGAAGCCTGTTCTGCTCGATCTCATGATTGGTTTGATCAATTTCCAGTTGCATGAAAGAACATGAGAGGGTTGCTTTGCTTTTAGTGAAATATGACAAAAATGAAGCCATTAATAAGCAAAGATAGGGCAAACACATAATTATACAATTGCATCATTGTATTATCATGAATAAGATAAAGAAAAGGTTATTCAGAAAGCATTTTTTAACCATATTCAAATGTAAGTCATCGCCTAAACTTATAATCTCGGACATCCAATCAGCTGAATTCATCACTTTGCTTTCAGTAACCTAATTAAAGAGCATATAGTTAAAGTTCGTCGAACAAATCAGATTGTTGAAAGAGAATAGATGGTACAAACCAACCTTGTGATTCTTGTGCTATCGGTATAGCTTTCTCTGATTCCGCCATTAGGGAGTGGGGATAAACCGAGCCATTGTCATTGAGAGGTAGATCTAAAGATGCAATAAGTAGTCCAATTAAGAATACAAAAGCTTGCATCAAAAATATTAACAACACTAAATGGATATATTGAGATCTATGCTATTACCTTCTAGGATAGTATCTCCTTAGCTTCTGATTCAGCTTGAAGCTGTGCTCAATGAGTAAAAGCTCTTCTATAAAAGGCTCGAGTGCACACGTGCCTTGTCAACATCCATAGTGAATGCGTTGATTTCAGCTATTAAAGAAAGTATACAAACATATGAATATCACATACACATTAATAATAGTAATATATCTCGCCAAGAAGTCTGGCTTCCTATCTGTCTTTGCAGGTCCATCAGAAATTAGATCACTTTGATCCAACAGTTTCTCGAGATCCTTGTCACTGATATCCTTTTGTATCATTTTTTCTTCGTATAATAATATCATACTGTATATTAGAAATAATATTATAGCTTAGTTGTTCCATTATGGATTTTAAACTCGTCATTTGTCATTTTCTTAAATCGGTGCATCATTTTTGAATTATAATTGGTTGATTCGTCAACCCAACAACATGCTAATCGGCTTGACCCGTTTACTTAAATATGTTGAGTTTCTGGACACAATTACTAAACAGGAAAAATTCATACCTGGTAGGAGGATAGGATATCACACAAACAGATTGACCAAGTAGAAAATAAGTACCATTTACGTAGAAAAGGAGTCAGTTTTGTGAATCTGTTGTGCCTAACGGGTCAAATGGGTAAAACTTAAAAAATTAATTAGTAAATAACCTAATAGTATAGTTTATTAGTTAGATTTACATGGACGATCCTTTGTTAAAAAATGATGGCTTCAAATATAACTTCCAACATATTTGCATCTACTAACTGTTAGGAAAAAGAATCATAACGAATTGTTGTCGCAAATAGTGAGATAATCAAATAATATAAAGAAATGTAATAAACCATGAGGATCACAACAGTGCACCACATGCGTTCAAAATACATATATACTAAAGTTAAAGACTTAGATGATTACCATGTAGCCAATATATTATTATGTATCTCATAATCTCATATCCGTATTTGCAACAAAACTAAGATGCTTCGTTCCTTGTTTATTGAACCAAAGTACTCAATAAGTTGTGCCACTTAGATAAAAGCTTCTAGTTTTGACTCATTAAGTACCTAAACTTGGTGCCTTATAAATAGTAGTGCATCATTAAAGTACATGTTTCAAAGGTTTACTTACATATGTTGTTAATTACTGAAGAACCTTTTCTCAGGGAAAATATGGTCAGGAACGAATTTAGAAGATATGCATGGAGTAAGCATTTTTTCGTGTCCTTTATCAAAATAAACAATCATTTAAGTCAGGTTCTAACTATATATACTCAATTAGGTTAAAGATCGTGGAAGTTAATATATACACAGACATGGTCTCAATAGCTTGTTCTCTCCTTATAAGTGGTTCCTCATCCAAGTCCCGGTCCTCGTCAGTTTTTTCCAAGCTATAAGTTATAAAGTTTATATCCGTTGTTATAACAGTTAATGATACGTTAAATGAAGAAAAGTACCAATCTTATAGAAGTAAATTACAGTACTTTTCAAATTCAGAACATGGTGGAAAAAGTTCCATCTTTTAAAATTGGTTGGGCGTCTTGGTCCCTCGATCTTACAACAGCTGGTCCTTTGTGTTTACTTCCTTGTTTGGCTTATTTTACATTATGGGTAAACATAGAGGTAAACAATCACAAGTATTTAGGTACATGGCAGTTTATATATGGTCAAATTTTATACCTTTATGATACTTTTATGTTGTGTTCTTCAGCTTAACAGTTAACACACAAAAAGATTTGGAAGGCATGACTACGTACTAGTAGAACTATGAAAAATGTTCAAAGGGCCTTAGAAGGTTATGCCCACTAAGTAACAATTTGGTTTGTTGATATTGGTCGGCTGTCTACAGTTATATTAGGTACTGTAATACGCAGGGTAATGTATGTCCTATCAATCAAACAACTACTAATCATATTATGATCTTTTTTCATTGTTTACTCTTGTCAACTAACCACTATAACCCCACAACCTATACTCCTTAAACCCGTTACCGGCCTGTTGGTCCGGTGTAGAGACCTAATACAAACTATGCCAAATCATCAATACCAATATACCATCTCCCTACAGTTTCACATGAATATATAAAATCAATCAACTTCCATCCACACATGATAATAAAAACGTCAACCTTCACGACATTCAAACCGATTCACCATTAGCTAATCAAACTCACAATCTTTAAAAACAACTAAGCTAAATTTACAAACCAACTAACAAATCAAATAAACAATAATTCATAATGCAGTTATGAATCTTAATTAAATTAAGTTTTTAATAACACAAAATCTCAATCAATTCAAATCAATAAATCATAAACTTATTATAAAAATTTACCCTAAACTCTTCCTCTTGTAGCAATGGGTTGTTATTAATCATCTGGGCACGATTTTATTATTGAAAATCGGATTGGATAAAAAAAATACCAGTCCATGAATCCAACTTGATCTTCAAAGAGAGAAAAGGAACTAATAACAGCAGGAGCATCAGCATAGGGAGGATCGTGATGATCTTCATCTTCTTCTTAATTATATAAAGTTTAGTTAGGGTTAGTTAGATAGAGATGTTTTTATTCAGTAAGCGAAAAACAGATCCATCTGAGAACACGAGGAGGAGGAGGAAAAGGCATTTGATACTTCCGGTTTTTTTTTAACAAATTTACGGTTTTGGCCTAAAATTATTAAAAATAACACCCAGGCCCATGTGTATTTACATGTTTTTCGAACATGTATGATATAAAAACGATTTTTTAAAATTTATAGCTAAATTAAGAAAGAAATAAAATTAATTATTTTCCTAAATTCAGGGAAAAAACGAATTTTAAAAAAATATTACTAAATAAGGTATGATTTGATTTTTTTGAAATGAAAAAGTCCCCACTAGGGGTTTTATTTTATTATATAAAAGATTCCATAATCCATGACTATTTTGTGAAACAAAGGATAAAAAGATTTAAATGCAATAACATAAAAATAAACTTTTTAAACGTATAATTTTTATTAGAATAAATCAAAAAACTACAAAGTAGTTTACGAAAAAACACTTAGGTAATAAAGTTTATCTCTTTGAACAAGCAAACTTAAACAAATGTTAAGTTTGCAAGTGAGGTACCTGATTGGATCAGGGACAACAAGTTCAAACGAGAGAATATTTTTTCTTAAATGACACAATGAATGTGAAAGATACAACAATTTTACTCCGATCAACATTCTCTTTATATAAGAAACAAACGAGGATGTCACATGAGGGTTGTTGAAACATATTAAGCATTTAATGGAGAAGTACATCTTCTACTAAATGCTTGTATTCTTGAAAACGCAACAACCTTACTTTTGTGAACAACGCTGCAAACTGTTTACTGCCATTTCACCAACTTGTACTTGTTTTGACTTTCTCAATGATACACTTTATCCTGCTCTTTTACAATCTTGAAAAGTCCCGCCTAAATATCTGAAATATTTCGAGCTAAGCTATGTTGGTTGGATCATAGAGTTGATAGACTCATCAAAGGATTATTGATCTCTTATGAACCTTTGTCCTCCAGCTTCTGGTTGTTATACATATTAGCTTACTCCGCATCAGTTAGAGAGTATATCTTCAAGTTATCTTGACTCCTTGACGATGATGTCTCTTATGTAAACTAGGTTGAAGTTGCTCGCTGATTTCTTTATCAGCGAGTTTTCTTATAATTATTATAATATACTTTTAAATTTAGACAGAGACCATTGAGCACTAAATTAGCCCAACTATATTCACCGGACATAGATTTTAGATTATACTAAGGAAGACAGGTATTGTATGTTGTATCTACAAATTAAAAGCGTCTATTATGCACAAGGGCAGGGGATGCACACTTGAAACATAGGTATGCACGTCCATAAGCTTTGAGCATAATTTGTGGCATAAAAGCTTACTTCTATACTTTTTTATAATGTATCACAAAATTCACATCTTTTATCATTTCAAAAAGAAGTTGCTAAAAAGACAGGCAATTTACAATGATTGAAGTGAAAACGGATTCTTTTATTTAGTATCAGTCATTGTATTCCAATATACCTCTATTGCACTAGTCTATGGCATCATATTACTGAAACCACGCTACGCTTCCTCATTTTGTCTCGTGCAAGTAGTAGACTTTCGTGAAAAGGAGTGGAAACGTGATAACTAATACTATAGTCAACTAGGCGTTATCCATATTTTGCTATTGTAAATGGTTTCGTGTGTAATGTAGCAAGTACTTCGCTTCTTGAAAATATTCTTGTTAATTAATTCAAGTTTGTATATCAATAGAAATAAAGAAAAAAATGGGGTACGCAATGACAGATCTGGTTCATCACTGCATGAAAGGATTGAAGGAGAACCATTCTATCATCTCAAAGAAAATGACAAATGTTAATATGAATAAAAGCTACTCGTCTCGTAATACTTATGTAGTACTACGTAGAACTTACTGGGGGCCTTCCTACGAAGTAACATGAGTGTATGGATCTCTGACTGCATTATGTCACGCATTTTAGATGTTTAGCGGCGAGAATCATTGCCGACAGGCGACAGTTGAAGGCGTTCACTGTTCCCCAATCATGTATTATTTTATTCTAAATTTGTTTTATTTATACTAAATTATAATACATTTGACACTATTTTATAATTAGCAAAGCTTAAAATTCAGACCTTTTTTTTTTTTTGCTTATTATGGAATGATTTCAAAATTAATTTGTTATAAAGCAAATTGGTTAGTAAGTTTGTTAGGAAACAGTTGGTTATTCAAACTAAAATTATTTGGCTTAACCAACTATAATATCTCTACTTATAAAGCATGAAAACAACTAAACGTGTAACCAAATAACGTAAAATATAATCACATGGTACCCGCCGCCGCATTGCACGGGTAACATTCTAGTTTTATCAATGTAAGAGGTGGAATTAACAAATGGCCAAAGATAAAGCTGATCCTGTGTTTTGTTATTTTCTTTTGAGAAATTTGTAAAACTTACGACAAAGCTACACTTATTTCAACTAAACTCAAACTTTGTATCATATTGCTAAAATTTAGATTTTTTCTTCAATATTTCGAGATTACCTCTAACATTGTGTACTTTATATATTTAATAGATAAAATGACTGACAATGCATACATCTAACATATTAGCCTCTACACACTAGCATAACATTACCAAAACTCTACATTTTCTAGACCAACATCATTACGAATATTACAAAAGAATTGTGAAATGAATCTCTCTTTTTTTTTACTACCTAAACAGAATAAACGTCTAATCCAAAATCCACTTTTGTTGTGATACTATTACGAAGCGATTAACATCCAAATATTGGAAAAGTTTCATAAAAATATTTAAAACACAAAATCATGCAAATATCTAACAGACAAAATAAACATCCATTAATATTATATAAATGTATTAATGAATATTTCAAAAGACGATTGGTGATCTAAGAGTGAGGATCGTAAATCCTCTTTGTGTCATTATTTGATCCTACCAAGTTGCTATTTTCTTGTTGTGTCTCTCTATTACTTCGATCGGGTCTTGTATAGCATCTTTTAGGCTCTTGCTTCAATCAACGTTTGTATAACAATTTCATCTTTTTTGTTTTCTAGCTTCGAATGTTTGATCAATTTGTCACACTTGTCAATCAACATTAGTTCTGTGGCATTATCGCATTTGTTGCAACTCCCAAATTTTTTGGGAGACGCCCAAGTATGGGCAAATATTTGGTGGTGATTGTGTTTTTGTTCGAAGAAGCATAGAGGAGGATGCCATTGGTTAAACTTTGATTTAAATTTGTTGGAAAAGTAAGAGGAAGAGGAGGACGATGATGATCTTTAAATATGATAAATGACAGACAGTTTGCCAATTTATATAACATAACAACATTGAGTAAAATGAAATGACGCGACTGTTAATCATAGTTGACCGGTTTGTTTTGCCGCCAAAACCTTTTCGGGATATCTAAACGACAGTCATAATTACGAAACGCATGCGTAACACTTCGAAACAACGCAACCATTTTTGGGGAATTGATTGCACTCCATTCTTTTTTATCGAAACACGCCATTTTATGCATCACATATATACCACACTTAAATCCTTATTTGTATGATTGTACAGTTGTGTGTTTGATCAAAAAAGACATTGTGCAAATCACCTCCCTCGTTTATTGAGAATCACGTGCGTAGCACTTGCAAAGTATTTATGAACTATATAATCCCATCTATAATTTTTACCCTTAATAACAAGGAGTTACGTGTAATTCCACATTCTTTCACAAGTTACTGTCACCCCTCTTTATCCAAATTACTTTTAAACACGTGGCTTCAAAATGTAAAGACCAAACTTTTCAACCTCTATGACCAAGTCAATCAATCACAAGGGAATCTTGCTCACTACAACATATTTTAAGCGAAGCTTTGGTCACTACATGTGGCATTAAAGGCGTCCTTCAGTATCTGTATCATCTTATGACTTCTAAGAAACCGTATAACTCTCCGTAGTTTATGTTGTTCAATTCAAGCTTGTTAAATTGCTTCAATCGTACTGCAGTTGGCAATGATTTAAAACAAGATTGATCCAACTTTGGGGGAATGGAAGAAACGAGATGCAAAATCGATCAATGTGGAAGATTGAGTGAACAAGCTTGAGAGATGAATTTTAATAGAATATTAATAATTATTTTTTAGATTATTACGGTTATATTGCTTCAACTGTAAACGACTGTAACAATTAATCTATTACAGAACTGTTTATGCTCCAAATGTCAATATAGAAGGGTTGTAACAATTAACTCTTAATACAACTATCATTTGTAATTAACAATCTTTTGTGCTCCATGTGACATTCTTTTTTAATAGAATATTAGTAATTTCATTGTAGACTATTGTGGTTATATTGCTTCAATTGTAGACAATTGTAAAAATTAATTCATTACAGATCTGTTTATACTCCAAATTTTGAATGTAGACAATTGTAACAATTAACACTTAATACAACTATCAATTTTAATTAACAGTCTTTTGTGCTCTGTTCAGTATTATTCTTTGTTGTAATTTTTGGCAAATTGTTAAATCAAATCAATAAAACCACAAAAACATAACGGGCCAAATACAAATTGAAACATATGGGGCACACCTGTATTCACAAACAAACATCTATCTAAACAATCTGATTGGGTTTATTAGAATGAGCAACATCATTCAATGAACATAAAACCAAAAGATACAAGCCAACTCTTTTAGTGATTCATTAAAAACGAAAACAAGCCTTTCCTTATCCCGATCTCTTTGTCTACACTCTTGATTTCATCAATAAGAATATTACGTTTTTCCCTGATATTCTCGATCATGAGCGCGAATAAAACAACCATTTTAGTTGCAACCTCCATGATCTGGAAGTGGTTCCTCGCCAGATTTAAGACGCTTAGTAGGGGTTACTGAGAATCGTTAGAGGGTATTTGTTTATTAAATGGATTTGAACAATCTGTAAATAATACGTGTGTTGATTTAAATTGATCTTGAAGAAGAAAATGAACTATATAGAAATCATAAATCTAAAATGAACTTTATAGGACATGTAACTCAAGCAAATAAAGGGTGCCACACATCAACAATCTTTGGGATCTTGCACTAAAATTATCCTCTTCAATAACATTATATAATGTTATCAAAGCATTTTGATCTCTTAGTTGCGCAAATTATAATCTAAACGATTTAACATTTTCTATTTCTCGTTTCTCCACATTAACCCACAATATATTACTAATTCCGTTTAATTCATTTGACCTTTTCCTTTCGGTGAATGTTTCTGTCGTTCTATCAGACTCATTTAATTCTCTTTACTCAAACATTCTCCAGCAAAAATAATATCACATGAAGTGTTCTTTTTAGCCAAGCAATGTGGTAGTAGTTTTTTTTTTTTCCCCTGTCTATATTAGCGGATAGAATATTCTTGTAGTCATGTAGGCATATATTCCATTTTCTTGTAAAATGCTTCGTCTTAATCTAATTATACACTTGAAAGTTGTTACTTAAGCGGTTAGCTAAGTTAAATAGTCTTTGTTGTCTAAACTTATCATTTGCCTCGGTTCTCATCTTTAGGTCCCTTTTAAGGAATTCAAACTTGAAGAAGGGCTTCATCATAATAATTAACCTTCACTTCAGTCTTTTATTTATTTTCATTGCTTAAGCCCTTAATATAGTTTGGAAACAAAGAATCATAACATCTACCATGACATCAAGGTGGGTAACGAAATGATCAACATATGATACATATCAAACCTCCGATTTACACATGATGCTTTATGTATAAGGGAGTGGTCCTCTCTAATACTGAAAATTTGAGCCAAATCTTAACTTACGTGCACCTCGTATTCGCTTTTAAAATGAGCTTCCACAAGAGCAAAATTTATGAAGTAGGAGTCTCATCCCTTGCATTAAGTTCCATTGCCAGATCGATGGATTGCGTCTATCTTCTCGATTCCCTTACATACACCTACTTGGGTTTCCATGTTGATCCTAAGAAGTTAAGATGTACAAATTGGCTTTCCCATGTTGATGATTCAAAAGAGTGGAAATTAAAGTCCTGTCATTTGGTGGAACGTTATGTAACACCCCGTGCCCGCTTTGACCGAAAATTTAAAACTTTTTACGTGGAAACGACATATCAAAACTGACCTGCTGTTACTCTTCTGACCATTGACACAAATCTATAAATATTCAGACATTGAGACTATTTTTAAATGAAACTAGACTCAATTACCTTCGAAACGCCGGGTGGCACGACCCGTGGTGCCTTACGGATTAAAAGATATGATTTTTTGAAAACTGACAAAATCTGTCCATAGTTTCACTTTACAAAGCTACGGGTGTTTTGCCAAACACCCCTTTTTAACCCATTTTCAATGCAACGTGAGCATAGCTCATTTACATGCTTAAAAGCTGGAATTTAACACTACAAAATGGCATCACAAACCATTTACAAAGCTTAGGGGTTCCACATTACTTCGAGCTCGGTATCTATCACAATTACTCATATCTTACCACTTTCAACCCGTACTCAAAACCTATGTCTTTATCACAACTTTGCCTTCTTCACAAAAGTACCTACAAAACGGTTATGCAACTAAACCGTAAGCATTAAGCTTAGTAAGTAAAAAGGATAATCACATGATATTATACATCATTAATCACATAAGCATCATTCACATCACATTAGTCCATAAGACTACTTTCATCAATACTTGCACATCACACTAAATGCACATAACGTCAATCAAACATAATTCTTACATACCTTACATAAGTCACAATGGACTTAACCACAACGTTGGCTAATCTTGCCAAACTAGCCTTAATCTATTCTTAATCCAAGCTTACTAAGCCAAATGCTTCATAAACCTTCTCTAACATCTTTCACATAACACATATATGAATAAATCAATATAATCTCATGTCATAACCATTTTACTTACCTCACATCCAAGCTAAGATATCAATAAACCACCATCACCTTCTTTGCTTGCTTTCCTAGTCAAATAATCATCAACAAATATAAATACTTCTAATTTACATAATAATTAAGGGTGTCTAACTCACCCATAACCATAACTAAAACCCTTTTAATCATTTACATGATCATATCATGATCATATACCAAAATCACCGATTAGTTTTCAATTCACTAAAGAATCTTCACCCCATAACACTATAACACCTTTATTTTAACCTAAAACCATAATTACCCAAAACCCCCAACTTGGGTACATAAACCCTAACTCACCAATTTACAATTAACATAAGAATTGGGTTACTTACTTGCAAAATATCATGTCATAGACACATTACTTAGATTAGAACATCAATCTTCCATCAATTTGGTCATTAGTGATAACCTTGTTTTCCCTCCTTTCTTTCTCTCCACAAACGACCCACACACACATACACTTTTGGATAATACTGAAATGTGTAGAACCTGGATATTTCTAGTTAAAACTTCCTTCACAACAAAGCTATTCCCCAAATGGCACTTTTGGTCCCTTAAGTGCTATAACAATTTAGTCAAGGTACTAGAACAAGTTGGTTCTAGTGCCAGTTTGAGGTTTTGGCAAGAATAGTCCCTGCAGACTAGAACAAGTTGGTTCTAGTACCAGTTTGGGATTCTGTCAACTTAGGTCCCTCAAGTTCTTATCCCTCTTACTTATGACACATAATACTTCTAAAACCACATTACAAAATACTATGCCTATCGAGTTTGACCACATACCGACATTTGTTGACTAACCAATCACGTAAGGCTCTTAGTCCATTACATCTAGGGTGGGGTCCAAGTACCCGGGAAACGGGTCTAATACGTTACACCTTTATTATTCTTCCGCTCTAGGATACTTGGTTGTCTATTACTTCTCAACATTTATGTGGAAATTTCTTTTGGGGAGGGAATTCGGTCTCAAGAAAAATTTATTGAACAGCTTGGAACAAGATAAATTCTCCAACCAAAGAATGTAGTTTTGGTACTGGTAGCTAAGGATTGTAATCAAGCCATGCATGTTGTCTAAATGGTTGCTGTTTATTGATTCGGAAGGTCATGCCATTTGATGCAAAATGATTTGATCCATTCGTGGTCACTTGGGAGGTTTATCCGATAGCTCCACCCTTAGACCTTCATCGGGACTTGGTCTCAAATAGTGAATCTGAAGGATGATTTAAGTACTCTAGAGGTCAACCTTCCTTGGGTGGGTCAAATTTAAAAGAATGGGGAAGCCTATATATTGATCTGAGTTGAAGCAAATATTAATTGCCTCATGCATAATAGGAAAGTATGTTTCCAAACTGAACAAATTTAGAATCAAACAACCAATCTTGGATCTTAATCCACATTCTTTTATTAAAACAACCACAAACCCAGTTACCAATATCAGAACTGATCTAAATCAATTGTAACAACTCAAGAACAAATCAATGAAATCAAAACCAAATCCTCCACTGCTACTCAGGTGAGGATCTATTATCTATATTGATAATAGTTCTATTACAAAGATCACAAGAGAAAACAATGAATCAAACTTTAACAGCCTTTTAGTAGGGTTTGTGGATGAGAGAATATGACTTGTATCGAATTAGGGTTCTGGTGATAATGAGAGAGAGTCCAGCTTATATAGCCCAACTCACAACCTCCAACACTTGTCAATTTCAGGCCCTTAACTTTGCTCCTCTTGTCTTATCAACTTAGTAGCTAAACTTACAAATACACAAAGTTAGTCCCTGAACTATATATCAGCAGAATAAGATTATACTTTCATCACCCTCCCTTAATTATAATCTTATTCTGAAACAAGTCTATAAGATTAAGTCTGGAACATAGCAGACTATGTTGTTTTGTATCCAATCCCTTGGTTAGAACATCTGCTATTTGATTAGCAGTGCCTATTTTAACAGTTTCTATTAGCCCAGCTATAATCTTTTCTCTTACAAAATGTAAGTCAATTTCTAAATGTTTTGTTCTTTCATGAAAACTGGGATTGGCGGCAATCTTAATTGTTAAATTACTATCACAAAGCACTTTCACTGGCAAAAGTTTGTTGCTGATGAGGCGAAAAATGATCCGTTTTTAGGGGGTCATTTAAGCCCGAATTCGAATTTATTTGATCAAATATTGCCCTAAATCGTTCCTTTTGTGATTTTAGGTACTTTGGGAGAGAAATCTGGAAAAGGAAGCAATTCGGACGTTTTTGGAGCATAAAAGTGAAGAAAACACCAAAGTCTTAATGTTCCATGCTGGGAACAGTAGGTGACGGCGTCAAGAGTAACTCTCTGACGGTGTCAAGAGCAATTTTCCATGACGACCCAGTACAGATTTGACGGCGTCACGAAGGTAGGGCGTCAAGAGTAAAAGTCATGACGGCCTGGAAATGATTAAGTCTTGACGGCGTCAAATGTAGATCAAGGCAGTCCGAGAATAGTTTTGGCGGCGAGGTGACGGCGTCACAAGTTTAGTCTTGACGCCGTCAGACCCCTTTTCCTATATATAGTTTTCTAATTTTCACATTAAAAAGAGAGAAGTTTTGGAGAAACCCTAAGTACGATTTTGGTGCAACTTTTACAGGTTTTTCAAGGGTTCCAAACCCTTGATACCTTTCATGTGTAATTAAGATAAGTGTTCTTTCAATTCAATCAATATGTCTATGTGTTGGTTGTCTATATCTTGTTCTTGTCTTAATTCCATCATGCTAGGCTAGATCTATCTTGTGTTTGCTTGGATCTAATGAAACCTAGATGTTAATTATGTGTTGATTACTTGTTTATACTGGTCTTGGATGAATGATTTATATGTTAGGCTTAAGAAAACTGGCAGATCTCCAATTGGTAACATGCTTGAACGTCTTAAGAAACATGAGCCGACGCGCACTAGGTCTTTATTGGTTGTATTTAATGCATGAGCCACTGTTTACAATCCCTATAGTTGTGCTGGGCATGGTGTAGGAGGAGATAAGAGCTCATAGAATTGGGGAGTTAAGTGTGCCACCCCATGAATGGTATTAAGGAATACGATCCGTCATCCATGCAATTATAACAAGTAATTAACGTGTAAAAGATGTCTACGGAGTAGTGAAATCTAAGTAAACACATTTTCTCCACTTATTGCTCACAACTTTAGTATAATTTAGTTTATTTTCATTTCTAGTATTTTATTTTGATTGCATCTTTAGTATTGGGTTAGTTGACTAGCAACTAATTCCGCCCAAATCCTTTAAACCCGAGATTTTTACTTGCTTTCTAAAAAATATAAAAATACAAAAATAATCATCCCTCACCTTTAGAACTAGTATTTAGGTTTTCTAATCCTAGCGACACTATTCCTAAGCTGAACGATCAATCCCCCGGTACTTGTCACTATACTATACTACAATGATCAGGTACACTGCCTGGTGGGGGTTGTAAGCTTCTCAAGATCCCTTGAGAGGTAAAGCCTGGTGCAATTCCCATGCATCAAGTTTTTGGCGCCGCAGCCCGGGGAATAGTTATTGTCTAGGTTAGAATTTCTTTTTATTAGGTCTACTTGCTAGATTCCTTTCTAGTAAGATTTTATTTTTATTTTTAGGTTCTCTTTAGTCTATCTTATTTCTTTGTGTTTTTGTTCGTAACTCTTCACCACCCGACATCATGGACAACGGGAACATCTTTGAACCCGTCATCCCACCACAACAAAACCCACCATTACAACCCCTTAGGCCCCGAACCTTAGGAGAGTATTCCCGACCTAGCCACCAAGGCTACCAAAACACCATTGAGCTCACCGGAGCCAATGTGACCCCCTTGCGATCTGACACCATCCGGTTGGTGCAAAGCGGATGTGCATTCCATGGACTTCGTTCCGAAGATCCAAACCAACATCTTAAGGACTTCCTCAAAATCGTAGATTCTATAGACCTAGATGTTGCAACTAGAGAGACAACCCGATTACGCCTATTCCAATTCTCTCTACGGGATCAAGCTAGTCAATGGCTTGAGCGTTTACCCGCGGGATCCATCACCACATGGGATGATTTCACCACTCGTTTCTTTGCTCAATTTTTCCCACCGGGGAGAGCTACTAAGCTTAGAAATGACATCTTGATGTTCCAACAACGTCAAAATGAAAACTTTTATGAAGCATGGATTCGATATAAAGACCTGCTCCGAAAAGTCCCTCATCATGGCATCGAACCATGGCTCCAGATCCAAATCTTTTACGATAAAGTTGACTATTAAACAAGGAGAGCCATTGATTACGCAGCCAAGGGCAGGCTAAATAGACTTAGCATTGACGAGTGCTGGAAAGTTCTTGAGGGGTTGGCACAATACGAAGAGGAAGGATGGGAGGACCCGATGTTCCCAAGCAAGGGAAAATTTAACTACGCATATGCCACCCAAGAACAGTTGTTAGGAAGCATCGAGAAGCAGGTAAAAGAATTAATGAGTATTGAGAAGCTTGCTGCTGAACCCATGTGGTATCCTAACTTACGTAGGAGTACGGTTATCGACCACAATATTCCTGAACGTTCACGACAAGAGGAATTCGAAGGGATAATGGTAACCTTCATGGATAATCAGGAAAAACAAATCCAGCACCTAGAAGCACGCATGGAAAGCACTCACAAAGCTTTTATGAATTTAGCAGATCAATTCATATCAAGGGTCAAAGAAAAGATCAAAGAAAATCCCACACCTAAAAAAATCGAAAAAGTCTTCGAGGTCTCAACCCCTTTGGTGTTTGACCTAGAGGATAGCGGGAAATTTTCCCCAAGTGCTTCACCATTAACTACCCCCCGTTCTCATGAGCATCCCCATGCAGAGAAGAGTTCGCAATTCCATAACATTTTCATTGGATGCTTGCAAACCACATTCCCGAACTTATCCAAGAGACGTTCTTTTGGTTTTAAACCCGGTGTAAAGAAGTCGTGCCTCAAAAACACCACTGACTTGAAACCCTCTATGGAACAACATCTCTTCTTACACACCAGTGACCCGTGCACAGGTTACAACTTAGCCAAAACGTCACCCAACCCCTTATACAACCTTACCTCTTTCCGTGACAGTAATGAGACGTTCGACCCTGGCAGACCTCGTTAACGGAATAGCTACTCGCGAGTTTTACTAATGTTTAGCTATTCACACCAAGTGTAGGGACTAAACATGGAATTACTCCATTTCTCACCTTACACGGGCATCTGACGGCGTCAGACGTAACTCTTGACGCCGTCAGCTCGATGGATCAGCAATATTAACCCAAAACCAATCATTTTCAACCCATACCCCACAAATCTCACCCAAAGTGATGCTGCTACTCCGATTCTCCACCCTTCAATTCGACGTCTTCCGCATCCAATCTTCACTTGGAAAATGAGCAAAAGATCTCGTCAACATCGGGGCAGTTCCTCTAGGTCTCAAAGAGTCAATTATGGAGAATTGGTCCATGGTTGGAGCGAGTTTGACACTGTTGGCGCTACCACCAAGTATGCAGAACTTTGTAACCACCATATTGATGCTGGGGCTATGGTTGATTGGGAGTTTCTTAGGGCCCAAGGGTTGGAGGCTGCATTTTTGGAGAGGATCCACACTGATGGGTTTGCGGGTCCTCAATGGGAGAGGTTGTTTAGGATTAGGGAGACGGTGTATAGTGAGTTGGTTAGGGAGTTCTTTGCGACTTTCCGTTTTGATCAGGCTGAGGCTAGGACAGATGTGGGGGGCACCACTATCTATTTTAGGTTAGAAGGGGAAGTGAGGTCGTGTTCGGTCACTGAGTTTGGTTGGAGGATTGGGTTGTATACTAGGGAGGAGGTTGATGGGACTTTTAGATAGAGGTTGTTGCATGGGGAGACTCAGAGGAGTGAGATGAGGTGTATCACTTTTTGGCCGACCATTGGGGACGGGGTTTACACCTCGACTACTGGGGCAGCATCCATCAGGGACCCCATAGTTAGGTTGGTCCACAGGTGCATCACATATAGCCTGTCAGGACGTCATGGTACCACTCACCGTGTCATTGCTTCAGATTTTTTCTACCTGTACACGATCTTTTCAGCGGATGTTTACTGCAACATCCCATTTTGGGTAGCTAGTTATTTGAGGACCAGTGTGGGTGAGAGGGATATCGATAAGGTGTATGGGGGGATGTTCGTGACCCGGTTGGCTCGTTCCTATGATCTTCTTACTCCTCAGATCCTAGGGTACTTGAGCGACTGTGGGGCCTGCAGGGTAGTGAGGGTTAAATCCCTCAGGCAGATGAGCATTGTGATGCCAGAAAGGCATGGGACTTATAACTGGTATGAGGCAGGGGGGCCTGATGTTGAGGAGGATGCTGATGATGAGGTAGATCCCCAGCAGCATCAGTTCCAGGGTTATGAGGAGGGGACAGCTGACTACTACCGACACATGAGTCGGGGAGACTGGCAGGCACACCAGGGTGCCTGGATGGGTCAGATGGACGCATGGCGGACCACCACTGACCAGCGCTTTGATTGGATGTATGATCACACCATCCGCCAGATGCAGCACCTCTCCACCCGAGATCAGCTTGAGCCTCACCTGCAGATTGATCCCTTCCCCGGCCGTGAGACTGACTACCCTCCCTACGGGTACACCGGACACCTCCCTCCTGGCTATGACTACCGCTTTGGTCCTCCTCCCTAGTGATTCCTCTTGATTTCTTTTATTTCTGAACAATTTATTGATGGTTGTGTAATTTGAAACATTTGGTATTGTAAAAGCTTAGGATGCGGCCTCTGTTGGCCTTGAACAATTTATTTTCATGTTTACGTTTGTTTGAAATAATTAGTGGTTCTCATGGTGACGTTATTGATTTTATTTGTTTGTTTGTTATTTGCTTCCGTATGCATGCTTAATTTTTATTGTTGGTAGATCATGTTTCTAAACTAAATAGTGGAAATACTTTACTTTGTTGTTTTGGCCTAGTCTTAACTCCACCTAAAGGTATTTTTGCAAAAGATAAGTGTAAGGGGAAACCCCAAATATGTTTTTAAGAAACAAACCGATCATGATTCTCTACAATATTAAATGAACATATGTATTCGTATTTGTTAGAGTCCAATGCTTGTATTGAGTCATAATGAAGTTTTGCAAGATTTTCCAGGAAGTAGGACCAAGTTTTTCCAGAAATTTTCCGGAAACTTAACATAAGAATTTATGCAGGTCACTTCTGACGGCGTCAAGAGTTTACTCTTGACGGCGTCAAGTGTAAAAATCTGGAAATTTTACCAGTTTTGTTTTTCTAACGGAGTCTTGTGGTTTTTGTGAATTATTAAGTTTTATAATCTTCAGGAGATCTGCAAACTTCATTCCACAAGCATTATATCTTATCTTGTTTTCTAGGATTTAGTAACTTATATAGGATGCCACCGATTTTACGCGAGGTTGTCTTGTCTATTTTATCAGGTTTTACAGGTTATGTATGACAAGAAGATGATTTATATTCTGGAAGGGAAGCTTTGATTGTTCATTTTCTTGGATGAAGATTTAACCTGGCCACCCTATTATCCATACCGAGCGAATCAGGGGAGTATTTGATTTCATTCTTTTTAACTTTTTCACTTTTACATTCTTTACTTGAACATTGGGGACAATGTTCATCTTAAGTGTAAGGGGAGGGTAAAAAGATGATACCTTACATATGCACTTTCGCTTGAGTTTGTTTTGTTTAATGGTAGATGTGTAATAAAACTATGAGAAATACTTGTTAGTGTAATTTTAGCGCCAAATTTAAATTTTTTTACAACATTTAGGAGTGAAACTTTAGCCATAGCAAGCGTCTCATGGATAGGAGATTGTATGACTAGCACATAACCGTATATTCAGAAAAATTTTCCACCCAAATATGTGAGGTTCGCCTTTAGATTTGATAGGAAAAGCATTTACTATTAGTGCTTATGAGTGTATTGGTAGCATTTAGATTCTAGAACTTGCGTTAGTGATGCATCCCGAGACCGCTAGTGAGACTACATTCGTGTGGTAGGATTTACTACATGATAAGAGGCATTAGGATCACCCTTGTGTTAAACCCGTATTACAATTACTTGACCATTTAAGTCATATTACTTGACTACTTAAGTCAATTAATTTTTCCCACACCCTTAGCGTTGTACTCATTTTTAGTACACGAAACCCCTAGTACACCCCTCCGAGCCTATCTTTTCGTTTCTAACTTTAAGCATTTTACTTAAAGGAAGAATTTGGTACAGCCCACTTAAATGTACAACCAAATCGCCTTAGCCATCCGTGTATGCGCTCATTTTTAGTGCATTATTGTTATTTGTTAAACCCTAAGTTAACTATCTAATTGATTACATGGTTGCTAAGTCAAGTCATATCCTTGTACATATTGTTTTGGGACGATTGGGACTCATGGGTAAGTACTTATTTTATGGAGTAATGGGGAAGAACATCATTTATTACCCCCATATGTGCGTTAATCTTAAAAGTGCTTCAAGTGTTTTGATTTTCTTAATTCGAGTCATTAGAATAGTTTTATGTAAAGTATGTAAATATTCAAGTGTAAGGGGAATATTCATTCCCTATGATGTATTATTTTGGATGGTAGGGTAAGAGTGTATGAAAAAAAAATCGAAAAAATCAAAAAAAAAAAAAATAGAAAAAGGAAAAGAGAAAAAACATACGGACTACCATCCCTTTTTATTCTATGTTCATTTTATGTTTTTTGTTATTTTTCATTTATTAGCTTAAGTCGAGTCTAGTCTTGGCTTAGCAACGCCATCTTGTACATGTAATTAACCAAGATTGTTAACTTGCCACCAGTAAAACTTCCTTTATCCAACAAAACCGTGTATTTCATATCCCTACACCTAACGTTACAACCCTTTAAAAGACCTCTTTGATAGTTTATCCTAGGTGCTTACGCCATGTGGTGGAGGTTTGATCCTTTCCCAAGCCTATGGTAATCTATTTTGCTATGACAGGTAGTGAGAGATATCTTCCGTTTCCATATTGTAATTTACACTTTATTACACCCGAGAGATGTGAGTATCTAAACACTATTTGTGAGGTGCTTGTGTATGACCTCCGTGCTTGTCTATTGGTCTTTAGTGGAACGATTATTTGTTGTAATTACTTTTATATTAGTGTTAAATGACCCCTAACTTGTATTTTGAGTAGAATAAAAGCGCATTTGCTTGAGGACAAGCAAATCTCAAGTGTAAGGGTATATGATGAGGCAAAAAATGATCCGTTTTTAGGGGGTTATTTAAGCCCGAATTCGAATTTATTTGATCAAATATTGCCCTAAATCGTTCCTTTTGTGATTTTAGGTACTTTGGGAGAGAAATCTGGAAAAGGAAGCAATTCGGACGTTTTTGGAGCATAAAAGTGATGAAAACGCCAAAGTCTTAATGTTCCATGCTGGGAACAGTAGGTGACGGCGTCAAGAGTAACTCTCTGACGGCGTCAAGAGCAATTTTCCATGACGACCCAGTACAGATTTGACGGCGTCACGAAGGTAGGGCGTCAAGAGTAAAAGTCATGACGGCCTGGAAATGATTAAGTCTTGACGGCGTCAAATGTAGATCAAGGCAGTCCGAGAATAGTTTTGGCGGCGAGGTGACGGCGTCACAAGTTTAGTCTTGACGCCGTCAGACCCCTTTTCCTATATATAGTTTTCTAATTTTCACATTAAAAAGAGAGAAGTTTTGGAGAAACCCTAAGTACGATTTTGGTGCAACTTTTACAGGTTTTTCAAGGGTTCCAAACCCTTGATACCTTTCATGTGTAATTAAGATAAGCGTTCTTTCAATTCAATCAATATGTCTATGTGTTGGTTGTCTATATCTTGTTCTTGTCTTAATTCCATCATGCTAGGCTAGATCTATCTTGTGTTTGCTTGGATCTAATGAAACCTAGATGTTAATTATGTGTTGATTACTTGTTTATACTTGTCTTGGATGAATGATTTATATGTTAGGCTTAAGAAAACTGGCAGATCTCCAATTGGTAACATGCTTGAACGTCTTAAGAAACATGAACCGACGCGCACTAGGTCTTTATTGGTTGTATTTAATGCATGAGCCACTGTTTACAATCCCTATAGTTGTGTTGGGCACGGTGTAGGAGGAGATAAGAGCTCATAGAATTGGGGAGTTAAGTGTGCCACCCCATGAATGGTATTAAGGAATACGATCCGTCATCCATGCAATTATAACAAGTAATTAACGTGTAAAAGATGTCTAGGGAGTAGTGAAATCTAAGTAAACACATTTTCTCCACTTATTGCTCACAACTTTAGTATAATTTAGTTTATTTTCATTTCTAGTATTTTATTTTGATTGCATCTTTAGTATTGGGTTAGTTGACTAGCAACTAATTCCGCCCAAATCCTTCAAACCCGAGATTTTTACTTGCTTTCTAAAAAATATAAAAATTCAAAAATAATCATCCCTCACCTTTAGAACTAGTATTTAGGTTTTCTAATCCTAGCGACACTATTCCTAAGCTGAACGATCAATCCCCCGGTACTTGTCACTATACTATACTACAACGATCAGGTACACTGCCTGGTGGGGGTTGTAAGCTTCTCAAGATCCCTTGAGAGGTAAAGCCTGGTGCAATTCCCACGCATCAGTTGCAATTTAAATCCTTCAAAATTTTTAGAATCTAAATAACTTTAGAAGTCACAGAAGCTAAAGCTCTATACTCAGCTTTTGTGGAGGATTTCAAAATAGTGTTTTGTTTTTTTTACCTTTTTAGGATACTAAACACCCTCACATAAAAACACAATATCCAGTTACTATGACAACACATCTAGCCCAATCAGCATCAGAATAGGCTTTCAACAAAATAATTGAGATAGTGCCATTCTCAATATTCAAACCTTTACCTGGAGAACCCTTAAGGTACCTTATTACCTTTGATGCAACATCCAAATGAGATTTTAAGGGAGAATGCATAAACTGGCTAAGACAAGAAACTACATATGCAATATTAGGCCTAGTAGTAGTAAGGTAAATAAGCTTACGAATAAGCTTCTGATACTCTGTAACATTTTCAATTTAGGATCACTATCAGAAGGTTCACTAGACAAAGCAAGATTAGGCTTTAAAGGAACAGAAGCAGGCTTTCCATCAAGTAAACCAAATTCAGCAATAAGATCAAGACAATATTTTCTCTGAGTTAAACATATGCCTTGTTTAGTTTCCAAAAACTCAATACCAAGAAAATATTTCAGTTTGCCAAGATCTTTAATCATAAACTTGCTTTGCAAAAACTTTTTAACATTCTCAATTTCATGCAAACTATTTCTAGTAACAATAATATCATCAACATAAAACCAGCAAAGCTATAAACGCATCATTACTAGTCTTATCAAACAAGGAATAGTCATTGTTACTTTGCAAGAAACCATTTTCAATAAGCACAGCAGTCAACTTGGCATTCCATTGCCTAGGAGCCTCCTTTAGCCCATATAAACTCTTTTTTAACCTACAAACTCTTTTATCATGGGGATCATAATACCCAGGAGGCAACTTCATGTAAACAGTTTCATCAAGATCACCATATAAGAAGGCATTGTTAACATCTAATTGAAACAAAACCCAACTATTTTGAACAGCAAGGTTAATTAAGCATCTAACAGTCACAATCTTAACAACAGGAGAAAAGTTTTCATCAAAATCTACTCCCTTCATTTGATTGAAACCAATAGCAACTAACCTAGCCTTTAACCTATCAACATCACCATCAGACTTATACTTGATCTTAAAGAAACATTTACTACCAATTGCCTTCCTCCTAAAAGGAAGCTCAACTATCTCAAAAGTATCATTCCTATGTAAAGCATTCATCTCAGAATTCATAGCATCAATCCAATGCCTATGCTGAGATGCTTCCCAAAAGTTTCTAAGTTCAGTATGTTGATTAAGAACAGTGGAAAAACAATAATTTTCTTTTGTTAAGTTGGAATAGTTAACATATTTTTCTAAACCAAACTTCACTTTAGAGTCCACCACAAAATCATTAAACTTTTTTGGAAACACAGAAGACTTCGAAGACCTTCTAAAACCAGACTCTTGATGATTATCTTCCTGAGAATGAGTAAATAATACATTACCCTCATAATTTTCTTTATATACATTATCCTCAAGGGCTATAGACCTCTCACCCTCACTGTTAGAAACATTTAAGTCATGATAATGCCCCCCCTCCCAACATCCTCACTCATAGACTTAAAATGACTGCCTAGATGAGGAGGTGGACTGCCATACATCTTAGAGCTGGGTTTTCTTATTTCCTCATCATTGCGTGTATCAGGTAGGTCATCAAGAAAGTCATAATTGAAAAAATTCAAGTGATTTAAATCTTGATCAGGTTGACTTTGTGAAGAAAAAATTTGTTTAAAAGGAAAAATATCTTCAAAAAATTTCACATCTCTAGAAAAAACAACCTGTTTGTGATCAAGACTCCACAGTTTATAACCTTTTTTTGAATTTGAATATACAATTAAGACACACTTTTCAGACCTACTTCCAAGTTTATCATGATTATTAAGAATGGTAGCATAAGCAAGACACCTAAAAGCCCTCAAATGCTCAAGAGGATGAGAAATATCATGCACAAGTTCATAAGGAGACTGTCTATTTAGCACAGAGTAAGGTAATCTGTTAATCAAATAGGTAGCAGTTAGAATACACTAAGACCACATATTCAAGGGAATCCCTCCCTGAAACAAAAGAGATCTAGCAACATTAAGAAGATGTCTATGCTTCCTCTCAACAATGCCATTCGGTTGAGAAGTATAACTACATGAAGTCTGATGCAAAATGCCATGAAGTTCACAGAACTTATTAAACTGTTGATTAACAAACGCAGTCCCATTGTTACTCCTAAAAGACTTAACATGTTTATTAAACTGAGTTTTAAGGTAATTGTAAAACACTATGAAGTTTTCAAAAACTTCAGTTTTATTTTTTAACAGATAAACCCAAACAGCCTAGAAAAGTCATCAACAATAGTGAGAAAGTATATGTACCCATCCCTACTAGTGACTTTATAAGTCCCCCAAAAATCTAAGTGAACTAAATCACCTAATTGTTTTGAAATATAATCACTCAAGGGAAAAGGTTCCCTTGTTTGTTTTGCCTAGTGAAAAATATCACAAGTGACATCAAATTCTTTATTAGTAAAGCCTAAAACAGGTTTTAAAACATTTCAAACTTGGTCTACAGGATGGCCAAGCCTGCAATGCCAAGTATATTTAGACAAAAAAACAAACATTATTAACATAAAACCTCTCAAGCTTTTTACCTTGATTTCCATCAAAGTAATATAATCCACCAATCTGTTTACCAGTCGCCAGAATTTTTCCTGCCCTTAAGTCCTGATTTAAGATATAATAGTTAGCCTCATCAAAAGCAATTATCAATTTACTATCCCTGGCAACTTTATGAATAGATAAAAGGCTGACACAATATTCAGGAACAACCAGAACGTCATATAATGTTAAGTAGTTTGTTAAAGGCATGTTTCCAATCTTAGTAATGAAAGCTTTTGTCTCATTGGGATGTGAAACTTTGATTTTAAGGTGTGAAACATCAACAACATTAACAAGATACTTATCAGTATATGTCATGTGCTGATTAGCACCAGAATCAATAATGACACCCTTACTAACAAGATTAGAATGTAACTAGCTATTAGAGAAAAAAAAAACTTTTCAAAGTTTTCATTAAAGAACCTACTAGAATTATAAAATGTAACTGCCATCTTGGCCTGTACACCATTTCCAGACACAGAGTTTTCCTTAATCTAATAAATAAGAGTAGCCATTTGTTCATCTGTGAAAGCAGAGGAAGAACTTGTCCCAACAGAATTATTAACAACATTTTTCCCAACAAAAGATTGGCCATTTTTCTTTTTACCAAAATCAGCAGGGTATCCAATCAGTTTAAAACACCTATCTATAGAATGACCATTGAAACCACAATAGTCACAAACAAGAGAAGGACCCCCAGCAGTCCTTCTGTTATCATTGGGTCTAGGTCCAGAGTTAGGTCTAGGGGGATTCCCATAAGTTTGAGACCTCTGGAAGTTCCCTTTATTCCCCACATTAGAAAAAAAACACATAAGACTTGGACCTTTGAGAGGTACCATAACTAGAACCAGACACAACAACTCTGTAAGACTCTTCACTAGATATAATAGAAATTGCACCTTTAAAATCAGGTAATGGATCTCTAGCTAAGATATTACTTCTAATTTGCTTATAAGAATCATCCAAACCCATTAAAAACTGCATTAACTTCATAAGTTGGTTATGTTTTTTAAAATCTTTTGCTGCATGACAAGTGCACCTAGGCAACTTGACAAAAGTATCAAATTGTTTCCACAATGTAATTAATTTGTTAAAATCCTCAGCAATTGTTGTTCTATTTTGACTTAAAGAGTTACTTTTCTGATGTAGATTAAAAGTAACTGAACCATCAACTCTATCAAAAGTATCTTTTAACTTATTCCAAACATTAGAAGCCCTTTTTGAAAATATTTGACCCAAATATAGTTCCTCAGTTATAGAGTTAAGAATCCAACCAAGAACTACAGCATTAGACCTTTTACAAGTACCATCTATAAAGCCAGTCTTATTTTTTCCTTCTAAGGCCAATAACATAGCACAAGACCAGACATTTTAGTTTTCAGTACCCTTAAGTTTAATAGAAATCACAGTTAAAGAGGTAGAATCATTATGGTGTAATGCAAAGGGTGACTTAAATCCAGTTTACTTATTAAACTTAAATCCAGATTACTTATTAAAGTAACAGGTTCAACACCATCATCTTCTTCCTCATGAACAAATGGTGGAGCACTATGCTCAGAATTAAGCACAGACATGATGCAATTAAACAATCAAAACACAATCAAATGCACAAGAAAGGAGATAAAGAAATTCCCAGGCTTTCCTTGCCACTCAAGGTGGCAGGTCAAGGGCGCACACAAGCAAACAAAGCACAATAACACCAATGAGCAAGAACACAATCAACCAAACATCCCAATACTATAATCAAGCAGATAAAGCAAGAAAATAAAACAGAAACACAGGAAAAAAGTGTGAAAGGTGTTACAGTTCACGCAAACAGCAATAATCGCTGAAGCACACTCTCTGTGTCCTTGATTCACTTAGTCAAGAACACAAAAAAAAAAAAACCCAGAATCAATTCCAAAAGCACAACCAACCAACCGAACTTCCAAGAGCCAAGAAAGTACCAGATCTACTCCAAGATCCACAACCAACCAACAATCTATTGATTAACCATGTTAATCAACCCTAAGAGTCTTTGAGAACAAAACCCCCAAAAAAGTGAAACCCTAATTTTTTCAAAAATTAGCCATTTTTGAAAAAAAAAACTTTTAAATTTGTGTAATTAAACACACAGATAATCAATTAACACAAGTTAATTGAAAAAAAAAAAAAAAAAAACAATTTGAATTTTGAAAAACCCCCAAATTTTTAGCGAAACCCTAAAAAATTTTAAGATCAGATGTAGAGCAGATAGAGAGACTGCTCTGATACCATGAACAGATTTAGAATCAAACAACCAATCTTAGATCTTAATCCAAATTCTTTTATTAAAACAACCACAAACCCAATTACCAATATCAAGAACTGATCTAAATCAATTGTAACAACTCAAGAACAAATCAATGCAATCAAAACCAAATCATGGTGTAATTGTAATTTGAATTCCATTGTAATCTTGTTTGTTTCAATAAAATGAGATAATTGTAATTCATATTACATTAAATAGGGGCTAGCGGTGTAGCTTGTTACTCGTTTGCCTTCTACTACTATGTAAATTCTATACTTAGATAAACAAATGGCATGGTATAATTTGACATTCATATATGTCGACAGATGTTTATTTTAAAAAAAATATGAAAAATAAAATTACATAGACTGTTTGGTTTGCAATGTAATTATTATAGAATTCACTCCAATTACATCAAATGATGGAATTGAGATTACATTGTAATAAATGATTTTACAATTTTAATTATCGGTATTTATTATTATTATTATTATTATTATTATTATTATTATTATTATTATTTATTTTATTTTTTTTAATTTTATTTTATTTAAATTAATAATAAGCTTACATAAAGTTGGATGAGAGCCTAGACACAAGTTGTGCTCCCACTCCTTTCTGAATACAAAAGCTTATTCTATGTAAGATAAAAACACCACTCCTAGCGTTATTTGAGTGGCTGATGGCAATAGACTTAATACGTGAAAGTGTGTCCAAAGCCTCCGTATCGAATTCCCCGAAAGTAGAAAAAGCAAATGGTATGAATTTATATCCGTTGTCTTCACATTTGGACACATATTTCTTCTTTTTCTTCTCCATGACGTTATGCAAAGCTACCCTAGGAGCCCATGAAGTCAACCCCCCCCCCCCCAAGCAAAAGGAGAGATTCCAGTCACATCCAAACACGCATCTTTACCTTGAAGTCAATTAAATAATAAAATATCTGCAGGTCGTAGCTCTTTCTCATCATTCGAGAGGAAACCCATAGGAGCCTCCTTACTCACCATAATCCCAACCTTGGAACATATATCAACAAGAATATCACGCACCAGATTAAGCCTGAACTTCACACCCACTTCACTAGAACAGTGAACTGCATGATCTCCCCATTGGTTCATACGATGCACATTGCAACTCGGGCACAGGCTACCTTCAGAGAACATAGGTATAGCAAGCCTATAACACAATACATAATGAAATTGGCGATGGTTCATCCTTTGTCCCAAACCACCAATAGGGATGGTGAAAAGAAAATCATGTGCATGTGGAGCACGAATACTTTCAACAAAAATTATTATC
This sequence comes from Artemisia argyi, assembly GCA_030686995.1. Lineage (NCBI taxonomy): Eukaryota > Viridiplantae > Streptophyta > Magnoliopsida > Asterales > Asteraceae > Artemisia > Artemisia argyi. The sequence goes on from CM060677.1 coordinate 127,148,753, forward strand.
ATTATTATCATCATTATTATTATTATTATTATTATTTATACTTTTGATTAATATTTTAATTCTTGTTTCATTTAGATACTTTCAACAAAAATAATATGAAAACAAAACATCTTATATAATTACAATTATTATTAATATAATATTATTATATTATATTACTTTGTTAAATTATAAAAAACTTATTCTGATTTTTTTTATTTGTAGTAAATATAAATTATTATTATTATTATTATTATTATTATTATTATTATTATTATTATTATTATTATTATTATTATTATTATTATTATTATTATTTTTTATAATAACCATCGCTTTCATTAGAAACATGAAAAATTACACAAAATTGGAGGGGAGTCTAGACACGATCTGAGCTCACACTCCTTTCTGAATACAAAAACTAACTCGATCATCGATAAAAACACCACTTTTAATGTTATTTGAGTGGCTGATGGCAATAGACTTAATACGAGAAAGTGTATTCGAGCTTTCGTCTCGAATTATTATTATTATTATTATCATTATTATTATTATTATTATAATTATTTTATTATTATATTTTTTTTATGAAAGTAAATTTTATTTTTGTATTAGTTGAGTTTATTAATTTACAAATATTATATTATTATTTTAATTATTTTTAAATTATTAGTATTATTATCATTTTATAATTTTAATTATTATATTATAAAAAAATTACTATTATCATGAGTAATATTATATTGAATTATGTATTTCCTAATATTTTGATAATTTTTTGTTTTTTTTTTCTTTTTCTGAATTACATTATATTGTTGGTCACTCAAAACAATGTTCTATAAATTATAATTCAAAGCATTACAATTACTACACATTTCAATTTTTCAAATTATAATTCTTTCAAAATATATTTTTTTTGACAAACTACATTTCCCGCAAAAGTATTTTGCAAATCAAAAGCCCTCTAGCTAATTTAAAAAGGTTATGTGGGGTAGTGTGGGCAAACAGGGCTTCCTAGTATGTCTCAAACTGTCAAACATATCATATGCGTACCATATTTGTAGTGGAATCTTGTTTGCTAATTAATAGACACAACATGAAATAAGATATCAAATGATTTGCACCTCTAGCCTAGTCAACATGGCTTTATTATCATCATCAATTCTTACTTCATCTTGTAAAATCACTACAAGACTTGTGTTTCATCTCATTTCTATGTCAAAAAATTCAAAGGAAGCCATGGGAAATGTCGTCTCTTTAATTGGTTCCATGCCACATTTCAAAATTCATTTATTTTATTTTATTTACATACATACATTTATAGAAATATAACAAAATATTGCAGGTTTTTTTACTATTCATTACTAAATATAGGACCTCTTTATTTTTATTCTTTTATAAAAGCAAATTTGTTTTGTACTTTTCATTAAAATTTCAACAAAAATCTATAAGCATAGGGAAAAAATAGTAATAAAAAAAAATAAAATAAAATAAAAATCGATAAGCATAGAAACAATGTTTTTCCCACTTGGATTTATAAAAGAGAAGTATATAAAAATGTAGAATCCATTTTTTTTCCCTCAAAGCACTGACATCTTTTAGTTTACTTAAAAGTTACATAAAACCCCCGAAATATGAGAGATTTGATAAATTGTATTTAAATACAGTAACTGCTATGGAAAAAAAATATTTAAAAAGTGTTAAAAGTACGACTATAATAAGGTAAATATTACAATTTTGTGATTTTTGCATACTTTAAAAATATAATTCAAAATGTTAACTCACCTTTCTTTACAAACTTTGGTGTAACTTAATTGCTTCATACTTTATTTAACAATTGCTTCTCAACTTGTTAATTAAGGAATATTAGATGCACCGACAAGTAACTTGATCCTGCCATTAATACAGGCGACAACAATTCGATTGCCCATTCTCTTTCTCTCCATAACCTTTTGCTTCAAAAACATATGTATAAACTATATATATATATAGATGTACATCAGTTAACACATTCTATATAACCTCATAATTACAGTTAACAATTAAGCCTTCAGTGTTCTTTGTAACTCCATTATCTTAAGTTCAAAGTCAGTCTCATATCTTTGTACTTGTGATATACATACTCTTCAGAAGCCATGAACTTTTTCGATCTAAACCTACCTGAAAACGAATGCACCTTAGACCTCATGCATGATACCAACACGTCTCTTTCGTCGTCATCAAGCAACCCCGAGCAAAGAGTTTTCTCATGCAAATATTGCAGGAGAAAGTTTTATAGCTCGCAAGCACTTGGAGGCCATCAGAATGCTCACAAGCTTGAACGGACACTGGCTAAAAAGAGTCGATACTTGAGTGCAGGAATAAAACTTTGGAACCAGACATCAATGTCTAGTTCCAATGGTTCAAGCACTGTTGGTTGGGTGCAGCCACCCTTCATGACAAGCATGGAACATCAAGAAAATGTTGGAAGGAGAGACATGGATTATTGCTATAAAGGTGAGGGTGTTCAAGAAGATTATCATCAACTTGACTTGTCTCTTAGGCTTTGAGCAAATAAGTGTACTTTTATGTTTTATGATTATTTACAAATCAATAAAAATGCTAACATTTTATTGAGATCATTATCAGCTTGCCATGCAGTCACTTTATCTTTTTAAAGATTTATGCATAGCCATATGCGTTTGAGAAGGTGGGCTGGCTCGACCATAAGGCTACTAAAACAAAAGCTTAACTTAGGCTCCATATATTTTAAGGCCTCAAAAAGTATAAATTTTTATACACATATCACAAGTTACATGTTCCATAATTTACAAAAAAAAATTCTTCGGCTCTTTATATCATAATTTGCTTAAAAATAGATTATACAGTATTGTTCTAACTCTTTACATTTACCTTATTTTACTTGTTTTATAGATTTGTAAACAGATATAATTAGCTAAATAGCTAATCACTTAATAATGTCAACCCGGATGCTAGAAACTGTGTAAGTAAATCAAGGTCTTTTTGTGACACCTCGCTTTAGGCCTCTCGAGGTCTCGAGACGTCCTCACCCACACATATATGCTAATGCTATTAATTAAACGTACGTACCACATATATAATTCATGCAAATACTATAAACACCTATTTAACAAAAAGATGCAAACTAAATTGACTAATTATGAGTCACTAGACGTGTACCCGTGCATAGCGATGAGGTTTTATATCGGCAAATAGGTACAGTTAAAATGTTGTGCTTAAGTGTTTCATATAACGTTTACCAATTGAAAATGATAAGTCATCATCATTATCTGAGATAACAATAACATCATATCAGTTTCAATTTAAAAGTTTAAAATTGAAATAAGAATTGGCATTAAAAGCAGGACTGTGACGAATGAGCAAAAAAAATTAAAAATAAAAAATAATAAAATAATAAAATAAAATAAAAATGACTCATTTTTAAAAACAACATTATGGGAACAATATTTTAAGCAAGATATAATGGCATAATAGTAATTGAGATTGAGTGTATATTAGTAATTACACTTCTCTCATTTTGAGAGTTTTAAACATAATTATACTCTCTTTATATGTAGTAGTGATATAGTAGAATTGTTTTAATATCCATGTTTTATGTTTTAGTTACTCTTTTCGTCTCACAAAAAGTGTTCACCTTATATGTAGTAGAGACTAGGTTTTGAACCCGCGCGTTGCTGCGGGGTTTTTGTATACGTAAGTTAACAAAAAAAAAAAAAAAAAAAAAAAAAAAAAAAAAAAAAAAAAAACGTCAATGGAATTCATGGCGTGCCATACTTACAGAGGGTTTTTTTTAACAATTAGTTTAAGCGAGTGTTGGTACCCGCGCGTTGCTGCGGAATTCTTTTGTTGCCGTTAGCTACTTAACGTGAAGTTAGTTACCTAGGACTGACTTTGCAATTGATGTGTAACATGAAGGACCATTTACGTAAATTATGTGAGGACTAAATTTGCAATGAACTGCTGAGATGAAGGACAAAGTGCGTACAATTTTTTTTTAAATGTTAAAGATAACGGTCTTTAGTTAACAGTCGTTAAATAACAAACGACTGTTAGTACTGTACAAATAGGACTAACTTTGCAATTGATGTATAACATGAATGACCATTTATGTAAATTTTGTGAGGACTAAATTTGCAATGAACCGCTGAGATGAAGGACAAAGGGCATACAATTTTTTTAAATGTTAAAGATAACGGTCGTTAGTTAACAACTGTTAAATAACTAACGACCGTTAGTACTAAAAAAAATAATACTGTGCGTCCACTATAGCAGTGTAGCTGCTACAGTACTTTTTTTTTTGCTCCTGTGTACTATTCACAAGCTCTTGCTTAATGTTATATATACTAATATAGTAGAATTGTTTTAATATCCATGTTTTAGTTACTCTTTTCGTCTCACAAAAAGTGTTCACCTTATTATTTATATATGTTCCAAAAAAATTTCCGGTTTAACCATTTGGCTGAAGAGTTTTTCACACAATAAGAGGTACCATTGAGACATAAACCCTTTGGTAATGTCCAATTCAAAACTCACATATGTTGCCAAATTCTAATTTCTATAATAAAAATAAAAGTAAAAATGAAATTTTATCCATAAAAATTTGCATTAATTACACATATTATTATTATTATTATTATTATTTTGTAAAAACTATTTTTTTTTAAGACTGAGGGAGTTGAAAATATACTTAAATCATTCTCGTGATGATATTTTTTATGCTTTCGTATGTGTAAAACTAGATTTTGATAGTTGGGCCTAAAAGTTTGGAGGTCTAATATAGGCTACAAAATGGTCATGGGTATAGAAACATCGAATCCATTTACTTTCTGGTTTCTAATTACAATCTTAAACTTGTCATAAATATAGGCTACAGTTACTTTCTAGTTATTTGAAACCTTCATTTTATAATCACCATCAAATGTCTAGTGGTAAATCTTTTTAACCTTCTCACAAGAGGTCTACGCTTCAAATTTCAACCTTCATTAGACACATTTGGATGTAAACAGGAAAAGGGCCGTAGTCGGTCACGAGAGTATCTCGGTTAGGTCGCGTACATCTGAGTCAAAAAACTCGTTCTCCCCAAGTAACCACCTGAACAGGGAAGCCTCGTCACTTTACAAACCTTTTATCATAAATTATATAGAAAGTCATTTATATTGTTCGCGAACAGTATCAGATCACTCAACTGGTGAAATGCTAAGTTGAGTTGCTAGAATGGAATGCCATATCTTTGCTGCAAACTTGTGCACGCAATTGATGGTATTTTTTCATTTCTCCAGATATTATGCCTCCATGAACTTATGTCATATGCGATTTTGACTTAAACCTAATTTTGATCTTATTTTGAACGTAGACAACTTCATGTGCATGTGTGCTTTGTCAGTTTGTCATTACAAATCCAGTTGCTAGTTTCAAATTGATATATACCTAACTGCCCGATTCAAATATGCTCTGCTTTTTTGTGTTCCTTTAATCAATTGATATCAATCATATTTCTAGCTATAAATTTTAATGTATGCACTTTTATTTTGTCTGATTATATTTAGCTTTGAGTTTCTAAGGAACTAGAAATTATATGTTTGATGGAGGCTGATTTTTATCGAATTCTGAATAGGAATATTGGACTAGTTAAAGCATATCCTAGATGACCACCTTCAAGTCATGATAAATGTGTGTTAAGCTAGTTTATAAAGTTTTGAAGTGGAATTGTGGAAATTGTTAATTTTTTTGAATTGATGCGCACCAAACGTGTTCTAAACAATGTCACGATCGATGTATATATGTGTCTTAACACATTAGCAACACCAAACGTGTTCTAAACAATGCCACGATCGATGTATATCTGTGTCTTAACACATTAGCAAATTGAAGAGCAAAAATGTAGAAATTCAAACTCAATCTTGCTATCAAAGAGTTGGTCTGCCTTTATCATAAATCACAACAATCGCAAATTTCATATTAAATACTTAGTAGTTACGTGGTTTAACATTTGTCTACATCTATACGAATTCGTTAGAAACTAATTGAACTTGATAACATTCATATACAAGAATGTCTGATCTAACTATCTTTAGGGTTCAAATCGAGCCTACGAATTTAGAAGCACTGGAAGCATAAAGTGTGGATACATTATTTTATCTAAGGTATCAACAATCACAATAACATCAGATTGCATACTAAAAGTAAAAACTGATTTCTCATGTGGTTCATCAATTAGTGTATAGGTAGAATAAACATTGGTTGCATTGTAGAATATCAATCTAATAAGAACTAAATTGCATTGAAAATTCTTATTATGTACAAAGAAGACAACTAACAAAATGGTTCATTGACCAACCATAATACAATACAAAACAAATACTTCAAAGAATTTTCAGCTGACTACCAAAGCAGCCTAATTCCTTTTCCCCCTTAAACAAATTGAACTCAATCAACAAATGAATCGAAATCAAAAAAACAAAAGAAAAAATAAAACTGAAGATCTCATTACCAAAATAAAGACCTTCAGACGTATGATCAAACCATTGACTCTTTGCGCGATCTGATCCATTACTTTTCATTCCCGGGTCACCAAAATAATTGCTCTCGAGAAAGACTGCTAACCAATTTATTAATCACTTTATAGAAAAACAAAAGACTCATCATTGTCACTGATCATGATCATGGTGAAAAACCATTGGGTGATGATCCAAAGCTAGTATTATCTCTTCTATACCTCAGCTGCAAAGAAACTTGTCTTTCCATCTTTAACTGTCGATAAAAATTCGCTATAAACAACTCCGCTTTTTTATCAACATCATCTTCTTCAGGGAAACTCGTCGTTCTTTGCAAAGGAAAGCTTCTCGTCTTTTGTAACGACTCACCTACACTTTGCTCAGGAGACATCATCTTAGAAGAAGCAGAAGGTGTCATGTAAGGAGTTGTCCATGTGCTATGATCATCTTCATTAGAAGGTGATGACATGATTGATGTCAACCCAAGGCGTTCATTGAAGCTCCGTCTCCTGCTGCTCAAAGCACGACGTCCACGACCACCACCAATGATTTTGGAAGCAAGGCGCCATCGGTTTATGTTGTAGTTCATAAGAAAAGTGACCTTCTTCACGGCGATTCTTAGCCTGCCTAACAAAGAAGGTTTAGAGGTTGTGTTTCTGTCTTGAGCAGCCATTTGAAATGATAAAGTTTTTGAGTATGGATTAAAAGAATGAGTGAAAATGAAGTTGGTATGTTTGGGAGAATTTTTAAAGAGGATATTATGGATTTGGTCTGTTTTGGTTAGTTGTGTGTATATAAGATAATACTTGAGATGGGGACAACCGCGTAATGGTTTGAGTAGTAGTTTAAGTATGGACAATATGTCACACCCCCAAGATCGGGTCCAGCGAAAGCATACATGTAGCTGGGGTGTAACTCAATCGGTAACACAACACAAGTACAAAAATGGTTTTCACTTTAATTATTTAGAATAAAATCGTTAAATAAAAAATGATAAATTTACATCGTTAAAAATAGTGCGGAAGTAGGCCCTTAAAAGTAGTTTAAAACGGTCCCCATATAAATTATCAGAGTCTTCTATGACCATGCCATGCCCTGCCAAAACCTCCTGTAGCGTGCCATAGGTTAAAACCTGAAAATACATGCTAAAGTGTCAACACGAGGTTGGTGAGTTCATAGAGTTGTTTAACAAATAAAGTTTATAGAAAATGATCACACAGCAAAGGCATCGTAAATCCACTCAGTTGCAAATCCCGCCATAAGAGACTTGCAACCTGTGTGTTTACAACCCACTGCTAAAATATAGTTGCATGTTTAGTAGTCAAGTACCCGCGGTCATAATAAGTCACAATATAAGCACCACCTATATAATAATGTATGCCATGCAAAGCCCCTAATTAAATAATATGCGTCCCGTAACATGGTGGACGAGAGGTTGGCCGACCTCTAATAGCGTTATCCATACTACTAATAGGCGTCGAACAATGCGAATGTACGAACAGTACATCATACAACTATTATATACGATTAAGAACGCTCCGAACATGGGAGACTTAGCACGCTCCACCAATAAGGTGAGACTTTAGGGTTAAGAACGCTCCAAACAAGGGAGACTTAGCACGCTCCACCAATAAGGTGAGACTTTAGGTCATAGTACGTATGGTACATTAAGTTCAAAAGTTCAAGTTGAGTTCAATAGTTCAAAACAAGTTATAAGGTCAAGACAAGTCAAAAGAGTTCGTAATAATCAAAGGGTTCAAAACAATGTTCAAAGAGTTCAAGTAATAATTCATGTAAAAACGAGCATGCATTCTCCCCCAAAAAGTTAACAAAACAATTTAAAAGAGTAGGGGCTATGACTCACCTGGTGCGATAGCTACGATGATAAAGTGGATACACAGAAATGAGGTTCAATCTCAAACCGCAACTTGATAAAATGAGATGATTGAATGACTAGAAACCTTGGATTACTTGTGTTTTTGTGTTATGATTCTTGATTAGGATGATGAAATGAACAACTTTGATGCTTTGTACTTTGGAAAATCATGGATGGATCATGGTGATGGTCTTGGGTCGTGGTTATGGAGAAAAAAATGAAGAAATAGGTTTTTGATTCTCAAAAATAAAATGTGTAGTGTTTTTGTTGTTTAAGGTTAGATATTTTTCCTAGAATGGCATTTTGGTAATTAATAAGTCAATATGAAGTAACATGGGATGGGGAGGGCTGCACATGATTGATGAGTATGTAGTAAGCTTGGTATTATCTGGTTTACGGAGTCAGTTTTGGTTCCGTTAATCGCAAACCGTAAAGTTTTAAATCGCGAAACGTAAATCCGGGTATCGTAAAAATATGAAACTTGAAAGAATGACTAAACTTGTCAAAATACTCCATAATAAAATATAAAATGAATGGTAAGTTCCATCGGGTTGCTTAAACGTTGTTAAAACTGGAAACGCGGGTTAAAAACGCGTGATTCGCGTAAAACGCTGAACTGAAAAACGTAAAATTTCAAAACTTTAAGAATTGTCGTAAAATGAGAGAAAATCATATTTCTATTGTTTATATTATTTTATGGACATATCGGGATGCCGGAAGGACGTTTAAACCTGAATGTAAATCTCGGACACGGCTTCGTGATTTTTGCAAAAATGATCCGACGAGCGCCAAACTCTCGGATTACCGTTAAAATAGTTTAACTTATGAGAATATGAAATAAAAATTTTGGACATGAATAGTGTTTTGTGAATAGTAAAAGGTGAATAGTAACTTTCCGAGATAAAAAAATTGGAATTTCGACGTTTGAAACAGGACATGAAATTACGAGTTGTGACACAATAGGAATGAAACTATGAAATTATTGAGCAGTTAAAGTTTGAAAGAGTCAAATGATTCTTCTGGATAATCTGTTAGATACTTTGTTTTTTTTCCTTGTTAAACACTTGTTGCGTGTATGGATATACAAGGGTATGGTACAAAACAGAATACTTGTAATACCATATCGTACTAAAATGTTTGAGAACATGAGAACCGGTTTCGGCATCATATCAATAGAGAATGGTTTAGCATTGGTTTAGTAACATACCAACGCGTTAATCTAACTCAAACTTTCCGCTAGTACCGGTTAGATTTGGAATTGCGTGAGTCCTAATTTACTTAAACGAGATGTTTTAGTACAAGAAAATTAAAATGGGGCTGGACCATACAAAAAATGAACCAGACATGTGTGCGACAATATTGTACCAAGAATTGATCGAGTACCATACAAATTAGTACTGTATGTATTGTTTTTATTCGATCTCATGGTTATATGGCGACTTTTGCACATATGTAATATGTATCACTTCAAGTAGATAGACTGTAAAAATAGGTTTTAAACTTTTTGCTACAAAATTATGTGAATAGAAAGGTCTAGTTTCAATTTAAGTAGAAATAAAAATATACGTAGTAGTACTTTTAATTTACAAAAACCAATGGTTTAGTTAATGCATAATTAGATAAAAGATCTAAACTAGTAAACAAATAGTTGCAAACTTGTAATAGTATGGAACCATAGTCAACTCAACCAATATATTATATAGTGTTCGTAAACGGGTAAATATTTTTATGTATTTGCAGGTTGATCTCTATTGAATGAGTACACATAATAGTAGTTGTTTTGCTTTGTGATACTAGGAAGTTGGGCTTTTAACTTGGGGCAAATAATCTAAAATAAGCATCAAATTTTGAATGAGTACACATAATAGTAATTGTTTTGCTTTGTGATACTAGGAAGTTGGGCTTTTAACTTGGGGCAAATTATCTAAAATAAGCATCAAATTTGTCGGTTTTTACTTTTTACCGTTACATGTAGCTTTTTTTTTATATATAATTATAATTTTTTCTTGAGTAAAGTGTTCAAATACTTTTTTAATCTCTCTATTCTAGATATCATTCTTTCTTTAATCTTCTTATTGAAGACATATTTTTGACGTGACGTAAAGTAATTAAGATTTATTTACATAAATCGTCGTTGTGGCTTTAAAAAATTACATCAGTCGTCCTTGAGTCAATTATATAAAAAGTCCTTGCGGCTTTAAAAATTTACACCAGTCATCCTTGCGGCTCTAAAATTAAACAAATCAAGATTTATTTACATAAATTTTCCCTGTAGCTATAAAAATTTGCAACAGCCGTCCTTGTGGGTTTAATTTAGATTGCCTTTAGTCAAGGCTCGAACTCGTCCGTATTTATATGTTTTCACCCGTCTTCTTAAGTTTTCATATGTTTTTGTCTGTTCTTATACTTTTTTGTCCGTTTTTGTGCGTATTCTTATGTTTTGTTCATTTTTTTACGTTTTCGTCCGTTTTTAACGTTCTATTCGTTTTCTTACATTTTTGTCCATTTTTCTTATGTTTTCGTACGTTTTTATTCGTTTTCATACGTTATAATCCGTTTTCTTCAGTCTTCATACGTTTTTGTCCGTTTTTATATGTTTTATATGTTTTTCTTACATTATCATACGTTTTTATCCGTTTTCTTACGTTTTTATATGATTTCGTCCGTTTTTATACGTTTTCGTCCATTTTCTTTCGTTTTTATATGTTTTCTTACGTTTTCATACGTTTGCTTATCTTTTTATACGTTTTCGTCCGGTTTCTTTTATTTTTAAACGTTTTCGTTCACTTTCTTACATTTTTTAATGTTTTTTTTACGCTTTTATACGTAAAAAATCGATAAAAACGTATGAAAACATATAAAACGGATACAAACGTATAAAAACGTAAGAAAACATATAGAAACATAGAAAACTAAAAAAAACGTATAAAAACAGACAAAAATGTATGAAAACTTAAAAAACGGATAAAAACATATAAAAACGTAAGAAAGAAGTATAAAATCGGATGAAAACGTATAAAAACGTGATAAAAACGTATGAAAACGTAAGAAAAGCATCCAAAAATGGACGGAAACGTATAAAGACGGATAAAAACGTAAGAAAACATATAAAAAGGTCAAAAATGGAGAAAACGTATGAAAACATAAGAAAAACGTATAAAACATACAAAAACGTATAAAAACTTAAGAAAACGGATAAAAACGTAAGAAATGCGTATAAAAACGGACGAAAACGTATAAAAACAGACAAAACGGATAAAAACGTAAGAAAACATACAAAATGGATGGAAATGTATAAAAACGGATAAAACATAAGAAGACATATAAAATGGTCAAAATGGACAAAAACGGACAAAAAAGTATGAAAACTTAAGAAAACGGTTAAAAACATATGAAAACGTAATAAAGACGTATAGAAACGAATGAAAACGTATAAAAACATAAGAAAACATATAAAACGGTCAAAAATGGACAAAAATGGACAAAAACAGGTGAAAACATATAAATACGAACGAGTTCGAGCCTTGACTAAGGGTAATTCTAAATTTAGACCCATAAGGACGATTGATGTAAATTTTTTATAGCTAAAGGGATGATTTATGTAAATAAATCTTGATTAGTTAAATTTTAGAGCCACAAGGACGATTGGTGTAAATTTTTAGAGCCACAAGGACTTTTTATGTTATTGACTCAAGGACGACAAGTATAATTTTTTTTAGCCACAGTCCACAGAGACGGCTTATGTGAATAAATCTTAATTACTTTATGACACGTCAGAAATATGTCAACAATAAGAAGAATAATAAAAAATGATACTTACAATAGGGAGATTAAGAAAATATTTGAACACTCTATAATGTATTGTCATTAAGAACAAACTTTTCACAAAAATAATGTATTGTCCAAACAAAATCATCATGAATTAGTTATTGGCTCCTATTATATATAAAACACATTTGTAAATTATTTCATTCATTGGCTGTATAAGCGAAATATGTGGCACATGTTTTTGTTCAGGTCTTAATGTCAGTATTAACTTGAAACAAAAAAGTGGAGTTTGTTGTTAATGACAACTCTTAGGGTTGTCGTTAGCATTTCCCTAAAAAAACATGGCTATATACAACGGTAAAAAATGTCAAATTTGATGTTTTTTTTAGATAATTTGCCTTTTTAACTTATAGCATATACAATTTTTAACTTGTGTATGGTGGCACATGGTATAATTAACGAAATATTACAAAGTTGAATTTGGTAAATATTTAAAATTAAATTATTAATATCAACTACCAGGTAAATGTGATAATGTGTGAATTGACTACACCCCGACTATCTTTCATTCAAAAATATATATATACCTAAAATATATATAAATAATAAGTAATACTCCCTTCGTATCAAAATTATTGTCAGGAGACAAGAATCGCAAAATTTAATAAAAATGAGACTATTATAATTCACAACCACTCAAATACAATATTCTCTCACTAAATTATCCTTTTTTTACTAAAAATAAAAAATGTACAATTAATTTAAGACATTAACTAAAGAAAATATGAACAGTAAATATAAGACGGAGGGAGTAACAAAAAAGTGAGATTGGAGATGAATATGATGCTAGAAATTACGAGAATCTGAGTACATGAACTTGTCACATAATTTCGTGAATGAGGTAACCGAAATTTGACCAAATTGTTACTGCTAGACATTTGGTTTTGATTTTAGTGCCGTCTTTTGCGGGTTGATTTGTTGGATGAAGGTGCGCTTATTCTCGTGGACCCAATCAATGTCAACTAGTTTGTTGCAAGGAAAAATCCTAATGGATTTTCTTTTCCTTCTTAACCTTCATTAACACGATACGATGGTTATTAAATTTCTTGTCATTTACGGAGTATTTGTTAATATTAATGTTCTAGACTTCTAGCTCGATAATGACTAATGAGAAGAAAAGGAGCAACAAGAGATAATATAAAATTAGAGTATTTGCAGTCATTTTATAATTTACACATTTATACTTTCATAAAAAAAACAAACTCCTTTTTAACATTTTTCTTAAGAATAAAATATCTTTTAAACGAGAAATCGTTAAATAACAAAAAATACACGATCATGACGGAAATTTTTTATCTTTCAGTATACTAACTTCGATATACTTTTGAAGAATTTTCTTCGAGTTTTTTTTTTATTGCTAAACTTTACATCATCACATTTGATTTATTCTTTTAAAAATCACATGTGATTCCACAAATCACATGTGATTTTAAATCACATGTGATTTTCATTAATGATATGTGATTTTTAAAATAACAAATCAATTCTTATTTGTGATTTTTTAAGACGTAAATTTCAACATTCATCAAAAAATATATATATATATATATATATATATATATATATATATATATATATATATATATATATATATATATATATATATGTTGAAAGTACATATAGAAGTGACTGCAGGTCCCAAGAAATTACTTAATTTAAGAAACAGCTTCTATTCTTATACTCGTATGTTTGTTCATATCGTTCTCCACTCTAAATTGAATTATTTTATATCCCGTCTTTTTTATTGTTTTTATCTTACACATTGTATTGGATGAATTTATTATTATTATTATTATTTTTTTTCATTCAAAATTTGTGATAAGTGGCATCATGAAACCTTTGTGACTGCTATTTTTTATTTTTATTTTATTTTATTTTATTTTTTTAATCTAAAGCTCCCAATCTCTTTGTATATTATTATACCATGAAATCATGTTCGATCATGCTAATTTCAAATGTTTTTTGAAACATCATATGACATACATGTAAAAATCAGTTTGATTAAAAAGAAAGCACGAAAATCGTCAACACTCATGTTAATCTGTTATTGATTAACTGATTAAAAAATTAAAATGAACTTTACATACTTTATTCAATTAGTTAGATAATACCCATCACTAATTATGCCCCGTCAACATGTCAATTTTTAGGTACGACGAATACATTACATGAGACAAACATTGGATTTTTAAATTCATTATTTTACACAAGCAGCCTTTCATGGTCCTCTCTTTATTTTCTTAGAAATTTTCTTTACCTGTTGCTGCTTTCGTCTCAACTCACAATATTGTCCTATCTTAATATTTTCTATGTCAATGATTATTTAATTTATTTTAACCAATCACAGAATTTCTAAGTGCCCTTTATGACTTTGACCATGTAGTGTTAATATCTTTTATACGAGTAATGTATACATTTTTTTTTTCCTTGAAGGCATATAAACATAAACAAATTAGTCTGTCCTCAGGCCTCAGCCCTATTACGTTTCATGCTCTATATAGCCCAGCAAGGCAAACCCAGCAGCCCATAGTCTTTCACAAATGGTTGTTTTTTTAGAAAAATGATTTGTAGGTCTAAACAATGAACCTAAGAATAGACCTACAAATATGATTGGTGTAATTCAAAATTGATTGGTGAATATGAGGAGAGAGAAAAAGTGTTTTTAATACTTGTCAAAATGTGAATGGAGTAGGCCTATTTGTAGGTCTATTTAGTAGGTCTAATTATCAATGATTTTTTTTAACTTGACTGTAAAGTGTAAACTACATAAAAGATTTTTGTTTTTTTCATTTTCGCATGTGAATCTTGAATCACAGGATTAAAAAAACAGTAGAAAAAGGCCAATAAGTCAATAACTTGTAATCTAAACATTTGTAACGTATTTTTAGCAGTCCACATGATCATGCAAATAAGCCTAATAAATTAATAATCACTAAAAGTGTTAGGCCATTGCGACTTTACTTCAAACTACGCTCAACGTTGCAATTTGCCAATAATATCCTCAACCAAATTTATTAAAAGCTGGTCAACTCATGCTCTCTCTTATTAAACTCCAAGGGTATAATCGTCTATTCATATCACTTTTCTGGAAATTCAAGTTAGGCTCAGAATCACCATTACATAGTGAACATGCACCCGTACCTAATGTATCCTCAACTAAAGTTATCAGAAAGTGGTCAACTCAAGCTGCATCTCTTTGAAGTCCAAGGGCGCAATCGTCTATTCACAATGTTTTAATTCAAAGTGTGTTCCCTTTAGACACTATTCAAGCAAAATTGTCAACTAGTAACACCACCTATAGTGTATAATTCAAGTTAGGCACAAGATCACCACTCTATTCTTTTTCCTCACAAGTTACCAAAACAACCCTCATGATGGTCAACTCAGGGTGCCTTTCGATAAGTCCTATGGGGCATTTTCGTCTATTCACACATTTTCTATTTAACACTTCTCTTTAAGATTGTCAATTTAACATCAAAAAATTGGTTTTGCCCATACCTCATTTCCAAAATGAAAAGCTTCTGTGCAATCTCATCAAATAATATGAAGAATGTAGCAAAACTCGGCAATGGCAAAAGGCTCATCATTGTATCTTTCATCTTCATCGGGTTGTTGGTCACTTTAGCATACATCAACGAAATAAGATTCGACCATTTCTCAAACATCAGAAAATGTGCCATCTCCTCTCCTCTTTCAAACATCTCTTCACTGCCCATAAAATCATCAGAAAACGAAATCCGGATCCTCCTAGGGATTCTAACACTCCCAGACAATTACAACCGCCGCCACTTCCTACGCCTCATTTATGGGATCCAATCTGTGCCAGGAGCAAAGATTGACGTAAAGTTTGTCTTCTGCAACCTAACAAAAGAAGACCAGAAAGTTATAATTGGACTTGAAATATTGAGATATGATGATATCATAATAATGAACTGCAAAGAGAACATGGATAAAGGTAAGACGTACACCTACTTCTCAAGCTTGCCAGATATGTTAAAAGACGACACTCACTACCCACCTTACCATTACGTGATAAAAGGTGATGATGATACTTATTTCCGGTTACCTAAATTGGTGGAGACCCTGATGCCATTATCAAGACAAGACTTGTATTATGGCTATGTGGTTCCATGTCCTAGTATGGATCCATTTGTGCATTATATGTCGGGTATGGGATATTTGGTATCATGGGATATAGTTGAGTGGGTAAAAGATTCCGATATCCCAAAAAACCATTTTGAAGGCCCGGAAGATAAAGTTTTTGGAGAGTGGCTGCGAGAGGGGCGAAAGGCGAAAAATAGGTATAACGCTAAGTGGTCTATGTATGATTATCCAGAGCCACACACAAGGTGTACGCATGAGCTTTGGCCAGATACAGTGGCGGTACACCGTTTGAAGACGCAGGAGAAGTGGATTACAACATTGGAGTATTTCAATGTTACCCAAAACCTGAAACCTTCAAAACTGTACCATATACCTTAGTTATTAACGGTGCTATATACTACAACGGTACACATCCTAAGTTCCTAACCATTAATTTATCTTTTTTTTTTCACTGTAAACAATAAAAAGTTGATTCTTGATAATTTTAAGATATTATGTTTTACAAGTACTCTACTCTTGAATTTTCACATGCTAAATATAATTTCGACACCATGTTGATGCTCAAGACGACTTCATAGTATCCTATTCTTTGTTGATGCAAGCCAGAGCATAACATGGTTGATCTAATAATCTAACTATGTAATGATCTGGATCCGTATGGAATTCGCAATTTCCTAACAAGCTTCTGGTAAGCTAAAGCTACACACAACAAGAAGGTGATGGCCTGGCCCGCCTCACGGAATAGTAAGCATCAATATAAGAAGAGAAATGACCTAGTTCAAAGAAGTTAAAGCTCTTTTTTCAGTTGGGTTTTGTTTTATCCTATTACAAGTTTACCTCGAGTGTTGCTTCTCTTAATTAGTTAGTAACGAGTAACGACCCCTTCAAGAGTCAGTCCCATGAAGTTTTCTGCACTAGCATACCTCCAGACTCAAGTATTGTGCTTGAGGTCTAGCCTTGTTGGTCCCCTTCTTTGACGTTTTTGGTCAATTGTTGGACTAAGGCCTCTGCCCTATATGTGTAGATCTATACGATATACATTTTGCCCACTCCATGCATACATAAACTGTGAGCACAGGGATATCATGGTTATTTGTCTATAAGATCCTAGCGACGGTTAAGTCATGGTAAATATACCATTAGCATAGCTCTCAAACCCTATTCTTGTCAAGCAATACTGAATAATCAAGTTCATTCTATGGTATAAGAAGTCTTATGTGAAATACTAATCAGAAACTAACAATGATCTGTACCATATTGAGCTCCCTGAATATGCTATTAGCATAGCTCAAAAGTCCTGGTAAGCATGAACACGGACCATGTCTACTCTATAAAACATTTTTCTGGAAATTCCAAGCTTTATTAATAAAAAAAGAACTCCCCAACTTCAACTAACAATCTATTCATCTAGAAAACTAGCTATCAGAGTATGTAAAGAACCGAGATTCAACCATAAAAACAAAATAGTGTAACAGACTGCAGGTACACTCTATTGAACTTACTGAAATGAAGAAGTCTATCAACTGATGCAAACTTTGTTTTCGGCGAAGCATGTTTTGTTTGACAATCCTCGGATCCGTGCCGCCGCGTGTTCCGTATGTTGTATCCTTCTTTGGAAAAGCTTGGTCAACACTCCTTTCCCATAATATATTCCTTACTCCTTCGGGTGGGTCACGCGATTAGTGACTTGGAATCCACTCAAACAGCTGTCCTTCGGGTGGGTCACGCGATTAGTGACTTGGAATCCACTCAAACAGCTGGGGTCTGGAGACGGTGTTTAGCTTGAGGTCTGCACACAGATTCCGGATGACGGTAGTTATTAGTATTTCGCTCGTTCCTATTTTAGAAGGCGTATTCTCGTGCGGCCGCGCTAGAATTACATGTGTAGGGCGGACTGCAAACTATACGTTACCAATAACCAAACAAGCTTTCACTAGCCGAGCTGAATGTTCAATCTCAAAGCTTGGCTAGTGAATATAGTCAAGCATAGAAATCTTGTTTAATGTCAAGTAGCTCGTGAAAAGTTCAAGTTGTCGATGCCCCTATACTGAAAAATTACTATAAAAAAGTTTGTATTATTATACATCAAACAAAAAGAGTGAAGATTGTTTAGTATTATATTCTGTTGGGAAAAATAAAATAAAATAAAAAATCAAGCCATTTGTTGTGATCATTAAAACTTTCTAAATCATACAAGTACAGAAGATGCGGACCCAGTAACCAATAAACAAAGCCAACAGCTACATAACTAAGAAAAGGCCCATTCAGGAATA
The DNA here is from genome assembly GCA_030686995.1 of Artemisia argyi. Classification (NCBI taxonomy): domain Eukaryota; kingdom Viridiplantae; phylum Streptophyta; class Magnoliopsida; order Asterales; family Asteraceae; genus Artemisia; species Artemisia argyi. The sequence continues at coordinate 127,167,328 of CM060677.1, forward strand.
AAATTAATACTTCCAAACTAAAGTTAGATAAGCAAGAAAATGAAATGAGAAGGCAAAAATACATGTCATGGATTATTAAGCCAAAAAAGTATCATTCATGGGACTACAACTTATGTCCCATTCACAATCTAACATACAATTGCAGGCGTTCCCCATTACACGAACATGAATGTTAACAAAATTGGGTCAATTTTTCCCAAATCAAATTCAACACATCAATATACCCTTTAAATTTGAAAATTTTCCAAAATGGTTCAAGTCTTACCGACTGTGCGGCTTCTAACAAAGATTCAATATGACAGTAAATGGAAGAGATCCAGCCCGAACCCTATCAAGACTTGAGAGCTAGTGCAAGACCCCATTTAGGAGCTACTTCAGTCTTCTTGGTGTCATATTCTGCTGAAAAAGTTATTAATGACTTTGGTCGCCATTCTCGTTGGCATAACATTGCCACTTTTCCGTTGTCTGAAAACCTGGTTTTGACGGTATTGTAGCGATCAAGAACATGAGCACTTCCGATTGTAAAACTGTTCTCTAATGTTGATAATTTGTGTGTCATCTCAGCAACAACTTGAGTTTTGTGTGAGGCATCCACAGAGTGTACATATGAAGCTTTCAATGTTTCCCCTTTATCCATTCTGCATTTTCGAGATCATGGTTAGGCTAATACTATCATTAACAATGGCATGAACTTCAGCTTTTAAACTTCTCAGTGAAGGAAATTTCAACTGTTAACTAAAGATAAAAGGAGATAAAATCTTAGTTCCAACTAGAGGTCGCAAAACAAGTGGGTTGTGCTCGTTGGGTAAGGGCCAAAACATGTTTGGGTCAAAATGGGTAATTTTAATGTGCGGGTCAAGACAGGTTAGTTGGTCCGACCAACCAGCTTTTGGTTGTTCATTTCTTTATATACTGTGTAAATAACTAATGTATTACTCGTAAGTATTATTAGATCACAGGGCGTCATATGCATTTGAGTACATGTTAGTGTCAAAATGGGTAATTTAATGTGCAGGTCAAGACAGGTTAGTTGGTCCTATTGGATACTAATTTATATAATCCATGAAAGTCAAACACAAAAGTCAAAAGAGTCGTTTATGTATATGTATAAAGTATAGGGTCCTAGAATAACAAGAACAAAGTAAATAACCGTTTGTTCGGTTATGGTAGTTATAGAAACGTTATGTTGTTTAGTGATAAGTTGTGTCTATTAATGAACCGTTATGTTGGTTCATAGTGTCGGTTGATGGGTTATAAATACCCATGTAAACCAAGTCTGTAAAATAACAATTGCATACATCAAATAAAAGTCAGTGTGTTATTATTATATCCGATTGTTCACAAGATTAGACTAACAGTGGCATCAGAGCCAAAAGGTTCAGGGAACCAGAGACAGAGAAGAAGTACCAACGATTCAGGGAATCGTTCCAGAAGAGAGAAAGACAGTGAAGAGATTGATTCACAAGAATCAATCAAGAGACACGATTTGATCAAAGTAAAGATTGAATCAGAAAGAGAGAGAAAGACATACCGGTTGTGCGAAGCAGAAACCACCGCCGGAGAAGAAGAGAAACCATACCAAGTAACCATCATTACCGAAGAAGAAAGTGAACATCGATTAAACCACCACCACCATTTGATTAGAAAGAAAACCAGAAGAAGAATAAAAAGGAGCGACCAAGGTTTGCCCTAATTGTAGGAAAAAGAAGAAGGTAGCAGAAGCGGCATTTTTTTTGGGGATAGAAGGCAGTAGCAGAAGCAGTTTTATTATTGGGTTTGTTGTGTTTGGGCCTAAGAAACGCATAAAGGGCCTGCTTACATCAAAAGGGAAAATACAAAATATACAGGTTTTATTTTTTCAATACCTGTGATATTATTTTTGTTTTTCTCTATTAGTAGAATAGATTTTCTTGTTACAATTCGTATTAGAAAACGTTTAGAATTGCTTAAGAATTATTGTGGATTAGACAGAAAAAATTAAGTTCGACTATTATTAAGATTATATTAGTTTTAGAAGTTGCGTATTATTGTTGTGGTTAGAAAGAAGAATTTAAGGTCGACTATTATTAGAATCGAAAGATATGGCGGGAGATAAAAACGAAAACAGAGTTATTTTCACCACATCGTTACCATCATATCAATGCCCAGTTTTAAACAATACGAATTATACATTATGGGCATTAAGAATGAAAAAGATATTATTGGCAAATGGAGTTTGGGATTTAGTAGAAGGATTAAGTAATCAAACACGAGGAAGAGGGAAGTATAGAAGTGAAGGACACACATCAGATGAATCAGATGGAACCGACAACAAACCGCGAAGGAATGGTGATAAGTCGCAAATAAATTGTTACAAGTGTGGAAAACTTGGGCACTATGCTTATGAATGTCCAAGCAAGAAAAAGGATGAAGTTGAGGCATTTTTAGTAGAGAATGATAATGAACCGGCACTTCTAATGTGCCTAATTGATGAAAAATTAGAAAGATAGAAGGCTTGGTCGTGTGATACGATCAAAACAAAGTCGTGTGATGCGAATTGATATAGAAGAGAGGTTGTGTGAAATAACCAAGTTTGCCGTGAAGGATAGTTCGTGAAAAACAAGATCAGTGACTGGTCAAAGTGAAGATGGTGTGAAGCCAAGTTGTGTGAAACAAACAAGTGAAGATGATCTGTGATAGATTACAAAGCAAATTCGTGTGAAGCAAGTTTATGTGAAGTAAGTTCGTGAGGAACAAGTGAACCGGAAGAATGAAGATGGTGTGAAGTCATCAAAGATTTATTCAAGACAAAGGAAGTGAAAGCAAGCCAAAGTTCAAAGATAAATATGATGGAGCTTGAAGATATCGAAGACATGGATTAATAAATTAGGGAGGAGTATTGGATACTAATTTATATAATCCATGAAAGTCAAACACAAAAGTCAAAAGAGTCGTTTATGTATATGTATAAAGTATAGGGTCCTAGAATAACAAGAACAAAGTAAATAACCGTTTGTTCGGTTATGGTAGTTATAGAAACGTTATGTTGTTTAGTGATAAGTTGTGTCTATTAATGAACCGTTATGTTGGTTCATAGTGTCGGTTGATGGGTTATAAATACCCATGTAAACCAAGTCTGTAAAATAACAATTGCATACATCAAATAAAAGTCAGTGTGTTATTATTATATCCGATTGTTCACAAGATTAGACTAACAGGTCCGACCAACCAGCTTTTTGTTGTTCATTTCTTTATACTGTGTAAATAACTAATGTATTAAGAATTATTAGATCAAAGGGCGTCATATGCATTTGTGCGGGTCGAGACAGGTTAGTTGGTCCCACCAACCAGCTTTTTGTTGTTCATATCTTTATACCGTGTAAAAACTAATGTATTAAGAATTATTAGATCAAAGGGCGTCATATGCATTTGGATACATGTTAGGGTCAAAATGGGTAATTTTAATGTGTGGGTCAAGACAGGTTAGTTGGTCCGACCATCCAGCTTTTTGTTGTTCTTTTCTTTGTATTGTTTAAATAATTAATGTATTAAGTATTATTAGATCAAAGGCGTCATATGCATTTGGATACATGTTAGACAACTTTTGACACACTAGAGACCTCATATTGAGATCATTATCCATGTAACGAGAAACAAAGAAACCAAACGCACATTTAGAAAAGATTTAAACTTTGAGAAAACAGAATCGATATACGTACAGCATAAGAGAAGCAGAAAGATCGGGTTTGTTAAAGCTTATCCCAGCAGTGTACTTGGTGAAAGAAGCAGAGGCGGTGTCAAATCCAACTTCACCACCAAGAAGCACATCCTTGTTGCCAACTGCTGCAGCAACATTTAAAACTGGGGATGGGTTCAGGCCTATACTGGAATCAATGGCAATTCGTGGATGAAGATACTGAACATCAAGCTGAGATTAACAAAATGACTCAGGTTAGTATTTACGTAAAAAATTGCATATAACGATATATCACCAGTACTTCTTAATATATCAGAGCAGTAATCGTGGTTTTATGATATTCTTTACAGGGAATAACATATAACAAAAGATACCCTTCCTTATACATGGCTGACGAATTTTAAAGGATTTTTCACCTATACACTACTCATAAACAGACCCGTGTAAGAAGCAAAGCCAAATTTTCCACATCTACAATAACAGCTCATGAAATGATGTATATTAATAACTTAGTGCAAGATTTGATAAGATGCTTCTTGACTGCACACTATTATCTACCAATAACCCTAAAGTAATTAGCTTAGATATTACTCACAACAAACCCATACAAAAAACAAAACAAAACTTATTTATTCATCTTCAATATGACATTTATAAAAGACACTTTTTAAAGCACAAAATCATTTACCAACAGCCCTAGAGTATACTAAACACAAAATCCAAAAGGGATGCTTTAACAATTATACAATCACAGAGAATATTTTTCCATTACAGCACATGCTTTCTAATGTAAACAAACAACCATATTCGCATTCTAAAACCAACAGATAGAGAGATGAGATCAACTAGAAACCTCCATTCATTGCAAAAAAAGAAAAAAGAAAACAAACAACAAAATACAAATCCCACAAAAGTAAAGCCAGCCAAAAGGTCAGGAACCATGGTTACCCAAAGGAATAGATGCGATGATGTAAGTGATGCATTTTGCGATTATCATGGTAAGCTGCTGCTAACAATTTCTGGTGGTTTTACGGTGGTAAATAGCTTATTCCAGCGGTTTTTAGCAGTGGTAGTGTAAAAGAGATGGGAGAGAGTGATGTGTCATGTATTTGTGCGTGCAAAAACAGATGATATAGATTCGGTTTGGAATGAAATTCTAAGATTGAGATAGGTTGAGAATATAAAAGTTTTAGATAGTAGTGTATAAGTAGATCCATACAACATACACAGAACAGGATATATATTTTACATTTGAAAGTCACTAACCTTCCCCGACTTGTGATCAGGAACATCAAAACTTAATACTGCTTTCGCGCATGGCATTACTTCATGAACAGTTACTTTTGTTGAGACCTACAATAAAGGAAAACAGGATGTCAACAAACATTCAATTGATGACATAGTTAACAAACTTGAGAAGGTATAGTCTTCAACTAAATCATGCATCATCAAAATATATATAACATGTAAAGAACGCACACCCGCAGTATTGGGTATTCAGTATTGGGTATTCGCAGCACACAACTAACTACTTAATAGACAAAAAGCAATTATCTAACTGAAATTTCTAACACAACCCATAGAAAGATAAGTCACAGCACTTAATCACAAAATCTTCGTCAGAACTTACATTAGAATATGTGTCAACTTTCACATCTACAATGGTCCTGCCACTCTTGTACTGAGCACTTATATCCCCAAGAAAAATCTGACCTTTTTGTATACCGGTTGCTGTAAGTCCCTGTTTACAAAGTAAAGAGGTAAAAACAAAATGAAGCTAAACTTAATCAAATAATAAAGGGGAAGTGTAATTACACAAGAATGTCATAACAATCTAGGAATAGAAGTGGTTTGATTTAACATTCAAACATTTTGCAGTCCAATTTTTTGCGATTGCAACTAATAAAAATTACTAGTATAATGAGCATAAGCTTCAGCTCAAAAGCCAAAAAAGATATAAAAATTGATCAAATGTCAACAGGCTAATGGGAATAAAGCTGAGGTCAATGATTCAATACGTAATAGGAGTTCATAATTAGGAGTCTAGCACAACAACATGAAGCTGCACAAGCTGTTTCCTATTTGACTTCATGATTAACCAGGCAGTAATTGAATAATTCCGTGAATCAGAACCATGTACAAACGGAGCGGGAGTTAGACATAACATACAGGAATTAGACATAATATACATGCTCATACCATGGGAGTTGATCCAGGAACTGATAATACAAATTTGTGGTCATAGTTATAATCCTTGTTCAGCAAATCTGCAATAAGCAAGGACATTAGTCAGCTTAGTTTTTAACCAAGAAAATAGTGCAAATCTACCATTTCTGTATACATAAGCATAGGCACTAAATAAGATATCATTATGTTCAAATAAACAAATATCATATTTATAATCATATTTATACATAAGATAGGAATAGAGATCTATATATAGCAAGAAAACTAATCAGCTAAATCCACAATTTAAAGAGATAGATACCAACTTTAAGCCTTTATACAAACATACCAGACATCATACTAAATAAAGCTAAACATATTAAGACATGCAACTTATATAAGAGATGCTTCACAAAACTGATCATCCATATCATAATAAAGACCCCTTGAAATAATTGAAGAGTTGTGTTAATCATAGCATCTTAGACATAACTACGTTACTTTCGCCATAAGGCAATCTTCTGCCACACCTATAAAAGCAGTTTCAGTTCACATTAAAAGCTAAAACTCCTATCTTTCTTTAACTAGCGCAAAGTGACTCTAGAATTTCAGCCACACCTATAAAAGCAGTTTCAGTTAGCATTAAAAGCTAAAACTCTATCTTTCCTAAACTAGCGCAAAGTGACTCTAGAATTTCAAGTCTACGTGTCTACAGATCCTCAAAGAGAGATGATGCACAAATGTGTTTCTTTATTGCAGTTCTTAAGTGCAAAAGTTGACAGCAAAACAGCCACTATCAAACAAAATGAATTCATCAGTTCTTGTGACAAAGTTGCCTTTAATAAACCTCCTAGAATTCAACTGAACATAAGTGAAAATGTTGATGTTTCAAGTTCAATAAACAGAAGCAAACACTAACTTATATCATCATGTTGCAAAAATATGCTCCACCATTTGTAAATTTCTGGAACAATAATTGGTTGATAGCGCCCAAAGTTGTACTCAACCTCAAGAGAGTGTTCTAGTTAACTCAAAATCTTTTGAGCTGCTTGTGCTAAATATTCTTGAGCATGAAACACTATACTAAACAAGAAAGCAGTAAGAGTATATTATCCCTCAAACTCTAGCTATTTATTACTTTAACTTGTTTTTTACATTTATTCATTAATATTGGAACATCAACCTAATTGAACTTACAAATTCTACCTATGATGAAGTTTACGAATATCACAATAGAGGAAAAAGATACAAAAGATGCCGGACATTAGTGATTTTCTAAATACGGCGATATAATTACAGTATAAGCATCATGAAGGGACCAAATTCATCAACACAAGTATATGTTTGCATGAATGCAAACTAAATCTGCAAACAGCCACATAAGGCAGTTGCCATACTATAAGGCAACTTTGGACAATATTAGTGCATTACAGTAGACAAGCATAAAGTTGCAGCTTAGGTATTGATGAATGTAGTTAGCAATATATCAAACCAATTAAAGAGCAACAAAAATCTGACACTTCATAGTTCATACTGAAGCATGGCAATTGGCAAAGGGGTTCCATTGTATAAGTTCCATCAAATATAGAGTAGATGACAATTTAAAAGGTAGCTATCTTGTCTGAAAGCACATTTGCTACATAGTTAGGTAAGTATATAACATCTTGAATTATAATTATATCATGACTGAATACCTTTTGCTCGTTTGCCAATATCTGCGAAAGGCGCTGGACCGTTGCTCATTATGAATTAGAATTCAAGTTACTACTCCCAGCTTCCAATCACAGCCTGAGAGCCATTTCAAATGTCAATAATGCAACAAATAGATATAGATATGCAACACAAAAATACAACTATACAAGTAAAAATCTACTGTCAAAGGATCAATAACCCTACTATGCATGATTAATGGTAAAACTCAGCAGTCTAGTAATTGGGGCTACGAGTATACCACCTATGATGCACGAGAGCAGATGATCCTATTGGGTGCATATGGTCAGCGTTGTAGAAACTATGAACAGATGTATGTATGTGTGTGTGATGACAAGAAAATAACTTACAAGAAAACTTGATCAAGCATGCAAACTAATATAAAAAGCAATATAACACAGCTGTAACACATGGACTACAGACAAAACCAACAGGATTACAAAACATACATACGGGACAAGAACCTACACTAGAATTAACAACGACAAAAAACAACCAGCAGGAACAAGAAAACGAGATGGTCAAAACAGCGCGTGACAGCCTGGAAGCTTATAGCCTAGAAACCAATACATTGGAAAATAAGATAAAGTAAGTTGAGTGAAGTCATATCATTCCGGCGCCTAAGCTATACCTGATTCGGCTTAGTCTTTTCAGATTTCATTTCCTAATTTAGTTAATGACGGTGTACCTAATCATGAACCTGTTACAGCACTCTATCTAAAGTATCGAGACTTCATACACAGCTTTAGACGTATTGCATGTAAACTGTTAAAGGAAAACATGTAAAAAGAGTATTATTTTGAATGCTTCACTAGAAGAGATGAGCAGTGTGATCTAATAATATATTATGTCTAAATAACACAAAGTCCACTAAATGACATCAAAAAATATGAAAAGCAAAACAAAAGCACAAGAGTTGTGACATTGTTCTTTCAACCGATTAAGTGTGATCAACCTAAGTCCAAATACGAACCACTAACAAGCTAATCAAGTACATGCATTGATAATCAATCTTAAGACTTATCAATATGTACATTCAGTACTGTTACGCATCTTCCACCTTTCAAAACCTAAAACTTCATGAGCTACAATTGTCGGCAAATAAAATAAAATCAAACACATCCTCACTTGTTAGACTCCTATATCAATCATTCACAACCATAACAAATTACTAAATCCCTCAACAAACAATTTCCTCATCAAAGAAATTACTGATAAAACTAACACCACCAAAAATACCGAAATTCATATTATCGCACTTCAATCAATTATCATCAACATCATCATAATCAAGCTAATTATATAACTAACAATAACGATAAGCTACAAAATTCACATTACTTCAAATCGACAGCAAACTACATCGTCATTAAATCACGCGTAAGCTATTTATCACGAACTACGCGCAAATTAACATGAACATCATACCGCTAATCAAATTCAAACCTACATAAAAAGATTCTAATCTAATTAGAAACCTAACAATAACAGAAATAACTGCAATAAACTAAAAATAAATCACAAATTACAACAAGAAATGCATCGTAACATCACATAAATCAACTAATTAAAACGAATAACGATCAAATAATCAAATTAAGGCTAGTAGAATTAAAAAGATTGTAAAAATGTGCTTACAGATATAGAATATGAAAATGAATAAACTCTGTGAAACTGAGAGTGTGTGAATGGCCAGATATTTTTAAGAGATGCGCGGAGCACGAATTAGGGTTTTATTTTTATAAAAAAGTGTTTTATTTTATTTTATTGTTTATATATTTTGTGCTGTGCTAGTGGTGTGGTGTGGTGTGGTGCGGTGACTTACGAGATTCTGTGGCGGTTTTGTCAAAGGGCTATCTATCGTGCACCGCAGTTGCGCGTAGCCGTCCAGATGGATCTGCCGAATGTGGAAATTTTTTTGGTCAAAGGCTCTCTTTGGAAAGGTATTAATGGGCTTTTTATATACGGAGTATATATTATTAACTCATTTCAAATATTTTAATATCAAAGGTAGTTGTTGAGTTGTGTTTGAGTTTAAACCAATGAAAAAATTAGCCCGGTTTATATGATTTGCGGTAGCGGGTACTGGTATAACTAAATAACCTAAAATAGTATACAATTGAAATATCACAATCATCGTACATGCATAACCATCGAAATCAAAAAGGGAGAAAGCAACAATTGTAGTGTTTTAATATACGGTAATAGAGATGACATGTCATAGTTAGTGATCTTTTATATAATAAAATAATTACATCATTTCTGAGTGTTTTTGCAAAACCTTTCTCATAAGAAAAAAAAAATAAACCAATAAGAGACCTCTATTTTGCCACATAGGCAAATCGTGCGATGTGATTGGTTAATTGAAAGTCAAAATTGATTCTTATTTAGTCAACCTTTACAAAAAAACGCTATTAAAAGCTTATTATTAAAAAAAACGAACAAACACGTGCGTTAGATAGTCATTGTTTTCATTTACAAGGGTTCAATTATAACTTCTTAAAATCAGAAAGGGAACCATGCTTCATAGCCATGGATCATAACCTTAACATCCAGACTAGCAATAAGAAAACTTCTGAAATCATGAAGATCAAGAACCCTATCACAAAACCGTAGCCTTTTACACGAACAAAGAACATATTTGAAGAACCCGCGTCATTGGAATCATTGTATCCGAAAACCAACTATATCAAAACCCTAAATCATTGACTCCATAACACAGAACTCTACATTCATTGACTCCATCTTTTTAATAGACTGTGTGTTCTTTGGCAACTTACTTCAATAATGAATGTACGGTTTTTCTTCCCATTGAATCAATAAAACCCAATTTGTCAAACTTGACCAGGTATGCTCATAATTTTCTTTTCATTTAACTGCTAATTTTTTAATTACTTTTATTAATTTACTGAAATTAGGTTTTTCTTTTGTGTTGCGTTAGTTTAGCGTGAATTGTATATTTGGTTGATTGTATGTTTCATCTATTAAGAGTGAAAGTGTACACCAATTGTTTGACGAAATTAATAAATGCACTTGGATCAATCTGTAGT